>CM042166.1:65522032-65527032 GCA_023376005.1 Doryteuthis pealeii
GCACTAATAATAATAATGATAATAATAATAATAATAATAATAATAATAAGTAAGAGATGAGACTGTTAACCATATACTCTGCGAATGTAGCAAACTAGCACAACGAGAATACAAAACTAGACACGACTGGGTTGGGAAGGTGATCCACTGGGAATTATGCAAAAAATTACATTTTGACCACACAACAAAATGGTATATGCATAAACCAGAATCTGTTCTTGAGAACGAAACGCAAAAAATTCTCTGGGACTTTGAGATAAAAACGGGATCACCTTATCCCAGCAAGAAGGTCAGACCTAGTGTTGATAAACAAAAAGAAAGAACTTGTCAACTGGTGGATTTTGCAGTTCAGCAGATCACAGGGTGAAGTCAAAGGAAAATGAAAAAATAGACTAATATCTGGACCTTGCCAGAGAACTGAAAAAGTTGTGGAATATGAAAGTCAAAGTGATACCAATTGTAGTTGGTGCACTTGAAACAGTCCAAAAGGATTAGAAAGGGCTTGGATAGTTTTGGAATATCAGAGGAAGGATTGAAACCATTCAGAACATTGCACTGCTGCAATCTGCCAGAATACTCAGAAGAGTCCTGGAGACCTGAGGAGACTTGCTGTCACTCAGACTCCAGTGAAAGACCATCAGCTAACACTGATGTGAAAACTCAAAAGGAGTAAATAATAATAAGTAGAATAATAATAATAATAATAATAATAATAATAAATAATAAGAAGAAGAAGAAGAAGAAGAAGAAGAAGAAGAAGAAGAAGAAGAGGTTTTTGTTTCCCAAAAAAAATAGAATAAAAAAGATACTAATTTCTCTCTGACACAATAGATTGGATTTCACTCTCATGTTTTCTACTTTTTTTTTTTTGCTTCATTTTAAAAACATAATCTTTTTAAAAAATCTAATTATTGCCAAATTGCTTCTAAACAGAGAAAGGTAATTGATTCAACAAGAAAACAAAACAAAAAATGTATTGTCGCTTCTAGTCCGATCTAAAAATAGATAACTTTATTCAAAATAGTTTTTGAATCTACCTGAGAAACTAAATAAGACGGAATAAATCATTTGAACGTGAAACATTAATTACTGTTTTAAATAGGTTTATCTACTAAACATCTATATGAATAGACAGACATTCAGATAGATAGATAGATAGATAGATAGATAGTTTTATTTTGAGACTTCCAGACAAAAGAAATGAATTGAACTGTATGAATTTCTAGCAGCACTATATACCGTAATATATATGAATGAAATTGAGAATAAACTATTTTCTAACTACATCTGATTCACCGAATGTCCAAAATAATTGAATACCATCCCGAAAAAGTAATTAGTTTTTCACAACCCACCAGTTCCCCCCCACCGCAATATAATGATAAAAAAGAAGAAGGACAAGAACAAGAACAAGAACAAGAATTATGGAAGAATAAGAAGAAAAAGAGCACTAATAATAATAATAGTAATAATAATATGGTACAAGGCTAATTTGTACGTCTTGACCTTTTTGTTACAATTTTATGGGCCATCCTTTAGGCTTCAAGCAAGAGCACTTGTCCAGCGGAAATCCTTGGTAAAGAATCCTTTTGTTGTTCCTTGGTGCTCCTCAGTATTGAAAGTCCTTTATCAATGATTACAGATGGAAGTCTCTCACTATCAGTGCTTAAGTAGTCAACCAGCCACGCATTATAGTTTTTGATTGGCTAAGACTTAAACCACGTGACCACGCCTAGTCTATAAATGTAAGGGGTGCATTGTAACATACATTATATACAAAATAATCCAACACCTTTTTTTTAATTTTAAAGAATCGTTAATGTTACAGTGCCATTGTATTTTATTCTAGTAGCAGTTAATTTCGCGAACAAATCTGCTGTCAAGTCGTCTGACTTTCAAATCAACCGTCCATGTTGTCTTGATTACAAATCCGCACTACCCTCCATTCAAGAGGCTTGCTTTTTATTGGGCTACTTGCTCTCGTATCCAAATGACTAATGGTCTTAAAAAGGGCTTGTTCCGCCCATGCGCGGCGACGGAACTGCAAATGGCAGCCGCGGCGAATCAAATCAAGCATCGAAGACCCTTAGCATCCGATAGGATCGAACCCTTTGATCCCATTTCATTAACGTATTATGCCAATCTTTTAATGAATCTTTAACTTTCTTCAAAGATATTGCACTATTTAAATGATACAGTTTTCCTTTCTTATGGATTTTAAATTTCCTTCTTTTTGTACAGAGTTAGGTTTAAATTTTATGTTAGTTCCGTTTTCTATCGCCGCCTGCACTGAGAAAATATTAGTATTAAAAGAAATATTATACATTAGAATATTTCTATGAATCTTTTCATTCTTTCTTTCTTTTGTAATTTTTTCTTTTTCTGTTTTTCTTATTCTTTTTTTCTTTCTTTCTAATTATCACAAACTTTTCTTTCTTCTTTTCTTCTTTCTTTTTTCTTTCTTTCTTTCTTTTAAAGCGTTGTTTCTTCTTCGTTGTTTTTTCTTCTTTTTCATTTTTACTTTCTTTCAAGGCGTTGTTTCTTTTCTTTCTTTCTTCTTTCTTTTTCTTTCATTCCTTTCTTTCTTTCTTTCTTTCTTTCAAAGTGTTGTTTCTTTTTCTTCCTTTCTTTCTTTCTTTTTTTTTTTCTTTATTTGTTTCAAAGTGTTGTTTCTTTTTCTTTCTTTCTTTCTTTCTTTCTTTTCTTTCTTTCTTACTTTCGTTCTTTATTTATTTATTTATTTCCAAGAGTTTTTTTTATCCTTTCTTTCTTTCCAAGCGTTATGTCTTCACTCTTTCTTTCTCTCTTATTCCAGTCTTATCCTTTCCTTCTTTCACATTAATCATTATTCTTGCTTTTTCTTTCTTTTTTCTCTCTTCTTTTTTCTTTCTTTCTTTTTTAAATTCTTTTTTTCTTCCTTTTCTTAAATCTTTCTTTTGTTTTCATTCCCTTCATATTTTCTTCATTCATTCATTTTTCTACCCTCTTTTCTTTTATTACTGCATTTTCTTCCTAATTCATATTTTTTGTTATTCCTCTTCTTTTTCCTATTCTTTGATTTCTTCGGATCTGAAGGTTACAAAACAGAATCTAAGACTATTCAGTTCTGATTAGTCCTCAAGAAATTCAGATTCACGGGGAGCGGGGGGAGCGGGGGGGATATCACTAGGAATATAAATCCTCTCCGTTGATTAGACAAAAAAATAACCGTTCGTACGGAAGACACATTCACGATCATATCAGGAACTGTTAACGCTTGTCCCCGCATCCACCCCCACACCGACCAAAAGAGCATATTTCGAAATTCCCCTACGGAGAATGTTTTTCTAAAGAAAGAAGTAGAATGAAAGAAATAGAAGAGAGAGACGGGAAGGGTGGAGAGAGAGAATGGAAGAGAGAGAGAGAGAGAGAAAGAAAGAAAGAGAATAGAAGAGAGAGAAAATGAAGAGATGAAAGAGAGAGAGAGAGAGAGAGAGAGAGAGAGAGAGAGAGAGAGAGAGAGAATGGAAGAGAAAGCGAGAAGAGAAATAGAATGGAAGAGAGAGACAGAGAAAGAGAGTGAAAGAAAGGAAAAATTGAGAGAGAAAGAAATAAAAAAGAGAAGGGGAGAGACTGGAAGAGAGAGAAAGATGGAGAGAGGATGAAAAAGAAAGAGCAAGAAAGAAAGAAAAATGGAAAGAGAAAGAGAAAGAAGAGAAATAGCTATAAATGGAATAGAGAGAAAAATGGAGTGAGAAATGAAAAAGAGAGAAAGGAAGAGAGAGAGAAAAAAAATAGAAGAGTGAGAAAGAGCGAAAGAGAGCAAGAAATGAAAGTGAGATGGGATGAGAAATGAAAAAGAGGGAAAGGAAAAGAGAGAGAGGGGGATAGAAAGAAATAGAAGAATGAGAAAGAGAGAGAGAGAGAGTGAAAGAGAGAGAAAGAGCGAGAAATGAAAGAGAGCGAAAGATGGAATGAGCAATGGAAAGGAGAGACTGAGGAGAGAGAAGGAAAAGAAAGAGAGAGAGAATTGAAGAGATATAAAAAGACAGCGAGATAGAATGGAAGAGAGAGAAAGAAAGAAAAATGGAGAGAGAAAGAAATAGAAGAGAGAAAGTGAGTAAAAGAAATGATAGAAAGAAGGACAGAGAGAAAGGAAGAGAAAGATATAGAGAGGGAAACAATTGAAGAGAGAGAGAAAAAAAAATTGAAAGAGAGAGAGAGGGAATTGAAGAGAGGAGAGAGAGAGAGAGAAGAGAGAGAGAATTGAAAGAGAGAGAGAGAATTGAAGAGAGAGAGAGAGAGAGCGGGGGGGAGAGAGAGTTAGACAATTGGTGCCCACGGTTGAGCTTGAGAAAAATGGGAATTTATGAATGGCAAATATATATATAGAGAGAAAGATTTGAAGAGAGAGAGAGAGAGAGAGAGAGAGAGAGAGAGAGATTGAAAAGACAGAGAGAGAATTGAAAAGACAGAGAGAGAGAGTGAGAATTGAAGAGAGAGAGAGAGAGAGATAGAATTGAAAGAGAGAGAGAATTGAAAAGAGAGAGAGAGAGTGAAAATTGAAGAGAGAGAGAGAGAGAGAAGAGAGAGAGAGAGAGAAAATTGGTGCCCACGGCTGAGCTTGCGAAAGTGGGAATTTATGAATGACAAATATGTATATAAAGAGAAAGATTTGAAAGAGAGAGAGAGAGAGAGAGAGAGAGAGAGAGAGAGAGAGAGAGAGAGTGAGAGAGAATTGAAAAGAGAGAGAGAGAATTGAAAAGTCAGAGAGAGAGTGAGAATTGAAGATAGATAGAGATAGAGAGAGAATTGAAAGACTGAGAGAGAATTGAAAAGACAGAGAGAGAGTGAGAATTAAAGATAGATAGATAGATAGATAGATAGATAGAGAGAGAGAGAGAGAGAGAGAGAGAGAGAGAGAATTGGTGCCCACGGCTGAGCTTGAGAAAGTCGGGAATTTATGAATGGCAAATAAAAGACATTTCCAATTTGTAAATTTTTTTTCTCATTTTTTTTTG
>CM042166.1:65537032-65577032 GCA_023376005.1 Doryteuthis pealeii
ATATATATATATATATATATATATATATATATAAAAACTCCGGAATGTTCCATATTGCATCTAGAGTTCTTATAAACTGATGGTTTCGTTGTGAATATGGTGCTAGATAAATGTACATAATTTTGTATTATGCTCTCAGCAATGCGGAAACTATTAAGTTACAGATTTTAGCTTGTCTGCCAACAGAACGTAAGTTAGTATATATATATATATATATATATATATTATATATATATAATTTGTGTGTGTGTGTGTGTGTGTGTGTATGTGTGTATGCGTCATGACACTTCGCGTGAGTAGATGCTGATCAAATACAGTTACATAACTAAAAGATGTGATCCCGACATTACTTGTGTCCAATACTTCTTGTATCACAACTGAGCTTAGTAAATAACTATATCCGGATTTAGACGGTGACACATAAGCCCTTGTGAAGATAGACAGGAGAGAGAAAGGGGGGATAAATGAAATATATATATATATATATATATATATATATATATAGAGAGAGAGAGAGAGAGAGAGAGAGAGAGAGAGAGAGAGAAAGAAAGATGGATAGATAGAAAAAGATAATGAAATAGAAAGTATAATAGATATAAATGTATATCTATTTGATGTATATATTTATATTCGTGTATATTTTGCCATAAAGAGTAACGAATATAAACTTCTGTATATGTGGGCGTATTCGTGTAAGTTTCGCATAATAAGAATATGTATTTTTCCATAGAATGTGATAAATATAAATTTGCATATGTGTTGGTGAATTTGTGAAAATTGTGAATAATAATAATAATAATAATAATAATAATAATAATAATAATAATCTTATTACGGTGGAGATTATGTATCTATCGATCTGTAACCGAAATTACGTCACAATTCCCTTCGTTATCTATACTAGCAAATATATGCACCCTCCGGGTGCAAGTATTTAAGTTTTAATGTAATGAAATATCGTATTAAATTAGAAAGTCTAATAAGAATGCAGATAAAAAGATTTGAAACAGAGTGGGGTTATAATAGAAAAATAGAAATGAAACTTACTCTTCCATCACTGCCGTCTTTCATTGCTGAATTTTACTTATTTAACTATTTAGTTAAATTAAGAAATAAAGAATAAAATTACACTTATTTTTTCTTGTTAATGGATTTCATTTAAGATTCATTGGAGAGATTTTTGCTTATATTCATTAAAATAAAACCAAACAGTTAGAAATTAATAATACTAAGCACATATTTAATAAAATCACATTTTAATATCAATATGCAAATTAGCCTTCCCGTTCACACTGCAAACCGCTATTTTTTGTATATATAAATACAATAGCATGTTATTAGTATGCAGATATGGACAACACTAATAAAAAGGTGAAGCAATTTTATTAATAATTGAGGTTGAGATATAAATAAAATCATGAAGAATGTGATTAAAATAACTGAATGTTAATTGTGACTCGATTAGTAATATAGTTTCGGTTACAAACAGAAAAACACACAATCTCTATTATAATAAGATTATATTCTCAATGATCATTTCATACTCATCTTAATTATTAATTATGTCTACTATTAAAGTTTAGCAGTGTTAGATTTGCCACAAAACAGCCCATGTTATGGTATTTGCCTCTCGCCCACTTATGAGGTCGTGACACAAGGACATTTTTATGTGGGCCCACCCACAAGCCGAGACTCATGGCAAATGTGTCGATCCCGTCGGCATTCCCCCTCGAGGGGCGCCTCAGGCGCTGGGCAATAAACTCAGCCCTGTCTCTTTAAATCAAAGGGGCAGGTATTGCCTGGGGGGATAGCCCCCTGGGATCACAGGCCCCGAAGAGCCCATGTTATTGTTGCGTTAAAAATCCTACGTGTGTTATATATCAGTAAGAAATAAAGGGTTACATATGGTGTGGATAATTTGCATACTGGTTTTAACAAGACTGGGTTTAATAAATAATTATCCTGTGTTATTGATTTCTAATATTACTGTTTTATTCTCAAGTGTATTAGAAACAATCCTATGTATAATTTTATATAGTCTTTCAAATCTAATATAACATTTCATTACATTGATTGTTAAATACTTGCACCCGGCGAAGAGTGCATATTTTTGCTAGTAATAATGTCAGCCTATGAGTAGACATCTAAACTGGTGGTATTTTACGATGAAAACAGATGGCCATTAATCCAGCAATTTCTTGAATTGACAAAGCACACTATTCCCGCCCCCATTCAGCTTAAATATTTCAGTGACGTCATTTACGGACTAAGACATTTACAGTCTTAGAGTGACTGTCAGAAATGCAGCTGAAAAAATATTATTGATTTCAGGATATGTCCCCCTTCATATGAATAATCTACGAGTCTATACAAATGTTATATAAAAAATATTATATAAACTTTATTGTTTTCAGTTATGTTCGCTAGATAAAAGTTATGTCACATTTTTAAACCTAGTCGTTTAGTTTCAATTATGAAATCTTTGTCTTCAAAATTGTCTTGACGCTGTTATTTTATTAACCACTTAACACGACCAGGATGCGATAAGAGATAGATAGACAGATATATACTGAACATATATAGATAGATAGATAGATAGATAGATAGATAGATAATGAACAGAAAGAGATAGATAGATTGATAGATAGATAGATTGGTAGATAATGAAGAAAGAGATAGATAATGAACAGAAAGGGATATATAGATAGATAGATATTGAACAGAGATAGATAGATAGATAGATAGATAGATAGATAGATAGATAATGAACAGAATTGATAGATAGATAATGAACAGAAAGGGATAGATAGATAGATAGATAGATAGATAATTACCAGAAAGAGATAGTTAAATAGATAGATAGAAAGATAGATAGATAATGAACAGAAAGAGATAGATAGATAATGAACAGAATAGATAGATAGATAATGAAGAGAAAGAGATAGATAGATAGATAGATAGATAGATAATGAACAGAAAGGATAGATAGATAAATAGATAGATAGATAGATAGATAACAGAAAGGGGTAGATAGATAGTGAACAGAGATTGATTGAGAGAAAATGAACAGAAAGAGATAGATATATGGATAGATAGATATGAAGTTACCGATATAGATAGATATGAAAAGATCGAGATAGATATGAACATACTGAGATAGACAGATAGATAGATAGATAGATAGATAGATAGATAGATAGATACATGGCAGCAAATGTGTGGTCGAGTATTGCCATTGCTTGATAAATAAAAAATAAAACTTTTTTTTTCAAGTTTAAAAAAAAGAAAAGTTCAAAGAATACAACGATGAACTTCAAAAAGTTCATAAAGTTCAACGATGAGCTGCGCAAATGTGGCTTTTTAGTCCAGCTAAAGTCTTGCACATCTTCCCATATTACCAAGTTATTCCATGAGGCACAGGGTATTTTATTGATCCATTTCATTGGTTCACAGTTTGGTTATTCATCACGCCAGCTCTGCTCAGACATGGCCTTCCGCACTGTTCACATAGTAGACCGATTTGAAGCCCTTGTTCGTTTACCACTTTAACGTTTCCCTTGCGAACATCTCGTTTCAAACGTTCATGTTGCATACGGTTGGTTTCAAATTTCTTTGTGCCTATACAAACATACATACATACATACATACATTAACAGAAGGACACAATCATTTCGCAAATATTCATGTGCATCTTTTCTTTATTAAAATAGCGAGTCCATAAAGAAGAATATTAGATTTCCAACTGAAAAGAAAAGGACACCTGATCCTATTAATACCAGAAGAGAAGAAACCACTATCACCCGGCTACGCATTGGCCACACTAGATTAACCCACTCCTTCATTTTAAAAGAAGAACCTCCACCTAAATGTTCATGTGGAAACCGATACACAATAAAACATATTCTGATTGAATGCACACACCTCTCCCAAACTCGAAGAAAGTTCTACAATGTTGACAGCATGGACAAACTATTTGGAAAAATAGATCCTAAGAGGATATTAAACTTTTTGAAAAGAACCAGCCTCTTATCAAGAATGTAATTTCATAGACCTACAAAAATCACCCACTCACTGTCTTGATGTTAAAATTCTCAACAGAAAACTTCATTACAGCAAATAAACCCCTATACATTTTTGAATACCTAATTACCAATAGAAGTATTCGGCATAAAATAACCCAAGGGGTTGACATGCTGTAAAACCCAACCAACCAACCAAACATAGATTTCCATGTCCATTATATGAAGATATTGCAATTGATCCAAGACAATATATATAGATGATATATGACAAATAAGGAATGATGTTGAGCGGGTATCGAGTTGAAATCACAACGAGCTCTGAAAATGATGAGTACCCCCACATTGCAATTGCTTCCAGATCCACTCTGACTCGGAGTGGCAGTACTTATTAGGGTTCCAATCGATAGGTTAAATATATGTTAGCAAAATAATGAAAATTATTTCTATAAGTTAGGCTGCACCACTTGGAACCTATAGAAGCACCAAGAGAATAAGCTAGATTGGAGCTGCACTAGAATACTGCGCGCAATATTAAGCTAATTATGGAAATAACACCTTACAGGAAAGCATTTGTACGGACACCTGCCCCCTATCACGCATAACATCCGAGTGAGACGAACAAGACAAAACCAACCAGTCCTTCGGGGCGGGGGTCCAGTGTGCTTCGGCCACTGGATCGGTGTGATCCCAGGGGTCTATCCCCCCAGGCAATACCTGCCCTCTTGATTTACTGGGGCAGAGCTAGGTTTATTGCCCAGCGCCAGAGGCGCCCCCCTTGCGGGTAAAAGCCGACGGGATCGACGCAATTTTTCCACCTGCCACCCATGAGTCTTGGCTTGTGGGTGGTCCCACGTAAATAGGGCATTTGTGCCTGACCTTGTACAAGATATATAATATATATATATATATATATAATATATATATAAACGGTGCATATCTATCTATCCACACAAAACACACACACAACACACACATACACACACACACACACACACACATACATTATAATATATATATATATATATATATGTGTGTGTGTGTGTGTGTGTGTGTGTGTGTGTGTGTGCGTGCGTGCGTGCGTGTCACTAGATCGTCTTGTAAACAAGGATATACAAATATTCTCAGTGCCATTTATGTTTGGCACGTCTTTGAGTAAATCGTCGCCAGTGTCTTTGAAATCTAATCCTTCCTTTATTGTTCCTACAATAAGTCAAATATAGTAATTCCTTTCCACAAAGTACAGAGAGAGAGAGAGAGAGAGAGAGAGAGAGAGAGAAGAGAAAGAGAGAGAGAGAGAGAGAATATACAAGTGGAAATGTAGAGAGAGTTTGAGGGAGAAATACAAAGTGAAAAGAGAGGAGACAGAGAGAGAGAAAGAGAGGGAGAAGGAGAGAGAAATACAAAGGTTGAAAGAGAGAGAGATGGAGTGAGAAATATAAAGGTGGAAATTAAGAGGGAGAGAGAGAGGAGGGGAGAGAGAGAGATGAATTTACGGAAATACACTTTGATCACTTTAGATGTCTACATGGTTGACTCAGGAAACTTCAGTTTCAATAAAAGCTTTGTATATATCTATCGATTTATCTATCTCTCAAACTATGTATATCTGTCTATCTATCTACCTATCTACCTATCTATTTCAAATTTTGCATATATCTGTCTATCTATCTATCTATCTATTTCAAAATTTGCATCTATCTATCTATCTATCTATCTATCTGTCTATCCTTCTATCTATCTACCTATCTATTTCAAACATTGCATATATCTATCTATCTATCTATCTATCTATTTCAAAATGTGCATATATCTATCTATCTATCTATCTATCTCTCAAACTCTACATATCGTCTGTCTGTCTGTCTGTATGTCTATCTATCTACCTAACTGTGCATATATCTATCTATCTATCTATCTATCTATCTTCTATATTATATTATAATATATATATATATATATATATATATATATATCAATTTCAAACTTTGTATATATTTGTCTATCTATCTATCTATCTATCTATCAAACTCTGCATGTCTGTCTGTCTGTCTGTCTATCTACCTATCTATTTCAATCTTTGAATATATCTGTATCTATCTATCTATCTATCTATCTATTTCAAACTTTGCATATATCTGTCTATCTATCTGTCTATTTATTGATCTATCTATCTCTCAAAATGTGCATATCTATCTATCTATCTATCTATCTATCTATCTTTCAATTTAAAAATCTGCATATATCTGTGTATCTATTTATTGATCCATCTATCCATCAATCTCTCTCTCAACCTGTGTATATCTGCCTGTCTTTCTATCTATCAATTTCAAACTTTGTATACATTTCTCTCTCTTTCTCCTTCTCCCTCTCCCTCTCTTCCCTCTCCCCCCCTCTCTCTCTCTCTCTCTCTGTCTCTCTCTCTCTGTCTCTCTCTCCGTCTGTCTCTGTCTCTGTCCCTGTCTCTTTCTCCCTATATATATATATATATATATATATATATATATATATCGTTCAAACTGTGCGTATCTGTCTATCTATCTATCTATCAATTTCAAATTTTGTATATATAACTAAAGTCTATCCCTCAAACTGTGGATATTTGTATGTCTGTCTATCTATCTATCTATCTACCTGTCTGGCTGTCACTAGACCGTCACATAGTTCGTACAGTCAAACTCTGAGTTTCCCTTCCACAAGGCACATAGAGAGAGAGAGAGAGACAGACAGACAGTGTGAGAGAGAGAGAGAGAGAGAGAGAGAGAGAGAGAGAGAGAGAGAGAGAGATATGGTTTTACGGAAATGCACTTAGATCACTCAAATATTACCAAGGTTGTCACAGGAAATATTACTTTCAATAAAAGCCAGTCACAGTCGATCAATAAAAAGAGTTGAATGAAAAGTGACTCTACTATTCTCAAATATAAGTGTCTATTTCCCTCAGCCTCGCAGGGTGTTTTCTTTTAAGTTCAATAATTATCATTGAGTCTATCTTTATTAGATATCAGTCCTGAGGCAAATAATTCTATTAAGTGTTTGTGGGTTGCTTTTTTATTGGGGTCGAAGTAACTAATGATATTATCAATGAATCAATCTTTATTCCGTATCAAATAATGATATCAATATACTTATTATATTTACTTGTATTTGTTGATTACGGATTAATCTATCGAGATTAAATTATGTAATTAACAATATGCCGATTTTTATTTTATCCTCACTTACAGTAGCCCTATCTATCTATCTATCTATCTCTCTCTCTCTCTCTATATATATATATATATATATATATATATATGCGCTCACATATAAACACACATATATATACGTATATATATATATATATATATATATATATATATATATATATATAGAGAGAGAGAGAGAGAGAGAGAGAGAGAGAGAGGGGAAGATATCAGACTGTTCACATCTATATATCAACTCTCTCTCTCTCACTCTCTCTCTCTCTCTCTCTATATATATATATATATATATATATATATATATATATATATATATATATACACTCACACACACATATATATGTAGATATGGATAGATATATCAATTCACGTATGTATCAGTTTCTCTCGCTCTTTCTCTCTCCCTCTCCTCTCTCTCTCTCTCTCTCTATATATATATATATATATATATATATATATATATATACGCTCACATATATAAATATGGGCTTATTTTAAATATCGCAATATATATATATAATATATATATATATATATATATAAGGATTTTTTCCTATTTAGTCTAATGTCAGAAAATACCAGAAAATACATCCTAAAAATATTCCTTAGTTTTGAAATTGTCATGATTGAATAAAATTCCATCTTATTTGGTTCTAATTAGTCATAATTCGCCGTTAAGTCAAAAACTCACTCGTCTCTTATTACAAATTATACCGGTCACTTTCTCCCTGTATATATACATATTAACTTCTCTTTATATAAGTTAGTTTTCTCTGTTAAAGTGTGGGCGGTAGATGAACTTATTCGTATGATCATTTTCAGACGGCTGGCTTATACATAAGACGGGTCAGCTTTTGACTTAATTGCAAATTTTTGCAAAATGATTTATTTTTTTTCTATTCTCCGGTCGAATTAATTTTTTAAAATGTAATTCCTTTTGCAAACCAACTGTATTCCTGATCATATTTATATACCCAGAGCTCAATAGTTGACCCAATTGGTCACGTTTTTTCTAGTATATATTCGTGTATGCTTGCCCGACAAGAATTTATAAATAATTACTTAAGAAAACCTTTAAGAAAAAGATCTTTTCACGGACAATCTTTTTTTCAACTGGACTTTTGCATTGCCTTAATGAATAAATGAAATATAATAAAATACTTTATAACTTTATTTCCCAATGCTTCAAGTAAATCATTAAATAAAATGCGATTAAGCGACATCAGGTGATCTGGATTTAAATTTTTGCATCGTATCTTGGACGATTTGGACGATCTCATTTTTAACCAGAGGGTGTGTTGTAGGATGGTGTAACATGGGGAAGATTTAGGATCAACCGTAATAATATATAGAAAAGCGTGTCCAACACGGGTTCGCTATTATCCGCTTGGTTTTCATCTCTGTGTGTTTTTGTTTCGTCTTGTCGCTAAATATCCCAGCTTTTAAACCGACTTTAACGTTTGAAGACCAAACGGAATTTCACGCTGGGCTGAACAATACATTATTGTTGACTGGACACCGCCGCGGGGCTTTTGTCTTACACCGATTGTTTTTCGCCTAATCGATCAAACGGAGACACTACACATTGTGCAGTGACGCCAGAAACGGCGCATTGTGAAACTAGCATTTATAGGCTTTAATCCCGTCTCGCCTCCCAAGTGGCAGCATCCTCGCAGGGGCGTTCCCGGGGACATGCACTTTGAAAGTTTTAGTCAGCCATTCCCAAAAGTCCAATTGTTCTGCGTTAATCACATCCTCTCAATCTTATCACGCAATCGTCCAAAAAATAAGATATATATATATATATATATATATATATATATATATATATATATATATATATATATACTAGACAAAAGTGACCCGTTGAGTCACCCGTTAAGCTATCGGTAGATGATTGGGATTAGGAAATAGAGTAGGATCTGCCAAAATATCGTCTGCTTTTCATTTTAAAAACGAATTAAAATTTATTAAACCGATTATTTAAGGTCAAATTAACATAATGAGCATCCGTAAAAAAAGGCAAAATAATATTATACATGTAATTTATTTTTGATACATTTAAAACGATGTTTTCGGTCAATTTCTATCAAGATGCCGGCCAAGACGCTACTTAAAATCCGTTTTTACAAAATAAATTCTAACTTTTGCGATTGAAAAAAATTCACACAGGATTGTCCAATTAGACACATAACCTAGTAGATAAAGGAGTTAGGTTAAGACAGTTCTAAATGACAGTTATCTCTAGACTGCAGGTTCAATCCTGGTCAGGGACAGCAGTAACATAGAATAATAATTAACATAGCTTAACACCTGTACCTCAACTATGGTTAGTGGAATGAGAACAGGATACCCCCGTGGGCTGAATAAAGATTTAGGTTCAAATTTCCGTGATGGCTCCCTATTGCAAGAAGGTTCCTTTGTCCGACAAGAAATACCTGAAGAAGGCCGGAGGGCACATCGGCCGAAACGTTGCACAGATAACAAGAAAGATGAAGACAATAGTCTGAATAATACAAATAATAGTAATCTTTGTAGAGTTCCATCCTGGACTACTGCCTCAAAAGCTGCTAGCCGCAGACTGCTGAAAAAACAACACCAGATACGATTGAAGTCCATAGCCGAACCGGTATCACAACAAAAAAACAACTTAGGGCGTTTTACCCGAAAACCCAACCCCGACCCCCCTAGTTAAAATTAAGTTTTATTACAAAATTTGTGGTTCTGTTTTTCCTGGGTCACCCAAATTATTTATTTTCCATTGAACTAAGCCAGAACCCCAAACCCCAACCCCAACCTAAACCCTAACTATTTTTTACACCGCTTCGGCTACGGACTTCAATCGTAGCTGGGTTTTTTTTTCAGCAGTCACTGGCTAGCAGTTTTTGAGGCAGGATTCCAGGACAGAACTCCGTAAATATTACCCAAATAATACTCCTAAAATTATTTTTTAATTTTTATTTTCATTTTATTTTTCGATTTTCGGTACTTATTTACTACTCGAGCAGATTCTTTTTTTTAAAAAAAAGGTAATCTTCGCGGAGAACCGTCCCGCCTCCTGCCTCAAAAACGCTAGCCAGTGGCTGTTGAAAAAACAGCAGCTACGATTGAAGTCCGTAGACGAAGCGGTATCACTTGCAAAAAAAACAAAAAACAACTTGGGGCGTTTTTCCCGAAAACCCTACCCCAACCCTTAACTTTAAACCCTAACTGCGCCCCTAGTTAAAATTAACAGTTTTATTACAAAATGTTTGGGTTCTGGGTTAGAAAAAACAGAGCCCAAATTATTTATTTTACCATTAAGCTAACCTAAACACCAACACCAACCTTATACCTAAACCCTAACCCGAGTTTTTATATTCAAGTAACACCGCTTCGACTACGGACTTCAATCGTAGCTGGTGTTTGTTTTTTTCAGCAGCCACCGGCAAGCATTTTTGAGGCAGGGGGCCGGGACGTTTCTCTCTGAAGAGTACCAAAAAAACTTTTTTCTTCTATTCACACCTTTTTATTTATGCAGAAAATTGTATCAATCACATATATACAAAGTTAAGTGACTTGAAGAAAATCAGAAAGTTTTAAAATAAAATAAAAATTAATTTATTGCTAAATCAACACTGAAATTTTAATTAAAATCGAATATTTCCCTGTGTTTTGGTACATTTTTTTCAAACGAAGGGGTCAGAATTGTATTTTTTTTTAAACGAATTGACCTAGTTTTAAATTGAAATAGACATTAGAATTGTATTGCTCATTTCCTTATATAGAGAGGAAAAGAGAGTTATGTATAATGTAACACAAGCGAAGGAGCGACTCTACTGAGAGGGTGTTGCAAGGGGGTGGGGCTGCTATTACATGTTGTGATCAATTTCACTCCCCTTCACTTATATAGAGAGTAAAAAAGAGAGTTATGTATGATGTAAAGACAGAGACGGGTCAAGATTTGACTTAATTGCAAATTACGACTAATTAGAACTAATTAAATTGGATTTTTTTCAAATATTTAGTAATCCTAAAAGTAAGGAATAATTTAGGACAAATTTCGTGTGATCAAGGTCACCAGCAAAAAAACCTTTAGGGATTGAAAGCTCAAAATCTCAGCTTTAGTATAATATATATATATATATATATATATATATATATATATATATAGTCAAAGTGTTACGTGACGGGATCAATTAGAAATGTGTGTACGGTCATTAGACATCAAATTAAATTACATGTCACGTAGCTGTAAATATTTAAGGAGGATACATATATTCATTCATTATTTTATTTACCTCTCCTTGTTCTTCTACTTATCTTCTGAGCTGGGTAGTCGGGTCTGTTGTTGAACTGGCATTCAATGTATTTTTCGTGTCGTTCCAGACCCGAAGAACACAGAGAACACTTGGGCTCTCTTGAATATTTTCTTTCATTTGATAGTTTTTAATAACGAACACAAGACTTGATATTTTTTTAGAGCTCTTTTTTTTTTCTTTCACCCAAGTAAAAGGCTTCGAAGTACAAACCCCATTTTCCATCTGCCCCCTTCAAACACTCAGCCCAAAGTCTCTTCGAACGCCTGAACTATAATCTCAATTTTTTCGTCCTCTCTTTCTCTCACTCTCGTTCTCGCCTCTTTCAGCCCAATCTGAAACCAAGGTCAATTATTCACTCATCATCATTCTGGTTAATTTCCATTATTAAACTTTTTAATTTTTGCATATTCGTCCCATGTCAATTCACTGTTGACGTCATACACTGACTTCCACGTCTCCTATTATACAGAAGGAGATATAGTGATTGATAGATATTGAATTTACTTCACCGACTTTACTATTTTACTTTACATGCACAATGTACAATGTGAATATTGTACACGGGCGTGTTGTCTTGATGATAAGTGGCTAGTACGCATCTGTGAAACCAATGACAACAATCGCCTTTTATTTGTATTGTACACTATAGCACACACACACACACACACACACACACACACACACATATATATATATATATATATATATATATATATATATTACGGTATGTTGAAAAAAATGAATAAATGAAAGAAAATATAGAATGGAATAAAATAGGATATTTAATCAATTTTACTTACACGTGGTCGGTCAGGAGTTTATCATGTGTACATATTCAAA
This sequence comes from Doryteuthis pealeii, assembly GCA_023376005.1. Classification (NCBI taxonomy): domain Eukaryota; kingdom Metazoa; phylum Mollusca; class Cephalopoda; order Myopsida; family Loliginidae; genus Doryteuthis; species Doryteuthis pealeii. Next base: position 65,549,396 of record CM042166.1, read on the forward strand.
CTATTATTATTTTTAGATAACCAAATGAAATGAAATAATAATAACAGAAAAAATGTAGAAATGTTCCGCACACAAAGAAAATTCGACCATCATCAGAATAAATCCTTATTTTTTTCGAAATGAAATTCGTTGGAAGCGGATATATATATTATATATATATTATATATATATAATATATATATATATATATATATATATATATATATATATATATATTGGGAGGATATATATTGGTCAATAAATAGATGTTATATTAAAATCAATGTTTCACATTTGTCAGTGAACGTAACGGAGGTTGTTGATTTTATCTATATAGTTAAGATCAATATGATGGAATGATTTGCCAACTGCATCCTCACGCAAACTCTCTTCTCTTGATTACCATGGAATGTCAGCGAGAAAGACACATTTCCAATATATTTGACGTAAGGACACAAAACAAAAAGAAGCGTCTTTTACGCATTTCCTAAAAGTGCATTTATTAAAACCTAGAAGTGGCTACCTGGCGTTGCCTGAGTAGTGGGGTGATAGAAACGTTAGTCTCGCTGATCCATTAATTCTGTTAGTCTTTCATAATTGATTTGATTACGTTTTAATCACGAAAGTCACCAATGACTTTCCCTTCTCTTACTATTCAAATCCTAATTTTTAAATATCTTCACGAATATAAAAAAACAATTACTTTTGCACACAAAAAATAAGTAATGTGTATGTATGTTTACTTTGTCGTTTTTTACCCCGGACATACATACACACATACATACATACACACAACTGCTCTTTATATATGTATAGATAAAGAGCGTAGGACAATATACAATCATCCTCATATTGCGTTATTAGCACGGATATCCATGACAATCTCTGTCCAGCCGTCTCTATCACCCATTGTTCTCTGGAGGTCCTCAACTCAGCACCCAGTATCTGTACAGAGCTGGTCAATGTACGTCTTTGCTGACCGGCCCACACTGACATACACATGTGCTGGCTTCTACAGGAAAACACTTATGATTTCGTCCTTGCTTCTCCAGCAGTGTCCTTCATGTCTTGTCCGTCTTACTCGGATGTTTTTTGTCATATGGGGCAGGTGGCCGTCCAGCTATATCCTCCTGTTTAGATTAGTTCATGACATGCAACACTCCACTTTAACTCTTACTTGGCTGGTCACGTTAAGCCATATCACCTATATTATCCCAAACCTATTGCTCTTATGGCAGACCCCAACTCTGTTTATAATATATATGCTCGGAGGTGTTAGCTGAGCGTTTTAGTGTCCTTGGTACGACATTAAACTGCATCTAATGGTGAAATTCCAATTTTGAAACTCTAGGGAGTGTGAAGTACCCTCTTCATCTCAATTTCTTCCACGTACAATCAGACCCGGGGTGGTAGTACCTGTTTGGGTCCCATCTATGGATTAAATAGAAACAGTGAGTTTTAGAAATGTGTTATAAAAATGAGGGAATTTGATTCTCACTGGGTGTCACTTTGTTTAACAGCTTGAACTGATATAGACAAATTATTGATCATATCTTATATATATATATATATATATATATATATATATATATATATATATATATATATAACATTTTGTGTTATTGTCGTATAAATCTAATAATATTCTTCTTGTTTTTTCAGGTACGTATTATGTCCCATGTCAAAGGTCGAGTTTGATCAAAATTTGACAGGTGCGTAAAATTGCTTTTCATTTTTAACCATGATAATTATAATGTAGTGGCTAACGAGCTGGATTGCAACATCGTTGAAAGCGATTTCGAACCCCAGTCACGCTATTATATTCACTTTTGATTAACACCATTGTGAAAGGTATTATGAGAATTCGGGAGGAGTTAGCTCGTAGCTAACACCCGTATTCTTATAATGTATAAGGTTATCCAAAAACGGATAAGGTAACACTGAATATTAGATTGTGAAAAATACCAGTCAATATAACATTTAATTATACAAGATGTAAAGAGGGGACCAAGTTCCCGTCCCAAACCACAAAAAGTCACAAGATGTTCGAGTAACACGAAGAATAGTTTAAACAACAATGGGTTGGAAACCACTCACTATTTCTCAGGAGGTCTCGAAACAAAAACAAGTACCATTGGTCGCTGCTGTGGAGAATACGACTACGTCTGTCACTTTCAACGTCGTGTTTGTAAAAGAGCGAGATTCTAAGGTTCGCTCTTTCACGTGACCAAAAAGGAACGTGACATGGGAAAGCACCTTCTAAATGTAAAAAGGAAGTCAGTTATATTTTTTCTTATCTTTCTTTCTTTATGATAAAAACGGAATAGTCCATTATTTCGCTGTGAAGTAAGAAGTAAGAATTCAGCGGATAAGCAAAAGCAGATAATCAGGATTTAAATTTTTGCACTTCATCGTGGACGATTTGACCGGTCTCATTTTTAATCAGAGGATATTACAAGATGATAACGGTCGGAAGATTTTGGAACAATTATTTTTATTGATTTTAGCTCAGTCGGTAGTGCGTCCAACTAGGAACCACAAGGCTCCTGGTTCGATACTGTCCCTCACCAACTCAGCGTATGAGTAGATTAGGGATATGTGCAGTAAAGTGAGGTGCTGATGGTAGGTGTGGCGCTCCGCCTCAGACTCCGAAAACAATCTCCTTTTTCTAGTGCTAGAGAAAAGGGCATATAATCCCTCGCTGATTGTCTGATACCGACTTTAGGCCATCCCGACGACTTACTTATAAGGTATTAATATATAGATTAGATAAGGTTTGTATGATGGTCATTATTAAAAATAAAGGGAGTAGAATCGCTTTTAATAGTACGTAATACGGGTAAGTGCGTATTCGCCTTGGAATCAGAAGCTTTCGGGTTCGATACTGGTTCCACGTCTATTCAGCGTATGAGTAGCACAGCTTTGATCTGTGAGATAAAGTAGGGAGTAGATAGCAGGTGTGGTGCACCATCCCAAATGCAAAACAATCTCACTAGCCCAGCGTTTGTGAAAAGTGTATACACTCCCTCGCTGTCCGGCTAATACAGACAATAGGCCACTCCCCCTATTTTACTTGCTAATAGTACGCTTATTTTTTTCGTTCATGATATTCCAATATCCTCATATGGTTTCCTCGGTACAGCAGTCCAAGAGATTCTTTTTCTTTTTCTTTTACTGCCACTCCCATACGTCAATCAGTTCTTGTCAGGATTTTTATCGCGTTGGCATCTAAAAACAAAGAATCCTGCTGTGCAAGAAATAATCGTATAAGCGCCAGTTTTTTTGGCTTTAACTCAAAAGCCGACGGTCGTAATGCAGCGAGCAAAATAAACATTCATTAAAACAATTGAATTATCTTTTTTTTAATGCTCAGAATTTCTTTAAAAAATACCTCCAAACTTTTACACAAACAATCTTCTTTAATGATGCCGGCAACACTCAAAGTATTTATAGAATTTAAACAGAAAATATTTTGCTATAAAAAAAAAGATAAAGTAGGTGGAGTGGCCAATTGTCTGTATCAGCCGGACTGCGAGGGAGTCTATCCCTTTTTCGCTAGGAGATTGTTTTTGCGGATAAAATGATTCATAGGATTGGTACGTTCGAGAATAAAAGTAAAGTAAGTAAAATCACCGGGATGGCCTAAAGTTGGTATCAAACAGCGAGGGAGTCTATCTCCTTTTAACTAGCGTCTGAGGTGGAGCGCCACATTACCGTACAGAACCAAGTTGTGCTACTCAGGCGCTGAGTTGGCGAGGGCCGGTATCGAAACCGGAACTTTGTGGATTCTCAACCGACTGACCTAAACCGAGCCAAAAAATGCGACATCCGGGCACAAATATTTAAGTTTTAATATAATCAACTATTACTTTGAATTAGAAAGAGTAATGAAATTAAATACGAACACAAAAAAAATTATATATTTTTTACTTTATTCTAATTGATCTCAATAGAAAAGTATACATAGAATTGCTTTTAATACGTTTGAGAATAAAACAATAATATTAGATATCAATAACACCAACTAATTATTTATTAAACACGGTTTTATTAAAACCGGTATGCAAATTATTCACACTATATACTATGTAAACATTTATTTCCTAATAATATATAACAGACATCGCAGGATTTTAAACACATCAGTCATACCGGCTGTTTTGAGGCAAATCTATCTAAGGGCATAATCACGGATGCCCTCATAATTTTAAATATGTGTCTATGTTCGGAGGAAACTACGAAAAGAAAACATTTAACGACAAAATAAATATATATACACATTCACTATCACCAGATCTTACTTATTGATAAAATGTAATGAAGATTTGATTTATATTCATGAAAATAATTAAAGATTTAAATTCAAATAGTAACAGCTTGGATTTTTTTTTTTTTTGGCATTTGATATTTTAAATAGGAGACATCAGTGTCAGTGCACTTTTTTTCTGACGTTACACCAGGTCGGATCGATGAAAGGTCTCTTTTTTACGTAGCTATTTTAATGGGGCATCCTGCGAGGGTCTAACTCACAATTCAGTAATAATGGATCTGCGACACTAAGTTTTTTGCCCTCCCTTCTACCCATGCGACGGCTGGTAGAACGAACTCTCATATTCTAATAATAATAATAATAATAATAATAGAAAAGAAATCTCCCTGTAAACATACTGTTATATACCCTACCAATGAACAATAATGGGTATGTCCCAATCCTCATAAATACGGAATTATTATGCTGACTGAGTAGTCTGATACCACTTGCAATGGTTTACCATTCTTCACGCCGCTGGCAAATATTTCATTTGTTAATGTTATAAAGAATCCATTTTATTTCCAACCTCCATTATGGTTATTTCTCATTTAGTAACCTTTTTTATAAATTTCCCCTCTCTTTCCTTATCATTATTTTTATATATACATTATTATTTATTAATTTTATTTTTACCATAAAATCTGTTTTTGTTGTTGGGTTTGATGATTAAGGATTTAAAATCCAAGTTATTAGGCTGCACCGCCTCCAATGGGGCAACCTGTTAACTGTGGGTTGCGACCTGTGATACTTAAGGACGGAATCTTGGTAGTTGAGCGGTCCATAACATGCAACACTCCATTTTCCCCTTTACTTAGGCTAGACAGGCCCCTCTGATTTGTCAGCTGGTTATGTCAAGCTCTAGCACCTATATGATTGTCCTGACCCTATTGCCCTAATGGCAAACCCCCAGCTCTTTTTATCACTTATAGATGCATACACTTATCGTATGTCACCCCACCGAAAGAGAAAAAAATACTAAAAATCAAGGAATTAACCGAACTTATTAAAATTTTCAGCGTTGATTCATTAAAGAATAAACAATATAATGCACAAGTTATTTCATTTTAAAAACTTTTACATTTTTTCAGGTCAATTAACTTTGAATCACGTATGTTTGTGAATCTGTGTTACGTCTCAAAGATACGTGGTTCAAAGTTAATTGACCTGAAAAAATGTAAGAGTTTTTTAATAAAATAATTGGTGCATTATATCTTTTATTCATTAATATATCAGCACTGGAAATTTCATCAAATTCGGTTAATTCCTTGATTTTTAGTATTTTTTTCTTTCGGCGGGGTGACATACGATGGTAGAATTTATGTCCGTTAAGTAGGATTTAACCACAGAAGTAGTAAATATCCCAATCCTACTAATATCGGTGTGGATGGCGACATGTACTGCAGTAATAAAAGTACGTGGCATAAAATAACACAACCAGGGTTGACATGCCGTAAAATCCAATCAACCAACCAAAAGGTTCAGGTAACAGGTTGCAATATGTACTTCTGTAATAAAAGTCATGTGACAACTAGAAACCTTACCGTAAGACTTTATCTTTTCAAGATAACAAAGGCAATGGCTCCAATGATGGAATTAAGATCATGTTTCAAGATATCCTGCTGAAAAGCTGCGAACATTGACAATACAACTATCAAATGATAAGAACTATGTCACTGGGTTATACATCTCTCTAATACTTCCTAAGAGAAATAAGATTTAAGTGAAACATATACTGCTCGAGTGTGTAGACTTTGATCTAGTACGAATAAAATATTACCAAGCAAGTAATTTGAAAAACTTTTCACGAAACTAAGACCATCCAGGATTTTATATTTTCTTAACAGAAGTGGGATTGGACTAAAAATATGATTAACTAAACAATAGTTAAAAAAGTTAAATGCACATTTGTTTTTTACCAAACTATCTCTACGAATCCAAGATTTAGTTGGCATTAAATGACCCACCGAGGTTGATATGCCATAAAACAAAACAAACAGACAAGAGAAAGAAATAAACTTTTGTTTCCCGCTCCAATATAGATATACCGGTTCTGATTCGCCGCAGGCAACAAAAGACCATGCAACAACTGGTTTTGTCTTATACAATAACTATATATATATATATATATATATATATACTAGCAAGAATATGCACCCTACAAGCGTACAAGTATTAATGTAATGAAATATAACAGATTAGAAAGACTAACGGAATTAAATGAGAACACATATAAAAAGTTTACACTTATTTTAATTATATTTTAATTGGTTTCTATATAAAATGATTCAAAGGATTAATTTTAATACGCTGGAGAAAAAAAGTAAAGTAAGTAAAGTCGTCCGGGTAACCTAAGTCAGTATCAGCCAGACAGCGAGGGAGTCTATCCCCTTTTCACTAGCTTTAGACCAAGGCGATTGTTTTTAGCGTCTGAGACAGAACGCCACACCTACCGTCAGCTCCTCACTTTGTCGCACAGATCCCTGTACTAATCATACGCTGAGTTGACGAGGGCCGGTATCGAAGCTGGAACCGTGAGGCTCCCAGCCGGACAATCTACCGACTGAGCGAAACCGGCCCTAACCATATCATATATTATGTAAACCTTTATTTCTTAGTGATATATAAGACACATTGCTGGATTTTAAACGCACTAATAACATGGGCTGTTTTGAGGCAAATCTATCTCAGATTTTCATAGAGATTTCCTTCATAAATAAGAATTATTCCATACATTAATGATTTTACTATAAATTAGATACTCATTGATAAACTTACACAATGCCTGAAGGTACTCTGACGTAAGCAGTGACGTAGTTTTGGTTAGAGACAGACACCTACTCTATATTATAATAAGATATATACACTAGTTTGGCAGTCCTGTCGGCTGGCGCTTCAGAATACACTGACTACATCTCAGCAGAGGGGGAAAATTTATCAATTATTCCATCTGTTGGCCGTGTATAGCAATCCGTGATGCTTAGGGAGGGAATCCTGGTGGCTGAGCAGTTCATGACATGCAAAGATCCACTTTGGCCCTTACTTAGGCAAGAAGGGCTGTTGAAGAGGCCAACCCCAATCAATCGGCTGGATATGTCAAATCCTATCAGCTATATGATTGTTCCAACCCTACTGCCCTTATGGCAAACCACAGCCCTTTTTATCATATATGTGATAAAAGGCTGTCGTAGAGGGTCTTAGTATCCTGGGTATAACATTAAACTGCATCTACTGGAAATTTGGAGTACCCCTTTATCGTCATTACTCACAGATCTACAATGATGCGGAGTGGTAGTACCTGTTAGGACCACATCTATAGGTTAAATAGATAAAAAATCAGTAATAAAATGTTTTTGAAAAATTAAGTTAAGCATCGTGTGTCACCACCCACGCCCAAAAGGCAGCCACATTGGGGGGATTTTACCCCTGTGCAGAGGTGCAGTCGGTGTATTCGACAGGATAGGATAGGACGATATAATCTTTAAAACGAAATAATGACACTAATAAAAATGCGAAATATGGGTTAAGTAGAAAAAATGTGCATTAAAAATGTATCTAAAAAATTGAGTTTAAAAAGAATTAAATATCAAATATGAATGAATTTTAAAAAATGTCAGCAGCCTAAAATAAACGAACAAGGGTTGACATGCCGTAAAATCCAATCAGCCAATCAAAATGCTCAGCTAACAGGTTGAAATATGTACTGCTTTAATAAAAGTCATGTGACATATAGAATCCTTAGGATAAGACTTGATTTATCTTTTCAAGATAACATAGTGCTGGTAACAGTTAGTGTCAAATCTATGACTTAAATAGATACAAAAATAAGTAATACATTTTTTTAAATTAATACCCAACAGGAAACAATATAAAAAATACATTCGGTATAAAAGCACTATAATTACATTGACACTCTTTGACGATTGATAGGATTGCATGGATGGCATTTAAAAACTTTACAAACCCAATAAGGGTTGATATGCCGTAAAATCCAATCAACCAACCAAAATGCTCAGGTAATAGGTTGCAATATGTACTGCTTTAATAAAGGTCATGTGACATATAGAATCCTTAGGATAAAATTTGATTTATCTTTTCAAGATAGCAAAGACAGCGAATTGTATTCATAATCTGCTCTAGTGATGGAATTAAGATCATGTTTCAAGATATTCTGCCGGGGGTTGAGTTTTGAAAAACTGCGGACATAGAAAGTATTGCTATCAAATAATAAGCACGCTGTCACTGTCATACATCGCTCACAGACCTCGTAAGAGAAGTACATTTTACATAAAACATTTAACAGGACTTCTGTCTTCTGTTTCCTCCCTCCAACTACAAGACGATACACCGGAGATTGATTCACCGTAAGCTGTTAAAATGCAATACAACAACTGGTTCTTTCGAACACGTTGTCACTGAGCCATACGTCGCTCACAGACCTCGTAAGAGAAATAAATGTTGCATAAAACTTCTGTCTTCTGTTTTCACAAGAAGATTCATTCACCGCAAGCTGCTAAAATGCACCACAATAACTGGTTCTATCTTACACAATAAGGATATATATATATATATATATATATATATATATATATATATATATATATATTCCTTTGTTTATTTTTCCTTTCAACCTATATATATATATATATATATATATATGTGTGTGTGTGTGTGTGTGTGAGTGTGTGTGTGTGTGTTTGTGTGTCTCAACTAAAGCAAACATACTGATGCCACCTCCCCCTCCTCCACCGCAACCCACAGACCTTTAAGCCTACCAACTAACAGACACAACAAACTATTCTACAACAGATTAACCAAATTAGGAATAAAAATATATGCGAACTACATCCCAAACCATTAGAAATCTCACCAACTCCTCCCAACGCACAAACACCCCTAACAATTCCAATGCATACATTTATACCATTTCATGCAGCGATTGGTACATAAGTTACATCGGGGAAACACAACGAAACCTTGATAAACGAGTCTATGAACAACGGAGATCGATAAAGACAAATGACACACAAAACACCGTCTTCACACACATGACAAACTTCGATCATGCATTTAACTTTAACCACGCATCAATTCTCAAACCCGTACTTTGTAAGAATTTACGCCGTTTATGCGAATCGGCGGTCATTCCGAATTCAAAAACAGTAAAATAAAGGCCCGGTTTTTTCCACCTTGTGCCAGCTATCGCAAAAATCATAACTCAAGAGAACAAAATCAATATATATATATATATATATATATATATATATATATATATATGCGAGATGTGGTTTGAATTGAGTTTTCGATCTCTTGGGCTGAACAACATACTCAGGTTAAAGAGCCCAGTCTGCCCTACTATATTTACATAGATGGATGGTTTCTTACCTTTCCCAAGGTATGAAACAATAATAATAATATAATAACAAAAATAAGCAAGAATTGTTTACACATTTACACACTATTTGGGAATCACTTCGTTTTTAAATTTCTTTTACGACATGAAAGTTGATTCATTTTCATGTTTAAAGGAGATATATATATATATATATATATATATATATATATATATATATATATATATATATACCAGTCCTCCACAGGAACGAGTTTCGACGTTTACGTCTCATCAGTGCGGCAAGACTTTTTTAACAGCTATCTCTAGCCGGGAGCGAAACCCGACAGAATTTTCGCCTGTCAAACTCCTTACCCTCACGGCTGCTGGGGACTGTAAGTCAGGGGCGAACAATTAATTGATGTATATTTTCACAATCACCAGAGAACTCAAGTCTGTAAACAACAGGTGAGTAAACGCTAAACGATTAATGTTCAACTAATGTCTCTACCAGGAAATTGGGATCATATACAACAGTCATCCACAGACACGTTGTTTCAACGTCTACGTCTCATCAGTGCAGCATGACTTTTTTTTAACAGTTACCTCTATCGAAACCCGATAGAATTTTCGTCAGTCAACCTCCTTACCCTCACAGCTGTTGGGGTCTGTCAATGATCTGCAAATCTAGCTAGCTAACTATTGATTGATACATACTTACAGGATGTATGTTTTCACAATCACCAGAGAACTCAAGTCTGTAAACAACAGGCGAGCAAATGCCTTACGCTAAACGGTGAAAATTCAACTAATGTCTCCCCTACAGTGCTCTACCAGGAAATTGGGAGCATATATACGAGTCATCCACAGACGTGTTTCGACGTTTACATCTTATCAGTGCGGCTCGACATTTTTTTACAGCTACATCTAGCCGTCAGTCAGGGGCGAACAATTAATTGATACATACTTATAGATGTATATATTTACAACCATCAAGTCTGTAAACAACAGGCGAATAAATGCCTTGCGCTAAACGGTAAAATTTCAACTAATGTCTCCCCTACAGTACCCTACCGGGAAATTGGGAGTATATATATATATATATATATATATATATATATATATATGTGTGTGTGTGTGTGTGTGTGTGTGTGTGTAAAGAGAGAAAGAGAAGTCAATTTTTGTGCAATAATGTAGGCTGATTGTAACCAACCGTATGCTTAGGATCAAACTCATGACCCCTGCATATGCAAGTGTGATCGGGATGAGCAGGTGTTATAAGCATGTCGTTTTGACCGTGAGAAGAAAGCGTGGGGGGATGGGATTGGCAATGTCAATGAAGACAACATGGGACCATTTGTGACGAAGTTTAAGTATTCTCCGTGGAGTCAGTCGGTCGACAAAAGAGCGAACATGCACATCGTAAAATAGAAACTGTGATCAAGTTCCAAGCTATCTTATTCGATGTTGACATAGGACTGGACTATGGAAACACATCAATTAGGGTGAGAGGCAGATTTTACCTAAAAACCAGGATGCGTTTTAAAAGCTTTCTGCCGTTGACTCTGACAATTCGTGAAAAAATAAAAGGACGAATAATTGGTGAATCAAAATACTCGTTAAAGATTTTCCATATATACTAGCAAATATATGCCCCCCTCTGGGTGCTAGTATTTAAGTTTTAAAGTAAATATTATCTATACATATTTAATGGACAGTTGTATGTATAAGTATATCCGGAGGAAACTTCGAAAATAAAACAATTAACGACAAATTAAATATATATACACATTAAATATCACCAGGGCTTGGTTTTTTAGATTTTATTTATATTCGTGAAGATAATTAAAAAATAAAATTTAAATGATAAAAGCATGGAATTTTTTTTTCATTTAATATTTCAGATAGTAGACATTAACATTTCTTTTCAGAGTAGCTGGATCAATGCAAGGTCTATTTTTTACATGATTTAAATGGGGCATCCCACGAGGATTCAACTCACGATTCAGTAATAATGGATCAACGGGACGAACTAAAAAAAACTCTACTCAGGTGACGCCGGGTAGTCGCTGCTAGTTAAATTAGAAAGGCTAATGAAACATATCTTTTATTCCATATATAAGTTATATATACTAACAAATATATGCACCCTCCAGGTGCAAGTATTCAAGTTTTAACGTAACCAAATATTATATTAAATTAGAAAGGCTAATGAAATTTATCCTTTAAACTGAAAAAATAAATCAACTGTTGTAAAAGAAATGTAAAAAAAAGAAGTGATTCCTAAACAGTGTGTAAATGTGTAAACAATTCGAGCTTATTTTTGTAATTATTTTATTATTATTGTTTCTTACTTTCAGAAAGGTACGAAAGTATCCAGCTATGGGAATATAGTAGGAAAGACTGAGTTCTTTAGCCTAGGTACGGTGTTCAGCTTAGGAGATCGAAACCTCAATTCAAACCAGCAGCTCCTTTGAAATTGACCGCACCTCACTTCTATATATAAATTATCCATATATATATGGATAATTTGTATATAGAAGTGTCTGTAACAAAAAGTACGTCACTGCTTACGTCATATTACCAAAAATTGTCATAACATAGAATAAATACTCTTGAAATTTGAACATGCAATATTAGGCAGTCCTCATTGTTTTTTAAATTAAGTTTTAATAAATACATGACTGGTATTATATGTCTATATATAGTTTGTTTTATTTTAATATATATTTAAAGTTTACATTTCAAATTGTTTTATTTTTTAATCCTTTAATGAATTTGACGATTTTACTTACTTAGGGTACGCTGACATTGAATTTTTTACTCCCACCCCTCAGTCATTATATTTCAAAAATCTATTTTTATATCGCCCGGAGGGTGTTTTTTTATTTTGCTAGTATATATAATGAAAGAAAGAAAGAAAGAGATACTGCGTGAGTTAACGGTAAACAACAGGTTACTTGAGATAGGACTCATAAACGTGGATGCGCAGGTGAGCTCTGGATGTATAGGTGTCATCCGCAAGTCGGTTTGGTCGTAAAAAGAAAGCGTGGGAAGATAAGATTGGTGACGTGACTCAAGACAACGCAGAACGAAATGTGATGAGGTGTAATGCCCTTCCTTAGTCTGCGCGTATTTTTTTGCATTTTATAGTTAATGAAATCAAATCGGTTTTACAACATGCCAACCGTTGTGTTATCTAATACCGAGGACGTTTTTGTTTTATTCATTGTTATATTTTTAAACACATTCTTCAAAGCTCTGTGACGTCTGCTTGGCTCAAGTGAGGGCCAAAGTGCCATGGGCAGCTCAGTCTCTAGAATTCCGTACTTAAGCATTAAATGTCTCCACCAACGGCAAACATTGATGTCTTACTCGTTGCAGAGGTGCAGTCGTTTATTCTTCTACAGCCCCAGCCGACAGGTTGGACATGAAGTTAAGGATAAAACGTATTTACTGACATCCTCTCACGTTAGTCAAACAAAAGGATCCCTGTAGTGGGAAACCACGCACAAGCGGAAGCTCATGCATAGCTAATGTTTTTTTAACAATGCGTGAATCTCGTCGCTATTCATCTGGGGCACCCCAGGCACTGAATAATAAACCCAACCCTGCCCCTTTAAATTTACTGTCAGGTGTTGCTTGGAGTGGATAGCCCACTGGGATCATGCTGATATCAAATATCTCAGCGAAATGTATTTTTTAACAAATCGTATATTTTTAAAAAATAAGATTTGGCATTAAATAACCTATAATCGTTGATATGCCATTAAATCAAGCAATTATCAACGAGGATTGGAAAGTGTTATATCGCGTGTTTAAAACTGGACGCTCTTCACCTCATCAAATCCAAATTGATACAGCAAGTAGCTTCCTCTGTCCTTTAACAGGTCTTGTTTTTAGTTCTGCTGGGTGTCAAGCCGCTCTCTTCACCAGACTGCGGGGTTACCGGTTTAGTCGTCGATGATCCAACTATGAAACAGAGTACAGGGTTACATAATACCAGTAATACATTGAGCGACCTGACACAGTTGGCATTAAATAACCCATAATCGTTAATATGCCATTAAATCAAGAAACCATCAAATGGGATTTAAAGATTTTTGTATTACATCGTGTGCTTAAAACCGAACAATGAACGCTCATCATCTTATCAAATCCAAGTTAATACAGCAAAGAAATTCCGCTGTCCTTTAACAGGTCTTGTTTTTCGTTCTGCAGGATGTCGAGCCACCCTCCTCATCTGACAAAATTTGCGGGGTTACTGGTTTAGTCACCGATGATCCTACTACGAATTGGGTAGTACTGGGTTAAGGGTCTTAATGTCTTGGGAATATATATAATATATATATATATATATATATATATATATATATATTATATATCAATGGTAATATTATGGTTTCACACTCATAACTTAAAGTTTCATGGTAATCCAGGGATCAATTAGGGTCAGGTGGTAAGTGACACAGTAAAAATTTGTTCAAATGCCTACATTTCGAAACGAGTTCTTCTCTTATTTAACAAGTTATTGCTTGCATTTTGTAATATACACAACTTTTCTTCTAAGCAGAGATCGAATTTACGTTGTCCGCCTTTGTATGCCTGGGCATTTATTTTTTAATTTTTTTTTATTTCCCATTTTATTGTAGGTGTTCTGCCCGTTTTTTCTTTGATCTGCCATATATATTATGTAGGCATTTGAACAAATTTCTACTGTGTCACTTACCACCTGACCCTAATTGATCCCTGAATTTTCGCTCTCCTTTTACTTATTTAAAATTTAACAAAAAAAAATTCATCTGAACACCGCGTGCATTAACACCAATGCAAGTTTGTTTGATTATAATGTTTTTTAAATACAAATTTAACGTCATGACATTACATCACGTGAACACAATCCACGTCACATAAACGTTAAACAAGCCACAGTTTAAAAAAAAACATTTTTAGCTTTACATTTCCCATCGCATGAAAAACGCTTCATATAAACGCTAAAAAATTTGGTTTTTGACATCTCAACCACTGATCTCATCTGATGATTGGATTACCATGAAACTTTAAGTTATGAGTGTGAAACCATAATATTACCATTGATTATAAATCTGCTTTGCTTTATTAGCATTGAGCACCTTGCCATGCAAATACTTTTCTCATTTTTTCATTCACTATTCATTTTTATATATATATATATATATATATATATATATATATATTGACGATTAAAATCGAATGCTTGAAAAAAGGTAGTTTTTAAACCATTCGATTTTAATCGTCTATTTAGCTCTTTAATCGGTTTTAGGAAAAAGGCAGAAGTGAATAGGATTTTATACTTATTGTTTGGTGGATTTAATGGTAACTACGATATATATATATATATATATATATATATATATATATATATATATATATATATATATATATATATTTGTAAGGGAATAGTTTGTGGCAAAAAATGAAGCATATTGAGCGAACTGACAATGTTGGCATTAAATAACCCACAATCGTTGATATGTCATTAAACAAAATAACCATCAACTATGATTCAAAGATTTTTGTACTATACCGCGTGCTTAAAGACAAATGTCTCAACACTCCTCATCTCATCAACTTTAAGTCAAAACAGCAAAGAGGTTTCCATTTCCTTTTACAGGTCTTGTTTTTCGTTCTGCGGGGTATTGAGACACCATCCTCCCCAAACAAAGTCTGCAGGGTTACCATTTTAGTCAACGATGATCCGACTATGTTGCAGGAGAGATCACTTTACAATGGAGATCCCTTGTGTTCCTTATTGAAGAAACCTTGGTTGATCCTTAGTGTTCGGTAAAATCCTTTGGTTGTTCCTCGGTGTTCCTTTGGTAGAGCTGAGTCTTTGGTTGCAGATCCGTTCGCCCGTGTCAAATACGTGCCAATGAACGACCTTCAAGATCGGCAATTAAATAGTTAACTACCCACTTGTTTGAGCGTTTTGATTGGTTGGCTTTTATCCACGCGCCCACGCAGAGTCTATAAGTTTAAGTGGTGGTCCACAGCACACCTTGTATGCCAAATAATCCAACAGGTAGTACAGGGTTACATAATACAAGTAGCACATTGAGAGGCCTGACACAGTTGGTATTGAATAACCCATAATCGTTGATATGCCATTAAATCAAGCAACAATCAGCTCGGATTCAAAAATGTCTGTATTATATCGCGTGCTTAAAAACAAACAACTGAACCCTCCTCATCTCATCAAATCCAAGTCAATACGTCTCTATCATTTTGATACCCATGCATGCTATGAAATATTTTTCCATCAATTTTTCGCTCTCTGAAATCGACGGAGACACGCAAAAAATAGCAGATTCAATTCAGAGAAAGAAAAGATGTTTATGCGTAAAAGTGTTTTTTTTTTTAAATAATCCAGTTACATAATGAAACAAACATCTCGAATAGAAAAAAGTGTGGGTTTTTTTTTAGTTGATAATATAAACTATTTTTGTGCAATTCTTTTGAGGAAAGATTGTTGTTAATATTCTATGAACTTTTCCGACTATCATTATTTGTTGGATTTTTTCTCTTTTTCTTTAAAAATAAAAACATGACTGAAATTAGTCACTATTGAATCGGGATGTTATTTAACGACTTTCTTTTGTGTGTAGTATGGGAGACATGTTTAATTTACAGAAGGGGCGGGGCGTTTGTGGCGTGACGGTTATTGACGTTTAAAAAGGATCTGTTGGTTGGTTTGTTGGTTGGTTGGTTGGTTGGTTGAGTTTACGGCATGTAAACCTATTGGGTCATTTTTTGCCGAAAACTTTTTTTCCCTTCTTGCTGGCAACTCAATCTTTTTAAAAACTTGATCTTTGAACAGGTTTTTAAATTCAGTTTTTTCTATTCAACCCATAGATGGGACTCTAACGGGTACTACCACTCCGGGTCAGAGTGGACCAGGGAGTAATGGGGATGAAGGGATACTCCACAGGCCCTAGAGCTCAAGAACTGGTACTTCATCATCAGATAGTCTACCGGCATTCCCAGGACTGTCAATCATCACATAGCGCACACATAATACAAAAGGGTTCGGGCTTGCCATCAGGGCAAGAAGAATGGGACAATAATATAGGTGCCAAGTTTTGACATGAGCAGCCGAGGGGCTCTCCTACAGCCCGTTTAGTCTAAGTAAGGATTGTTGTTAATATTCATTGAACTTTTCCGACTACCGTTATCTGTTGGAATTTTTTTTTCTTTAAAAATAAAAAAAAAGGACTGAAATTAGTCACTATTGAATCAGGATGTTATTTACTTTCTTTTGTGTGTAGTATGGAAGACATGTTTAATTTACAGAAGGGGTGGAGGCGTTTATGGCGTGACGTTTATTGACGTTGAAAAAGGATTTGTTGGTTTGTTGGTTGGGTTTTACAGCATGCAACCTATTGGGTTATTTTATGTCAAAAGATGTTTTTGTTTTATTCATTCTTGATGGGTACTCAACTTTTTTAAACTCATTTTTTTAGTATTATTTGTATTTATTTGACTATTGTCCTCATCTTCATTGTTATCTGTACAACGTTTCGGCCGATGTCACTTAGAACTGTCATAACATAACTCCTTTATCCACTAGGCCATGTGTCCATTTTCATTTTTTATTTAACCCGTGGATGGGACCATAATAAGTACCACCACTATGGTTCAGAGTGGACCTGGGAGTAATGGTGATGAATGGGTACTGCACATTCCCCAGAGCTCCAGAATTGGAACTTCACCATCAAATAGAGTTTAACGTCATTGAAAAATGATATGTAGGTTGGTTGGTTGGTTGGTTGAGTTTTACGGCATGTCAGCCTATTAGGTTATCTTATACTGAAAACAATTTATTTTATCCCTTCTTGATGGGTACAGAAGTTTTTTTAAACACATTTTCAAACTCGTTTTTTTTTCTCTATTTAACTCATATATAGATACTAGCAGTGGCTACCCGACGTCGCCTGGGTAGAGGGGGATTTTTAAAAGGTTAGTCCCGTTGATCCATTATTACTGAATTGTGAGTTGAATCCTCGTGGGATGCCCCATTTAAACCCCTATGTAAAAAATAGACTTGCATTCATCCAGCTACTCTGAAAGAAATATTAATGTCTACTATCTAAAATATTAAAGGAAAAAAATCCATGCTGTTATCATTTAAATTTTATTTTTTAATCATCTTCACGAATATAAATCAAATCTATTATTTTTGCTCAAAAACCAAACCCTGATGATATTTAATGCGTATATATATTTACACAACAAAAAGATTTTTAACTTAAAAAAAACAAAATTATTTAAGTGCACAAAGAGTTAAAAATCTCTTGAAAAATAATTTCTTTAAAATTGTTTTTTTTTTTTTTGACAATTTGATAGAATATAGTACATATCAATTAAAAAAGCAAAAAAAAAAGTTTCAAATAATAATATTATGACATTTTTTTGCACTTTTTATTTCAGAATTTGTGATTTTTTTCTACAAAACTACTGCTTTGAGTATTATACAAATTGTTTGATATAGTTATTCGGACTCTTATCTTTATAGAAAAAGTAAAAATCGTTTTTTGACGGTTCAGTGTTTTTAATATCTCATAAAATACAATGGGGGGGGGGTAGACCTCGTAAAAAATATTTCCCCTAATATATTTTAGGAAAAAATTATTTCAGACATATTTACATCCAAAGGTAAATAGTTATGGAAATTTTCATGAAAATCGGACCATTAATTGATTTTTCGTAGATTTTTTTAAAAATCCTCTTGTCGTAAGTTGTTTTTGGCTACGTAAAATTTTAGTTGATTTAACGGTGCAAAAATGAAAACATTGTTTTTCAATCATAATTTTCATTATTTCCGTAAGCTTAAAAAATTGTTTAAATCATCAGGAGTTTGTTTAATGTTTCTTCTTTCGAACGGAAAAATTTTTTTGAAGATAATATTAATTTTTTCAAGTTTCATTGTGCTAAAAATAGGGGGGTTAAATTTCACAGGGAAAATTGGTGGTACCTAATAAGTATAGTATATTATTTTTTAAATCGAAAAGTGCACTGATTTGAAAACATTACGAAAAGAAAAGAAAACTAAATGAAATATAATAAGTAATCTAATGGTATTATCTCTTGAGCACTATTCTGCATTAGTATCATGATTTTATTTGTATTTCCTTTCCTTTCTAATATTAAAATAAATACATTAACGCAAATGGTTAACATACATACATACTACATAAGTATGTGAATTTTAATTTTTAAATAAAAAAAGTGCACAGCCATTAAAAGTCTATGAAAAATTAATGTCTCTTATTTAAAATATTAAATGTAAAAAAAAAAGAATCTAAAAATCTAAACTAATCTTAGAAAGAATTTTATATTTAACTACAGTGTATTATCAGTAGTAGCATCAATGAAAATTAGTAGTAGTAGTAGTAGTAGTAGTAGTAGTAGTAGTATCATTGTCAATAAAGAAAAATAAATGAAGGAGCAGTATTACTATTAGCTAATACGCGACAATATATTTCAAAATGAAAAAACGTTCAATATATATATATATTTTTTAATTAAAAAATCAGATTCAATAAACAATTTTTCAATGAAATTATATTTTATTTATTTTTGAAAGCTCCGATTTTTTAAATAATAAAATACTTTCAGTGAATCTTTCAAAAATAACATTAATTCCAAGCGTAGCCGATCGAATATCAAATTATAATAGGTAATAACTAGAGTTGTGCAAAACACGCTCTTTTAATTCGCACGGAGATTGTTAAAAATATATTAAAACGTCAATAAAAAATGTAAAATTAACTTTTTAATGGTTTCTTTTACGTTTAATATAAAGAAAAAATACAAACTTGAAATTTTTCTTTATATTAAACGTAAAAGAAAACATTAAAAAGTTAATTTTACATTTTTTTATTGACGTTTTAATATATTTTTAACAATCTCCGTGCGAATTAAAAGAGCGTGTTATAAAAAAGAAAAAACAAATTTCTCTTACATAAAACCTAAATTTTTGCATTTTAAAGTAAATTACCGTAAATTACCGTAAATTCTTAAGCTCTGTTGACATAGTTATCGCATCTTGATGTGTGCACTATTTTTTTGTATGGACGATCGTACGTATAATAATTTCTTTTCTGAAGCAAAAACAAATTACTAATTTAGCATTTTGATATCCGCCAAACAGAAGTATTTATTTTACATTTTTAATTTTTTTTAAATCCCTGAAAAAAATAAACAAGTAGACAATAGGAACTTTTAATATAAAATTCTTTAGAAAATAATCTAACAATTTAGAAGAAGAAAAAGAAAAAAAGATACATATTTTTCTTATTTACGAGATTTAAGTTTCAATGTTTAAGATGTCCTATTACCAAAACCGAATTAGTTGCGATTTAGTTTTTTTTACATATGTTCCGTCGTTAAAATATCTTTCCAAAAATGTAAAATTATTTATATCAAAAAAAAAAAAAAAAAAGATCTTTGTACGGGGGATCAATGCGGGCAAAAATCTAACTTAGTAATTTAGTAAACATTTATTTACAATAAAAGTTCGTCTTTTATTACTTCATATACCGAAAGTTTTATTAAAATCGGATAGTTAGTTTATTTCATATGATTTTTAGAAGAATTTCCTGTGATTACCTTGTTATAGAACCAGCGATAAATTGCACATGCCTAGTAATAACTCACCGTAATATCAAAAGTGTAACTAAATGATTAATTCTTTAATTGTCCATAAAAATTGAATAATAAAAAATAATTTAAATAAACGATTGTTTATCCTCTACAAGGAAATATTTACTACAACTTTGAATGAGTAAAAATGTAGATTTAATATTTTTTAAATTGATCGAGCGTCTGTTATACATTTGTTTACTTTTAGGAAGAACGCAAACAATGGCTGTGTAGAATTTTAATGGTATTCTATAGTTGTTTAATTTTTAAGTTTATTCGAAAATATAAATCAAACCATCATTATTTTGGGTCTAAAACCGAGCTATGGTGATATTTAATACGTATTTAGTTAATTGTTTTATTTTCGAAGATTCCCCCGGACACACTAATTTGAAATTTTTTTATATATAGATAGATTTACCAACCCCTCCACACGAGCAGGATATGACACAAGGTCAATTTCTTAAGCGGTTCAACAGGTTTGAATTCAGAGTGTTCCTTCTCCTAGACCGGTTGCCTAACGAAGGTTAAAGAGCCCAGTCTACCCTGCTATTTACCCATAGCTGAAGGGATAATTGGATGCATAGCTTTCCTAAGGTTATTATACTAAGTGAAATAATTCAGTGTCTGTCTGTAACCGAAACTATGTCACTGCTTCATAATACCCTCAGGAATTGCCTAAGTTTATCAATGAGTATTTAATTTATAGTTAAAATCCTTAATACATAGTATAATCTTATTCATTAACGATATATCTATAAAAGGTTTTGTCTCAAATGTTATTAGTAAGTTTAAAATCCTGCAATACCTCTCATATATCACTAAAAAATTATACATATGTAAAGTATACATAATATATGGTGTGGTTAATTTGCATACTGGTTCTAACAAAACCGGGTTTAATGAATAATTACTTGGTGTTATTGATCTCTAATATTATTGCTTTATTCTCCAACGTATTAGAAATAATCCTATGAATAATTTTATATTGAAACCAATTAAAATATAATTAGAATAAATGTATAAAATAAATTTCGTTAGTCTTTCTACTTTGATTTATTTGATTTCATTAAAATTTAATTACTTACGCCCGGAGGTCGAATATTCTAGCTAATATATATATATATATATATATAATGGTAATACTAATTATGTTTGTATTTTTTCTTTTAGCACAATTTTAAAAAAGTATGTTTTTTTAATATCATTTCAGTGCGTGTTATTTTGAGCGTACGATTGTTTTGTTTTTCAAATTATTCGCTAACAACAAAATGGAGAGTTGACCTTCAGCCAACGCGCCTTGAGTTTAGCAGAAACAAAATGGCTAACAGTCTGCAGGACTCATTTCCTGATTCGAGATTGGCAAACATTTTCAAACAGGACCAGTTTTATTTCCCGGCACGACTGAAGCTGGAAAAAAAAAAACACGAAAAAAAAAAAAATTGAAAACAAAACTAATGTGCATCTAATTGAACTTTCGTCTTCTCGTTCTGCTTTGTTGATGATGGTGGCTGTGGTTTGCAAAATACTGTAAATAGGAAAATCGACTTCCTAGCTGCCTTAACCACATGTCTTGGGTTTGTCTGCTTAAAACGAGCAATCAATCTCTGTGTCTACATGCTCGTCCGGCATGTTTTCTTTATCTAGCTACCTCACTCATTACAGATCTCTCTGTCTTATTCTAATCGTATTTACCTATCGTAGTCATATATACCTGTTTAAATCATCTATCTATCTATCTATCTATCTATCTATTTATCTTTCTAACTGCCCTAACCATACGACTTGGGTTTGTCTGCAAAACGAACGATCAATCTCTTTGTCTACATGCTTGTCCGGCATGTTTTCTCTTTATCTAGCTACCTGTCTCAATACATATCAACCTATCGTATACTGTCAATATCTACCTGTTTAAATTAACTATCTATCTATCTATCTATCTATCTATCTATCTATCCATATATATATATATATATATATATATATATATATATATATATATATATATTCCTACCTGCCCTAACCATACTTCTTGTGTTCGTCTGCAAAATACGAGCAATCAATCCCTTTGCCTACATACTCGTCCGGCATGTTTTCACTTTATCTAGCTTTCTCACTTAATACATAAATACCTATCGTAGACAGTCCATATCTACCTGTTTAAATTATCTATCTATTTATCCATTTCTCTCTCTCTCTCTCTCTCTCTCTCTCTATATATATATATATATATATATATATATATATATATATATATACTAGATAAAACGTGACCCGTTGGGTCACCCATTCAGCTCTCCGTAGATAACTGGGATTAGGTAGGCATTGCCGAAGATGATGTCAAATCCCGATTTTGCACACAAAAAAAATTACGACATTAATTTTCAAGATAACGGTGGGTAATTTCTCCCCAATCGGATAATGTGATATTTGAATTAACTGTTTTTCTTTGTAACAACTCTTTATGTTCATTATTTACTTTTTGCAAGATTTTAAAATATAAAGTTAACAAATATTTACGTTTCTTTGATCAATATAGCCTCCGATATTTTACGCCCCCAAAATAGAGGGGTGCAAAGTTAAATGACATGAAAAACTCAAAGTTTTGAAATAAAATATTTGATGGATTATAAAATTCATTCATTGATAAATTAATATTGAAAATTTCATTAAAATCAGATAATACCCAGATTCTTGGTAATTTTACTCAATCGGTGTGTGTGTGTGTGGGGGGATAATATATTTTTTTAAATACGGATTTTTTGCCACTTTTGGCAGTGCCTAGTATAAAATGTATTAAAAATGAATTACATGTGTAATATTATTTAGCTTCTTTTTTTTTACTCATCCTCATAATGTTTTTGATTTAGAAAAAAAGGTCCATATCTCATAAATGCGCTCTGGCCTCCTACCCTAAAAACATTAAGCGATGCCTGCTGAAAATTTGACATGTGCTACTCATGAACTCCCTAGGTGGTTTAAAGCATTTTTCCCGAAACGTTAATGTGATATGAAAGCGATATTTTAAGCCGCCACCCAGCAAGTTTTCTCGACAAGAAAATGTAAATATATTACCCTCCTCACTCTTTAAAATGTATTTTAGTGTTTTGAAGGCGTTTTTATCGACAAATAACTTAGTGGTTTGAAGGCGTTAAAAGTAAGCAAGGTTTTTTTATTGACAAGTAAACGCAAATATTTTACCCACCCCTTTTTTTGTATTTTCATTCTATTTTGATTTAAAACAACTCTCAAATTTATTTAGATAAATACGACGGAGTTTCGAAAATAAAAATATATTATTAAGCAAAAACAAATAGAAATATTTATATTTACTTTTCGAGAAAAGATTGGTGTGGGGTAAATTATCGTTTTCCTATCACGTTAACTACTCGGAAAAAACACCTAGGGAGTTCATAAGGATCACGGGTCGGATTTTCAACAGGCATGATGCATTTATGCGATATGAACCAAAATGTTGGCTCATTTTCAATTTAAAATGAATTAAAATTGTTTAAATCCATTATCTAAGGTCTGATTTTTGTTTTAGTCAAAAAGTAATAAAATAATGGCATCGGTAAAAACAAAAAAAAATAAAAATTACATATCTATTTTTTTAAATAGACTTTTAAACAAATTAAATTCGTCCCAAAAGGCGTTTTTACTGTTTAAGTTGATGACCCTAAATTATAGCACAATCCTTTTTAACAAATCATATCTGAAGCTGACAATTTTTTTTTTTTTTTTTTTTTTGCTTCTAGTAATTTTTATAGTCTGATGTAAATAAATGAGAACAGCCGTTACTAAAAAAAAATTTTTAAATAAATAAAAAATAAAAAATTCAAAATGAAAATCGGAAAACATGTCTGATATACCATGATTAAACTTTTTTCTTTATTTTAATACATTAGATGAAACTTTTAAAATATTTCATGTCGAGTAAAGGTAGTTAATGTATTTTCTAGATATTTAAAAATTCTGGAATTTTCTTCAAGTGAAAAAACGTTGACCCCCCTCCACGTTTTAAGTTTAAAAGTTTTTTTTTCCAAGCTCTACTGCACCACTCGGAAGTAACATTTTTCTATGGAAACCATCACATAGGCACGCCAGTGTGTACTGTTGAGCAAAGACATACATTGACCAACTTGGCTTTTCAGCCTAGCGTTTTTTTGCATAGCGTTTTTTAGGGCAGGGGGCCAGGACGCATTTATGTGATATGCACCGACGAAAATAATCAATTTAATTAATACATATCTATCTATCATAACAGTCTATATCTACCTGTTTAAGTTATTAACTCGCTCAATACATATCTGTCTATCCCATTCTCATCGGATTTACCTATCGTAGACAGTCCATATCTACCTGTTTAAATTATCTATTTATTTATCTATCTATATATCTATCTTCCTGTTAAGATTCTTGTGGCCATTTTTAGGGTGCCGGTGAGAGCACCTTACAGTGGAAATCCCTTTGTGGCATTAAGTTTGATCCGTTTTGAGTAGAATCGTATGATCCTTGTGTTTTTCAGTGTTAAGCAGAATCCTTGGTTGTTGGTCCGTTCGCCCGTGTTAAACACGAGCAACTGAACGCCTTTCCATGAAGGTCTTTAAATAGTTAACCAACCACGTATTCGATCGCCTTGATTGGGCGATTGAATCCACGCGGACACGAAGAGTATATAAATTTAAGGTGTAGCATCCATCACACCTTATATATAAAAAATATTCCAACTGTAAGTGCCATAACCATACGTCTTTGGTTTATCTGCAAAAAATGAGTGATCAATCTCCTTGTCTACATGCTCGCATGGCATGTTTTCACTTTATCTAGCTCACTCAATACATTTCTGTCTCATTTTTCTTCGTATTTACCCGTGTCAGAAACAGCCAATATATACCTGTTAAAGTTATCTATCTATCTGTTTATCTCCTTCTCTTCATATTTGCCTATCTGAGTCTATCCATATGAACCTGTGTAAGTTTTCATTATCATTTTGAAATATATTGGGTACTTTTTGGAGGAACTTCTAATGCAACTACAGCAAAAAAGCTTGGGTGACAATTGAACAACACACACACACACACACACACACACACATATATATATATATATATATATATATATATATATATATATGCTCCCAAAACTCGGTAGAGCTCTATAGGGGTGACGTAAATTACCTTTTATTTCCAGCATATATAAAGCAATGATCGTCTGTTTACAGACTGGATCTCTCTGGTGATCGTAAAATATATAAACAAATGTATGTATTTAATAATTTAAACACCACCCCTTTACGGCAGCTGTCAAATGGACTTACGAAAAGTCTGTCGGATTTCGCTCCTTGTCAGAGGTAGTTGGTGTGTCTAGCCACACTGAAGAGGCGTGAAACGCCGAAACTCGGTGTCTGTGGATGACTTATTATATATATATATAGTCATTCACAGACGCTGTGTTTCGACTTTTACGTCTCATCAGTGCGGCTAGAGTTAACAGCTACTAGCTGGGAGTGAAACCGAACTGAATTTTCATCAGTCCGACTGTTCAAATCTATCTATCTGAACTATTTTCATATAAACTTTTTAAGAACAGGAACAGATTCTCGCTATAAGGAATTATTTCTCATCATCACCAAGTTTTACTGACGGCTCAGATTCTCTTGAGTATTTCGCGCCAACCGTTCCTAACCTGGCAGGTTCTCCACTCGTCACAAAGTGTCCGTACATAGCTGTTGTATGTAAGTCTTTTCTGGTCAGGGTGACAGATGTGTATCCATCTGTAGGAGTCTACAGTAGAACATCACTTATGAGTTCATCCTTATTTCCCCAGCAGTGTCCAGCAAGTAAACACAAGCATTTTTAAGATATTCTAGAATATATTTACAAGTCGAGGGCAGTGGTGTTTGCTGAGGTCATCTCTGACCTTTTATGGCGATACAATTACTCTTCACTGGTCATCAGACTTCGTGAAGAGTTATTTGATGACCGTTCAAGTGTCTTGTTTTTCATTCTGTTGTCGTCACCCTTCTTGGCAGCTAAACCCTGTGAGGGCGAGGGAGAATTGTCCGTTTTCCTCCTCCATACTGGACTGGGCTGCCTAGGTCAAAGTGCTCAGAAGACTGTCAGCATAACCTTTTTTCTGACAGCTGCGCCCAGGACTATTTCTTTACTAGAGAGTCCATTGGTAGGTTGGTTGTTATTTGTTTTACGGCATAGTTAGTGATGGCCTTATAAGTTCCTTGTTTTTATTCTTTTGTTGTCATCCGTCTTGGCAGGGCTGGGCATTTTTTTTCATATTTGAGGTATAAACATGAGAAACAAAGGTTTTCAAACATCTTAAAAAATGATCTTTCTGCACAGATGATAGCCCCAATGATGATTTAATGAATAAACGAAATGCTGTAGCCTCAGCTAAGTAAAATATCATCCTCCTAAATACCTTCTTACATTTAAACACACACACACACACACACACACATATATATATATATATATAATATATATATATATATATATATATATATATATGGCAAGCATTGAAAATTAGAATTCCATCTGACTTATTCCTAATATATTCTCTAACCGTCTTCTTTCTTTTCAAAATCCGTCACAAACGACGATGACGTCAACATTATTATCCTCTATCACTGTGGGACGTTTTCTTCAAACAATTTTAAAAAAATATTTTTTCGAACATTCAAAAGATTCTCCGTATTTGACTATTTTGATTTAAAACACCAAAGAATTTCCTCTGCCGAAGGCCGGTATTCCTTGTATGCTAAAAGATTTTGTAGTTTTCTATTATTATTATTTTATTTTTTTGAAATACTGATAAATGAAATACATGTGTACATGAATAAACTCCGAAATACGTGTTAGTAAAAATAAAATCTATTTTATCCATTCAGCATTTTCTTTCCTTTGTTTATTTTTCCTTTTAACACACCGTCGGATTCGCTTTCATTTTCAAATCATATATAATATATATATATATATATATATATATATATATATGAGTTGAAAATGGAAACGAATAATAAGATGAAATTTTTGGAATCTAATAAATATTCATAGTAATCTTAAATTGTGTACATATTATTTATAGAAGGCCTACATTTGTTTTTAGTTATTTTTCTATTTATAGCATATTTACAAATGGCAATGATATTTTGATTTTCTCGTATGATCGATAATCTCTCTACGGTAGTACATGCCTTTCTTATATGTTAGTTAAGGATTGCCGGATGTAGAAGAAATTTGTTTTCTACCATTTTTTACAATCAATATATATATATATATATATATATATTATATATATATGTGTGTGTGTGTGTGTGT
>CM042166.1:65579532-65582032 GCA_023376005.1 Doryteuthis pealeii
ATATGGATACAAATTATTTATTAGAGTGCCGACACGTGTTTTGACCAAAAGTTTGTCCTTGTATAACTTGTATTCTATTTATTATTATTTTGAATAGAAAATAAAATAAATTAAAATAATAGAAAAAATATGAATTTTTTTGTATAAAAGAAACGGTCATCATCGGGGCAAGATATTTTGATATTTGAAAATAAAATATCAAATATCTTGCCCTGATGATGACCGCTTTTTTGGTACTTAAAATCTTTATATTTTTATATCATTATTATTTTATTCTATTTTATATTTAAAATGATAATAGATAGAATACAACTATTTTATATTTAAAATGATAATAAATAGAATACAACTATTTTATATTAAAAATGATAATAAATAGAATACAACTTCAATTGACAGGTTTTTGGTCGAAACACGTGTCGGCATTCTAATAGATCATTTTTATCCATACAACATTTTCTTTCTTTTTATCTTTTTTTCAACATAATTCTCGGATTCACTTCCATTTTCAACTTCCATAAATATATAAATATCTTATCCAATTCACAACTTTATAATGATATAGTGAGGGTCAGTGCTACCACATAGTCACAACTACTACTGACTAATTTCCTCATCGGGGCCGCCTTCAACATATCTATACATATATAAAGGGCAGTTGTGTGTATGTATGTCCGGGGGAAATTACGAAAATAAAACAATTAAAGACAAAGTAAATACATATACATATGCACTGTTACTGTGTCTAGACTTTTTATGAAAAAAATTATGAAGATTTATGTAAAATTAAAATAGCATTAAGTAAGGGCTAAAGTGCAATATTGCATGTTTTTGATTGCTCATTCACCAGGATTCAGTCCTTCAGCATCACGGGTCGCCCTCCATGCGACTAAGCCTTCGACACTGGATTTGTAAGTTGAGAGTCGTTTAGTTGTTTCATTGTAATTTGTTAGTAACTTAATTGTTACACCACAAAAGCAGAAATGCGGCCGTGAAAATTAGACTTATAAAAATAAAATTGTTCCAACCTCTCAGTATTTTAGAGTAATTAAAAAAAAATAGTAGTGAGGTTTAGCTCAGTCGGTAGAGCATCTGCCTGGGAATCGTAATGTTCTGGTTCTAAAAATTAAAATAGCATTAATATTCTAGTTAAAAATGTTCGTAAATCGCAATGTCAAACAAATAAATATGGAAGCTCGAAACAATCTTTTTTTCAGGCTGGATTAACATAAAGTCTTTTTACGCGGGGATTTTATGAGGCGTCCAGCGAGGATTAAACTCACAATTCAGGAGTAACCGATCTGCAAGACTAGCTAGCAAACCGCTATACCACTTTGTTTTTTTGTTTGTTTGTTTATTTTTTTGTTTTATTTTTTGTTTTATTGTTTATATTTTTTTGTTTTGTTTTTTGTTTGTCTTCTTCACCTCTACCTAGGCGACGCCGAGTAGTCACTTCTAGTTTTATATGCTTGTCTAAAATCGGCGGCAAACTGTTATATATCGTCCAACATGTTTATAGATCGCGTCGTCGATACAGACGCCGGTTAGTGTGCTTGCAACAATGCCAGGAATCAGCGTTCATATTTGGCTTTTTTTTTCCTTTTTTTTTTTCTTTTTTCTTTTTTTCTTTTTTTTTTTTTTGTTACATACGCTCCGCAAAGCGCACTGACAGACCACCCCCTCACCCACTTTCATGTCTTGACAGTCGGTAAAAACATTTTTGAAAAGGAGAAATACCGAGAATGGTAAAGTCTGGAGAAGAAGAAGAAGAAGAAGAAGAAGAAGAAGAAGAAGAAGAAGAAGAAGAAGAAGAAGAAGAAGATGATGATAAGAAGAAGAAGAACACAAGAAAAATATAAGTAATGAAGAGAAGAACTACAACAACAACAAAAAGAAGAAGAAGAAGAAGAAGAAGAAGAAGAAGAAGAAGAAGAAGAAGAAGAAGAAGAAGAAGAAATCCTCTAATAGTATTTCTTATCGATTTGTGATTCTGACGGATATCAAAAAGATTTTTAAAAAAGCCACCTTTTTTTCTTGCTCGAGGAAAAGGAAAAAACACGCTGTTTAGCTGCAACTATTGTGATAGACTATCGCTCAGAAATAAGTACACAGCTAACAATTCTTTTATAAGATTTTATTTGATTCGATTGGTTGGATTTCACGGCATGTCAACCATTGTTGGGTTATTTTATGCCAAAAACATTGCTTTATTTATTCTTGATGAGTATTTTTTAATTCAAATTTTTAAACACTTTCTCTAACACAGTTTTCGGTTAAATCCTACTTAACGGAGCTAAATTCCACTATTGTATGTCACCCCGCCGAAAAAAAAATACCAAAAATCAAGGAATTAATGGAATTTAATGATATTTTCAGTGTTGATATATTAATGAATAAAATATATAATGCACCAGTTATTTTATTTAAAAACTTTTACATTTTTTAGGTCAGTTAACTTTGAACCACGTATGTTTGTGAATCTTTGTTACGCCTCAAAGAT
>CM042166.1:65587032-65592032 GCA_023376005.1 Doryteuthis pealeii
AGAGATAGAGAGAAATGGCGAAAGTATAAAAAGAGTGAATCGATAGATAGATAGATAGATAGATAGATAGATGGTTTTGGTTGGTTATGATTAAGTGTGCACCTACATATGAGAAAGTATTCATTCATTTCCATAGTGATGAATGAATATATATGTGTGTGTGTGTGTGTGTGTGTGTGTGTGTGTGTGTGTTTGTTTGTTTATGTGGGTGTGCGTGGGAGATACAGATAGAGAGAGGGGGTAATGGGGTGATAGAATGTGATAGATATATGAGGTTTGACTGGTTGTTTGTATTCCTGTTTGCCAGAGAGAGTATTCATTCATTCCCATTGTGATAAATCAATATATATTTTTGTGTAAAGAAGAATCAGAATGATAGTGACAACAACAACACACACACACACACACACACACACACACACACACATATATATATATATATATATATATATATATATAGGTGAACAAAGATTGATTAGACAAACTGGAATATTTCTTTTATATTATTCATTCTTTTATTGTTCTTAGCTAGTTTCGAACTTAGGTCATCTTCAGGAGAAAATTTCCTGCCAAAGAAAAGGGGGGCGTCAAATCTATTTATATTGTTTTTTTTATTAGAGTTGTTATGGAGTGAGCGTAGTGATATGTATACATATACATATCACTACGCTCACTCCATAACAACTCTAATCAAAACAAAACAATATAAATAGATTTGACCCCCCCCTTTTTTTCTTTCCCATTTTTCTTTTTTTTTTTTAACATTATGACACATACAGTTGTTAGACAGCTGCATCCTAATAAATAGATTAACACAAATCAATTCTAACTTATTGTTTACTTTTCGAATCCCATGAAAAAATCAACATCCGGTGTGAGACTTTTTCGAATCAAAAGTCAGCGTTCTTTCGCAACGAACATTCTAATGCAATGACCACACACGTGAAATCGACTGCTATTAATCGGTGTCTCGATTAATTCAGTGGATTTAACCCTTAAGATCATTATGGTGAAACTCGAGTAGGTTATCTCTTGTACCCGTTTTATGATTGGCATCCTTCCGTCTACTAAAGACGATGGCGTAGTGTCCACTTTTTTCTTCTTCTTTTCCTTTAATCTGCAGCTGTGTGAGTGACTGAACAGTCCACCTCTTGAATGGCAATCACTGCAAGCAAACAGCGATGCCTGCTGGAGTTGCTCTTTTTCACTCCTTTACGTTCCTTGTTTGACAAGGAGTCACCAGGCCGCACGGTCGTCTGCACAAGCCTCCCATGTGTTGGTGCCAATGTGGCATGTCTTTATTTTCCTTTGTTGGCATCTTTAAAGTGCAAGCGAGGTCTCCCTGTTGGTCGGGTGCCGTCTGCCAATTCACCGTACAGTAGGTTTTCGGAGATGCAGCCTAAGTCCGTCCTCCTTATGTGACCAAGCCAAAGTAGGCGTCTCTCTTTTTATCCCATTCGTCCCATTTTATAATATATATAAATATATATATATATATATATATATATATATATATATATTTGTTATAGTGCACAATACAATTAAAAGGCGATTTTTGTCATTGGATTCAAAGCGGCGTACTAGCCACTTATCATCAGGACAACACGACTGTCAAAAAGATTCACATTGTATATTGTGCATTGTATTGTACACTATAAGAAATATACGACATATCAACCTCAGTGGGTCATTTAATGCCGACAAAGTTTTAAAATAAATTCATTCTTAATGGATACTCAATTTTTTTTATAAAAACTTTTTTCTATTTAACCCATAAATGAGTCCCTAACAGTTACTACCACTCCGGGTCAGAGTGGTCCTGAGAGAAATGAGGATCAAGGGGTACTCCACATACTCCAAAATTCCTGAATTGGAACTTCACCATCAGATAGATTTTAATGCCATACCCAGGAGAATATGACCCTTAGCCACCGCCTTTTAGCAAATGTAGGATAAAAAAAGGTTGGGAGTCTGCTTAAGGGCAATAGAGTTGGGATAATCATATAAGATTAACGGAACTATCCCATTGATCAGAAGGGGTCTCTACGACCGACGGTCTAGCCTTATTAATGAACAAAGTGGAGTGTTGCATGTCATGGACTGCTTAACAACCAGGGTTCCATCCTTAAGCATCATGGGTCGCCACCTACGTCCAACAGGTGACCCTATTGGGCTGGTTGGGTGGATTTTATGGCATATTGGGTTATTTTATGCCGAGGCCATTGTTTTTATTCATTCTTCATGGGTGCTCATTTTTTTTTAAAACTCAATGGCATAACGGGTCATCAGCCACATCCAACAAGTGTTACATCATTATGTGGTGGCGTGTGTTTTTGACAAGCCCTGTAGCGAGAATTCTAAGTGGCCATTGTTTTTTTAAATCAGGAGATGGAAAAACACCAGTAACAGTTATGGCCCAACTGACACCAGAGGCGGGAATCTCGCGAGTCACGTGATAGAGTTAGTTAGCAAATCAGTTTTTCAACCAGAAATGAGGCAGGACAGACGTGTGCTGCTGAGGTTGTAACTCAGACCACGCGGTAAATCAGGGAAATGCAGTAATAAAATCTTTGATCAAAGAAAAACAAAGTCTTGTAGGTAATTAATGCAGGACTTGAAAAGAAGCCCTTACTTAGAAGAAGACAAGAAGAGACGACAAGATGACAACCGGACAAAAGAAAGAAGATGAAACAACCACTAGACAAAGAAGCAAGTAAGTCACAGTCTTAACTCTGTCTGTCTGTCTGTCTCTCTCACGCAAGAACTCTCTTGTTTATATACACACATTTGGCTATACAACACAGGTGGCTCCTTTGGGACAGTCTTACCCTTCTGCAGAGGTGAAGTCAGTGTTATTCTAAAGGCCCTACCGACAGGGCTGATGTTCCATTGTGTCTGTACCCTCCCCCTTTATAGTTAGTGTGTTATTAAATAAATTCGTTTTTCTCTACCCTCTAGCTACTTTTACACAAAACTCAGTCATTGTTTGCCAAACATTTCCCGTTATATTGATGAACACAGCACTGCGGTAAAACGCACTTAAATGATAAACGAGTACTGAGGTAGTCAGGGTCGGACCATTTTTTGTTAATTAATTTTTCGACTTCCCTCGAATCGAAGAAGTGCCGAAAAAAGGGGAGGGTCAATTGATTTGGTATCTGGAAAATTGATTGCTTTCAGCGAGGGTGGAGGGAATAACACAACACACAATATTTTTAATCAGCTAAAAATGTGGGTCCTGCTGAAAATTATAAATAACACCCCAGTATCGCGTGAACAAGATTCTTCTATTAACACCTCTCACTTGATGTAATGGTTATCATCCTTGAAAATGAACAAGGCGACACGAGTTCAAATCCTGGCCGAGTTTGATTTGGTTGTTTTGTTTTACGGCATTGTTAAAATTCTGGTCCACATTTTTGACTTTTAGTTCTTCTTTTGGTAATTCCAAGTCAATATTGAGTTTGGGTTCAGTTGGTTAATCTTAGTCTTTTAGTGTTGACATTTTTGGTAGAAAAGTGTAGTCACGGGAGATACTCCTTTAGACAGGGAGTCTGTAGCATTGAAACCCTAGGTAGAAAAGTATATATTTTCAGTAGATATTCCTTGAAGCAAAGTCTGTAGTATTCCTTGAAATCCTAGCTAGAAAAGTGTAGTCTCAGTTTATATTCCTTGTAGCAGAAAGTCTGTATTTCTGGAAATCTTTGGTAGATAAGTGTGTATTTTCAGTATATATAACTTGTGGCATAAAGTCTGTAGTATTCCTTGAAATCCTAGGTAGAAAAGAGTGTAGTCTCAGTAGATACTCCTTGTAGCGGAAAGTCTGTAGTATTCCTTGAAATCCTAGGTAAATGAGTGTTGTTCTAACGTGGCCTACACTGCAGATTTACTAACTACTGAGGTAAGAAGGTGTTTACAAGGCAAGTAGTCTTTTAGTACGAGACACAACATTTTGGGGTTGTTTACCAACACAAATTCCTAGCCGTTCGCGTTCGGGGCCTTTTTTCCTCCGTGGTCTGATTTTTGGCGAAATTGTTTATACAAGAAAACTTAGAATTTTATATTTTTTTATTTCTAGCTAGTAATGTGAATTTAATTATTTATCTCGGATTACTGGGGACACCTGTTTTCCCCCTCGGCTATCCTCAGATATCATTTTTCCTTCAGGCTTTAAGACAGCTGCCTAATTATATTACATAGTCTCGGTAGATACTCCTTGTGACAGAAAGTATGTAGTATTAGTAGTTATCCCAGTAATCCTCGTTTGTAAGTCTTAATCGCAGAAAGTTAAATTTTCCTTTGATTTTACCAGCAATCTTAAATGCGTTTTTCATATGTTTCGCATTGGCCAATTTTTACTGGAGGTGCCTACAGCTGATGTTGGGAAAGTTCATAAATAGGAGTGGCAATTTGGCATACATCTTATACCACAGATATTCCAACAGGAATATTAACATTTTTCGGGTCATTTAATGCCGAATCATATTGATAAATAAAGGATGCAGGTTGCTTACAGTACGAGCCGTTGCTTAAATGGTCACCCAATTAAGTATTGAACAGGCCCATCGCTGCTTAACTTTGGTGATCTTGCGAGAACCGGTGTTTTCAATGTTTGGAAACCTGCCTATTAGAGAAAATAAAAGGCATCAAAATTCTCCTGATTACCACTCCTCAGGTATTAAATTGTGGGGTCTTTCTCCTAGACTGGTTGGTATACCAAGGCTATAGAACTTAGTCTGTTCTTCTGTTTTATCTATAGTAGGCAGAAAAAAATTATTTGGTTGTTTTGTTTAATGGCATATCAACATTTTGGGGGTCATTTAATTCCGAATCAAGCCATTTTGATAAACTAAGGACACAGGTTGCTTACAGTAACTGCTGTTGCTTAAGTGGTCATCAAATTAAGTACTGAACAGGCCCATCGCTGCTTAACTTTAGTGATCTAGCAGGAATCGGTGCTTTCAGCATGACTTGACCGTAATGTAAATCCTAGACTCAGC
>CM042166.1:65597032-65609532 GCA_023376005.1 Doryteuthis pealeii
CATTATTAATTCTTATAGCATTTTTGGATTCCTTGGGTAAAAATGCTTTCATAAACCAAATTTTAAGAGTAGGAACGCTCTAGAACTCATTTTACGGACAAAGATAGATTACAAAAAGTCGCCATTTCTCGCAACAGACCACCCGAATTTGGAAAGCTAAAAATCGACATAATTCCGTCAATTTTCTGAATTGGGAGTTCAAATTTTGGGGATTGTCTAACGTTAAGATAGTCCACACTTGTACAAAATTTCAGAAAAATTGAAGGGGGTGGGTGTCATGGCTTGGATGATTTGACATGGAATTACCCAGCCATTTTCTTTTTCAGAACTGAGACCTTCTCCAATATCTGTAAGAAGACATATTAACAATGGGTTTTAAATTCAGAGTTTTCCTTCTCCTAGATCAGTTGCCTACCAAGGCTGAAGAAACTTAGCTTAATTCATTCATAGTTGGAGTAATTATGACATACTTTTTCAAAGCACCGATTTCATTCTGTAGGCCAATAACCGTGGCGTTAAACACGCCTCCTAGATATGGGTACTCATGAGAGAAAAATGGTTTAGAACCTAGTTTTTAAAGCCACCGCAGGTGTAATGAGGTTGGGCCTCACTGAGTAATGGATATTCTCCTAGACTAAATGCCTACCAAGGCTGAAGAAACTTAGCTTAATTCATTCATAGTTGGAGGAATTACCCATATCTCTATATTGATATATACAATTATTTCTATATCAATTCATCATCAGTCCATTTGGAAATGAGTGCCCTAATATAACAAGCGTTAACACGTCATCGCTCTATTCCGAAAGGAGAGCGTAACGTAATAATCACGCTGACAGTACGGATTCCCATGACTCTTTCTCACCAACCATCCCTAGCTCAATCTTAGATATACAGCTTGATCCAGTTGATAAACAAATCTCTATATGTGTTCATGAAGACCCTGATCAATAAATCCTTGTTCTATTTCTTCCTTTCAGTTTAGCTTAAGATCTCTGCCGCTCCGTATCCTTTCCAATCTTTTTGTCAGGCAAGTCACTTTCTACTTCGGTTAAAAAAACCCAAAAGGTCAGATGTGTTTTTCATGGTTAGGGCACTTGAAAACAAATTTTCTTCTTCTTCTTCTTCTTCTTATTATTATTATTATTATTATTATTATTATTATTATTATTATTATTGTTGTTGTTGTTATTATTATTTCTTCTTCTTCATCATCATCTTTTCCTCTCCTCCTCTTCTTCTTCTTCTTCTTCTTCTGTTTTTTTCTTCATTCTGTCGCTTCTTTTTCTTCTATTTTTTTCTTTCTTCTTTCTTCTTTTCTTCTTCTTCTTCTTCTTCTTCTTCTTCTTCTTCTTCTTCTCTTCTTCTTCTTCTTCTTCTGTTTTTTCTTCTTTTTCTTCTGTCTCTATTTCAAACTTCTTCTTCTTCTCTTCTTCTTCTTCTTCTTCTTCTTCTTCTTCTTCTTCTTTTTCTGTTTTTTTCTTCTTCTGTCTCTATTTCAAACTTTCTTCTTCTTCTTCTTCTTCTTCTTCTTCTTCTTCTTCTTCTCTTCTGTTTTTTCTTCTTCTTATTCTTCTTCTTCTTCTCTTCTTCTTTTTTCTTCTTTTTCTTCTTCTTATTTCTTCTTCTTCTTCTTCTTCTTCTTCTTCTTCTTCTTCTTTCTTCTTCTTCTTCTTCTTCTCTTCTTCTTCTTCTTCTTCTTCTTCTTCTTCTTCTTCTTCTTCTTCTTCTTCTTCTTCTTTCTTCTTCTTCTTCTTCTTCTTCTTCTTCTTACCAGACCTTTGAAAATGTTATTTTCTGTAGACACGAAAACAGTTTTCTCTTCGTTTTTTGTTTCAAATCTTTGTTGTTATATAACATTTTAGATTTCCAAAGTAAATCGTCCATATTCTACAAAGTCGCTTTCATTTCGTTTCTGTTATTTTAAAGCAGAATGTGAGGTCAACACGCATTATTTTAAAATGCGATTTATAAATCAATTGTTATCGATTTTTTTTCATCGGGCTGTTGACATTTGAAAAACGGTGCTTACTGAAGGATGCTTCCTTTTTCGAATTCAGTTTTTCATCGGATTTTCTTATTCCGATGAAAATGTAGTATTATCCTTTCTTCACACACACACACACATACACACATACACACTTAGTAATTGTCAATTTTTAAACAGATTTTTTACTCCCTTAAAAACATTCTATAATCCTTTTATCAAAACACACACACAGTCACACACATTCATACACACACATATATGTACGTTTAAAGAATTATCTTTTCTTCCCCCCAACACACACACATACACATACACATACACACACAATCACACACTATTCTGTGTGTGAATATGTGACTTTGTATGTCTGATTATGCGTGAATGACTTTGGGTGTGTGTGTGTGTGTGGGGTGTGGAGAGAGAGAGAGTGTGTGAGTGTTATTTATTTTTGTGTCTGTGTTTATATCTTTCTGTATGTGTGCATTCGTGTATGTGATTCACATTGTATATGCGTGATTATGCGTCAAAGTCTTCGTTTGGTGTGTGTGTGTGTGTGTGTGTGTGTGTGTGTGACTATGTGAGTGTTATTGTATTTTGTGCCTGTTTGTATATAATTGTCCTCATTCATGTGAGTTTTAGTTTGGTTTCGGTTTGGTTTGGTTTGTTTTACGGCATATCAACCTCAGTGGGTCATTTAATGCAGATAAAGTGTTGAAATAAAGACATTCTTAATGGATAATACAATTTTTTAAAGAAATACATTTTCCTATTTAACCCATAGATGGGACCCTAACAGGTACTACCACTCCGGGTGAGTGGACCAGGGAACAATGGTGATGAAGGGGTGCTCCACATCCCCAAACCTCCAAAACTGGAACCTCACCATCAGATAGAGTTTAACGTCATTCCCAGACATGAAGACCCTCACCCATCGCCGTCTGGCACATATATGAGAAAAAGGGGTTGGAGCTTGCCATAAGGGCAAAAGGGCTGGGGCAACCATATAGGTGCTAGGACTTAACGTGACCAGCCGATTGATCAGATGGGGCATTTCCGACCGCCCGTGTAGGCCAAGTAAGGACCAAAGTGGAATATTGCATGTCATGGACTGCTCATCCACCTGGGTTCAATCGTTAATCATCACGGGTCGCCACCTAAGCCAAAGGTGGCCCCATTGGGGAGTCTTACCCCTCTGCAGAGTGCAGTCGATGCATTCTAAAGCCCCGCCGACAGGGCGGTATTCCCGTGAGTACCATTGTATGTATGTAATAATGCGTGAATGTCTTCGGGAGGGGGTATATATGGGCGTGTTATTCTTTTATTGTTTTGTGCATGTGTGTATAGGACGGGTTTCGGGTTCGATACCGACCCTTGCGTATGAGTAGCACAGGGATCTGTGCGGTAAAGAGAGGTCCTGGTGTAAGGTTTGGCGCTCCACCTCTGATGCCCAAAAGAATTTCCTTGGTCTAGTGAAAAAGGGATAGACTCCATCGCTTTCTGCCTGATACCGACTTTAGGCCACACCGACGACTTTACATACTTGACTTATATGTGGGTTTATGTATGTGATTGAGATTGTATGCGTGTGGTTATCCGTGAATGTCTTTGCGCATGTGCAAGTGTGTGTGTGAGAGTGTGCGCGCACGCGCGATTGTAAAAGTAAAAGTAAAGTCGTCGGGGTGGCCTAAAGTCGGTATCAGCCAATCGGTGAGGGAGTCTATCCCCTTTTCACTAGCACTAAACCATATGAGATTGTTTCTGCGTCTGAGGTGGAGCGCCACCCCTACAATCAGCTCCTTATTTTACCGCACAGACCCCTGCGCTACTCATACACTGAGTTGACGTGGGCCGGTATCGAACTAGGAAACTTGTGGTTTCTAGCCGAAAGCTCTAACGACTGAGCTGTCCTGGCCCCCCTTTCTCTATATCATTATCTTTTATTGGTGAGTATGTGATATTACCTCACTGTCTCTCTCTCTCTCTCTCCTCTCTCTCTCTCTCTCTCTCTATATATATATATATATATATATATATATATATATATACCGATCCCTGCACGTGAGCTGGATGTGACTCAATATCAATTTCTTAAACGGAGTTTAGCAAATTTGAATTCAGCGTTTTCTTTCTCCTAGACTTGTTACCTATCCAAAGCTGAAGAGCCCAATATGCCCTACTATTTACCCATAGCTGGGGAGAGAGTGAGTAGTTGGGTGCATACCTTTTCCAATGTTATTAGCGCATTTGTAAAATGCAAACAGCTTCGTCCAGGATTTGAACTCGGGTCAACAAGTCCACTTCCTACGACTCTAACCATATCACCACGCACCTCCACTACACTTCTCTCTGTGTATATGCGATTGACTTTGTGCATCAATGTGTGCGTGCGCGTGTACCCGTGAGTACGCATGTGTACGAAATGTGTTCTATGGTCTTTTTTCTCGATGCTCAGACTTCATCGTTTTCTGTTGTTGATAGAAGAGACGATCATTGCTCGCGGCTACGAGAGCCTAGAAAAACAAAAATATGAGATAAATAGAATATTTCAAAAGACAGATCTAAGGCACTCCTAATATCCTTTACATGCTACCACAATTGCAACAATGTTTTTCTTTTTTTATACGATAATACCTTTTGATATTAGCTGATAAACAAATTGCACAAAAGGGGAACTAGCAAGGAGTGTCTCTATGTAAATAGGAGGCCGGCATCTTTCTTGCTACACTGTAGAATGAATAATTAAAAACAAAAACAAAGAAAGAAAGAAAGAAATACAGCCTTTATATCTCAGAGGATTCAGTTTACGTCTAAACTGCAAAGCGAACGAGACACGATATCATGACTGTAAAATGAAAAGAATTTTTTTTTTTAAGACAGAAAGGTGCCTTATCGCAAAGGTATGTCCAATGTTGACATTCGGGTTTAGAAAAAAGTGATCACGTGGACAAAACAGGACATTTATGTGTGTGAATATTTGGAAATTCGTGACGAATATCAACCGATTTTTCTTTTAATGAATTTCAATGTATTTCTATTGTAAAATCATTAACAGCGTATTTGTGTTATGGAAGAAGGTGATAAAACATGCCTATATGGTTTGACTTAATTCATGAATATTGACAATGCCTTATCAATTATATAAGGACGTATATGGATCCTACTATTAAATCAAAATAGACACACAAAAGCACATACATACATATATATATATATATATATATATATATATATATATATATGTGTGTGTGTGTGTGTGTGTGTATAAGATTTTGGATGTTTGTTTTTTAGAAGCATTGTTGATAAAGTATATATTATTTTTATATGTTGCTTGAAGGCAATTACAATGTATTAAAATTCGATAATTATAGAAAATAATCATGACAAGCAAACTCGGCAAGTGATCGTGCGGCGCGTAGAACATCGTACAGACTCTGCGCACTGTAATTGCCTTCAAGCAATATATATATATATATATATATATATATAATATATATATATATATATAATTTTGCTCTACTTAGGGTATTGAGCACCTTTACATATATAACTTAGCAAACTCCTCCGGTGTTTATTTTTCTTTTGGCCACTACAAACGATACAGATGATTATTTTCAGAAAGTACGAGTGTGTTGGTCTTTTCTTTTAAAATGTTTTCCCCAGACATCAGTTTGAAATTTTTTTATCTTAACCAGTAGAATTTAGAAGTAAAGAAATAATATATATATATGTGTATATATATTATAGTGCACAATACAATTAAAAGGCGATTGCTGACATTGGATTCAAAGCGGGGTACTAGCCGCCTATCATCAGGACAACACGCCTGGGAAAAAAATTCACATTATACATTGTGCAATGTATTGTACATTATAAAAAATGAATATAGATTTACACCAGTGATAGAGCCCTTTCTTTTCATTTCTCAAAAATAGATACTTTAGCCACTCTTTCTCTCTCTGTCTCTCTGTCTCTCTGTCTCTCTCTCTCTCTCTCTCTCTCTCTCTCTCTCTATATATATATATATATATATATATATATATATATATATATGTATATGTATATAGATATATATATATATATATATATATAATCCCAGCACTCTTTCTCTCTCTCTCTCTCTCTCACTCTCTCTCTCTCTCTCTCTCTCTCTATATATATATATATATATATATATATTATATATATATATATATACATAGAGTGCTGGGATTATATATATATATTTCTATAAATATATACATATATACACACACACACACACACACACACATATATATATATATACATGGAGTGCTGGGATTATATATATATTTATATAAATATATACATATATATATATATGAATGAATATATATAATATATATATATATATATATATAGAGAGAGAGAGAGAGAGAGAGAGAGAGAGAGAGAGAGTGAGAGAGAGAGTTAGAGAGAGAGATAAATATATATATATATATCATGCATAGAGATAGATAAATATATATATCATAAATATATATATATATATCATGCATCATTATGCGTGCGTGCTTGTGTGTCAATTTTGAATAAAAGCCAAGGGAAGTCAATATGGAAAATTAAATTTATATGTTTCTTTATAGCCTCAGCGGAAATCAAATTCTATTGTGACTAAAAAATAGAAAGAAAAACTAATGCCAATATTAAGAAAATGAAAAATGGAAAATGAAAAACAATACATTTCTCTCTTCCTTCTACCGAGTAGATTCCGTTCTTTCAAAAGCAAATTACATTTCTGATGTGGAGGTCCTTATAGCAAAACATGTTTATTCAATTTTACGTTTTGTCTTTCTTTTCTCATACATACGCGTGCTTATGTGGGTATGTATACACACAAAAGCACACACAAACATATATATATATATATATATATATATATTATATATATATATTATATATACCAGTCATTCACAGACACGTGTTTCGAAGTTTACTTCTCATCAGTGCGGCTCGACTTTTTAACATATAACTCTTGTCGGGTGCGAAACCCGACAAAAATCTTCGTCTATCAAGCGCATTACCCTCACGGATATCGGGGACTGCCAGCAAGGTGCAAAAATTAATTGTTACAAACATCTGACAGTATTTATGTTTTTACAATCACCAGAGAACTCAAGTTAGTAAACAACAGGCGAATAATTATATATACTAGCAAATATATGCACCCTCCGGGTGCAAGTATTTAAGTTTTAATGTAATAAAATATTGTATCAAATTAGAAATGCTAATAAAACTAAATAAGAATGCAGATAAAAATATTTGAAATAGAGGGAGTATAATAAAAGATTTGAAACAGAGGAGTATAATAAAGATTTGAAACAGAGGGAGTATAATCGATAAAATAGAACAATTGAAATTTACTCTTCCATCATCTCGTCTTTCATTGTTATTTTTCTAATTTAAGTATTTAGTTAAAAGAGGAAGTAAGAATAAAATGACAGTTATTTTATCTTGTTAATGGATTTCATTTAAGATTTATTGAAGAGATTTTTGCTTATATTCATTAAAA
Organism: Doryteuthis pealeii; assembly: GCA_023376005.1. Classification (NCBI taxonomy): domain Eukaryota; kingdom Metazoa; phylum Mollusca; class Cephalopoda; order Myopsida; family Loliginidae; genus Doryteuthis; species Doryteuthis pealeii. The sequence continues at coordinate 65,604,553 of CM042166.1, forward strand.
TAAAACCAAACAGTTAGAAATCAATAATACTAAGCACATATTTATTAAATTCGATTTTTAATATTAATATGCAAATTAGCCTTCCCGTTCACACTGTAAACCGCTATTTTGTTGTATATATGAATATAATTGCATGTTGTCAGTATGTAGACAAAGTTAACAGTATTAATAATGTAAGACAATTTTATTAATAATTGAGGTTTAGATAAAAAAATAAAATCATGGAGAATGTGATGTCAATAACTAAGAGAATTGTGACTTGAGTAGTAATATAGTTTCGGTTACAGACAGAAAGACACACAATCTCCATTATAATAAGATATATAAATGTAAGATATCCAAAACTGGTAGTAAGGGATGATTCTAGAGAGAGCACAATGCATAATAATCTATAATTTAGATTAAACACAGAGCAGTTAGGGTAGCGTTTCTCCCCGTTTGTGATTTTAAAATGAAGTGATTTACTGTTGTGTGGGGCATCATGGGCAGGGTAATTAAATTTTTTAAGCATGATGGGAATTATTTTTTTTAGTTTGTGAAGTATCCTGGGAAGGGTTGTTTAGTTTATATTGTATTAATTTTGTGAGCTGTTAATTCATTTCTTCTATTATGTTTGATTTATTGTAGGTTTATATATATATATATATATTATATATATATATATATATATATAATATATATATATATTATTTTTATTGTAGGTTTCTTGTAAGGTTTATATATATTATTTTCACTCTTTTGAGTTTTTCGCATCAGAGTTAGCTGATTTTATTTCACTGGAGGCTGAGTTACAATCTCCTTAGGTCTCCAGGACTCTTCTGAGTATTCTAGCCGATTGCAGCAGGGCAGTAGCCCAAATTGTCTCAATTCTGATTTCCAGATCCTCCAGTTTTTTTTTTTCAATTTATTGGGACCGTTCAAAGTGCACCAACTACAATTGGTATCACTTTCACTCTCATATCCATAGATTTTTTAATTTTCTGGCAAGGTCCAGGTATTTATCCATCTTTTCATTTTCCTTCAGCTTCACCCTGTGATCTGCTAGAACCAGAAAGTCCATCAGTTGGCACGTTCTTCTTTTTCTTTTGTTACTCAACACTAGGTTGGTCTCCTAGATGGGACCGGGTGATCCGTCTTTATCTCAAAGTCCAAAGAATTTTATGCATTTCATTCTCAAGAACAGATTCTGGTTTATGCATATACGATTTTGTTATATGGTCAATTTTTTTTCGTAATTCTCAGTGGATCACCTTCCCAACCCAGTCGTGCCTAGCTTTGTATTCCCTTTGTGCTAGTTTGCTTCATTCCCTAAATACATGGTCTACACTCTCACCCCTGTCTATTTCTTCATATTTACCTATTTATTTATTCGTTGTTTTATTTATTTTATATGTATTTTTGCATTACTGTTTGCTTGCAGTCACTGCTCCAGAGACAGCCATTCAAAAATTGGTCTGTTCAGCCACTCACACAGTTGCAGATAAAAGAAATTGGACACTACGCCATCGTCTCTAGTAGAGGGAAGGATGCCAACAGAAAGTAACTTGTAAAAATATGTTAATGGAATTGATTCCCTAGCAGTGAGTAAATGTGTAAACAATTCTTGTTTATTGTTATTTCCCTTTGAACTTTACAATCAATTTTCTTCTTCCAGACTTGTTCAACTGTTGAAAGATCTGGAGACAAGATTAGTAAAATTACTTTAACTCCCTTTCATGTTAGATAATTTGTACACAGTTTTGAGTTGTGTTTTTGGATCATTATCTTGTGGCAAAACTTTCATTTCTAGACAGAAAATATCATAGACTAATGCTTTCTGTCAAGCGTTAATTCCTTCATTGATTTTAACGGTATGTCAATCCGTCTAGGGTTATTTTATTCCAAGAGGTTAGGGAATCGCGTTGATTGTGCGTTAGGTACCACCATTTTTCCCTGTGAAATTTATCCCCACCTATATTTAGCACAATGAAACTTGCATAAAGGTTAATATTATTTTGATTGTTTTATGTTCATTCAAAAGAAGAAACATTAAAACAAATCTTCAGCTTAAGGAAATAATGAAAATTATAAACGAAAAACAATGTTTACCTTTTTGCACCGTAAAATCAATTGAAATTTAACGTAGCCAAAAATAAGTTACGACTACTGGCCATTTTTTACATTCTATAAAAAATCAATTAAACTTTTGATGAAAATATATCAGAAATATTTTTTTCCTAAAATATATAAGGGGAAATATTTTAGCCTCCTATTTTATTTCATGAAATATTAAATAATGAGCCGACAAAAACGATTTTTACTTTTTTTATAAAGATAAGAGTCTAAATGATTATATCAGAAGATTTTTTTAAAGTTTTGATGTAAGAGCTTTAATAAGAACCATAAATTCAGAATTCTGCAAAAAAATATTAATAAAGAAATTGACCCTGTTGTAAAAAAACGGATTGTTTTACTTATTTTTCAAGATAACGGCGAGTAAATTTTTCCTAATCGGATAATTTGATCTTTGAATTAACTGTTTTTCTTTGTAACAACTCTTTATGTTCGTTATTTCTTTTTTGCGAGATTTTTTTAAAAAGTTAAAAAATATTTACGTTTCTTCCTTCAATATGGCCTAAACTGATCACGTGATGTATTTGGTGTTACCTATTGTACGTTCATATTCATATTTTTGGTGTAGTTGCTTTTTAAGAGGTTTTGAACACGGTTCAGTCAAATACAAATCATTTTCAAACAGATCTATTTGGTCCGTAGATGGGAGCCTAAGAGGTACTACCAAAGTAGGCATCCTAAAAAAATTCCATTCTAATCTACACGTATTTCTTATATTCCTCCCAAAAAACTTTTTCATGTTCCTTTACATGTCACTGTTACACCTCTCTCTCTCTCTCTCTCTCTCTCTCTCTCTCTCTCTTCTCTCTCTCTCTCTCTCTCTCTCTCTCTCTCTCTCTCTCTCTCTTGTTACAGCCCCTCTCGCCATGGCTACGCGCCGGGCTAAACAAGGAAATTAACGGTGTACCTTCCCCTAGTGATGCTACCACAAGGTAACAATACTTAGCTGGATATTCCACCAGACCTGCCTAATAAGACTGGTCCTGGAATCCGGCAAAACCAAACAAGGACCACTAGGAAGAGAAATTATGACTTAGTTAAGTGGTCCATTGAGAAGAAGAAAATTATCCTCCACTGTTTCTGTTCTAGGTGACTCACCTATGACCAGAACAATGGGTATATTTAGCAGAGCAAAGCTGCTCAAGTGAGAAGTAGCAAATGCATGTCTTCGTGTACGCTGGTACCAATGAAACCCTCCTCATTTTGTACATTGACATATGTTGAATACACCTGTTCTTTACTTTTATCTCTGTGTTGATTATTTATTTATTGACCCTTAAACAGGTCATAACAGTTTCACTAGCTCAAGGTTTATGAAGTGAAGAAAATAGGAACTACAAAAAGAAAAAGAAAGTCCGCCACAACCAACAAACTACTCTATAACTTCACAAATATCGAAATATTTCTCTGAATATGAAATAGATATCATGGGTTATGATATCTATGGGTTAAATAGAGAAAAAAATGAGTTCAAAACAAAAATTGAGTACCCATGAAGAACGAATAAAACGATACCTCTTCGGCATAAAATAACCCAAGAAGAGTTGACAGGCCATAAAATCCAACCAAACAACCAACTCACACGATGAATTGGTGGGGACAGGTATCGAACCCGGAACGTTTCAATTCCTAAGCTGAGCTAACCGGGATATAAACTTTAGTTTATCAGATATAAATTTATTTCAGCGATTTAGGGCTTCTCTAAATATGAGATACATATGATTAAAGAAAAAAACTCAATGAAGCAATGTTGGACTTCACCAATAGGTTTGGTTAATTTTTCTCTTTTTTTTAAAAATCAAATTCTCTCAAACAGTAAAAATTGTGTGGGGGTATCATAAATAATGATTCCAAAAACTAGATCTTTTACTTGAACCATTGTTTGAGGAAATAGCATCAAAAATCGTCTCCAAAATTCCTCATTTTCACAACATTTAGCCTAAAATTGGTTAGAAAATCTAGCTATTTCAATATATAAAACAGAAAAGATTGTCATTTGAAAGGGAACGAACAAAATATTATAACCGAAATCCCCCATCATTACCGACACTTCCAATATGCTCTTTTTTTATCTAATAATTAAGCTGTAACCGTGATAACATTTTAAAAGATTGAAATCTATTTCCTCAAAGGAAGGCAAAGTTTTGAACAAAAATATTTTGTGTGGTAATTTCTTCTGTTATTGTGCAACTTTCGCCACATCGGAGACATCACAGTTCTAAAATCGATCTACCTTATTGTTGTGATGTTAGTCCCAACAGTAAAAAGAAGTCAAGTCGAGATAGGGTAAAATAAGACAAGTGTATTTACAATCATGGTACATGTACGACTAGCTTGTCGTTAACGGGAACAGTGCTACCTTTACACTCGGTGTCTCACTATTTATAGTGAGAACCGGTGCATGTTCTCCACTGTAGGAACGGCCGGTACAACACTTATTTACCAACCAATGACAGGTATTAGGTTTGACGTGTAGAATTAAATTCCGTAGTTAGTTTGGGGCTGTTTTTTCTTCTGTTACTTTTGATATGCACGATCAATTACACGAACGCTATACACTATCCTCCACAATATACGCGTTACAAATGAACCTCCCAGATATTTTCATGTCAACCTTTGTGCCGCTTGCTGCATCTTGCCGCTGGAAATACTGCACCCAATTCTTTTGATATAAGTAATTTTCTATCAACCTGACAATTGGAATACTTCCCTATAGAAATAATTTCCATTTAGGCTTTTCTTTTTTTAATACTAATCTGTTTATTTCAATCATACAATTGAAACTAGATCTCATCTAAGCAGTGGAGTGGAAATATTTGCAATTTTCTGCTTTAGAATTCAGTTACGATATCAGGTTGCAATAAAATT
>CM042166.1:65614532-65627032 GCA_023376005.1 Doryteuthis pealeii
AAGTCGATGTAATTCCTTATTTAAACTGAGATGAACTTCTTTTAAAAAAAGACGAAAAAAGTCTATCTCAGTTTAACTAAGTGTATACCCTTGAATTTTTCCCCTACTTCTATTACTAATATCATATATACTAAGATAAGATAAAAGGCCTAAGTATTTAAGTTTTAATTTAATCAAATACTATTTAGTGTCATGCCCAGAAAAAAATGGACATAAGAGAAAGAGAGAGGGTGCGAGAGAGAGAGAGAGAGTAAAATAAGAGGGGGGAGAAGAGGGAGAAAGGTAAGAGAGAGAGAGAGAGAGATGAACAGAAAACTATGGAGAATTATAGATAGATTGATAAAACGCAAAGAGATCAAGATATATATATATATATATATATATATATATATATATATATATATATATATAAATATATATAATGTGATTATTTTTTATATGGCCTTTTTTTTTTAGCCGAAAATTTTTGGAGATATGTATGACTTCAATTAAGCACATATCCTCCACATATATATATAAATATATATATATATATATATATATATATATATATATAAAGAAAAGAGAGAGATATGTTTACCGTTATATAGTGCGATGTAATTATATTCATCCTTTTATTCAATCGAATTTCTTTTGTGTCAAACACTGTTGTGTGTGTGTGGATTCTTACCTCTCTATAGGGGAGGGATACAGTCAGTGTATTGTAACTCGTGTTCGACGGATAGGAGAGTTTGTCCTGGGAATGATGTTAAACTCTATCTAATGGCGAAGTTCCAGTACTGAAGCTCAGGGAAATGTGGAATACCCCTTCATCACTATTACTCCCAGTTCCACTGTGACCCAGAGTGGTAACACCTATTAGGGTCCTATCGATGGGTTGAATAGAAAAATGTGTTTATGATTTTTTTTTTAATAGAGCATCCTTTAAGAATGAATTTATATCAAAACTTAGTCGGCATTAAATTACCCACCGAGCTTGATATGCCGTAAAACAAAACAAACTCCCTTGAAATAAATTTAATCAGCAGTTGATTAATAATTTCATGTCAACTATTTTCTCTATATATCAGATTTACATTTACAAGTTCATTGATATAGTTATTTTCTTAGTGAAATAAGGCCAAAAGTAAGGAACGCCCAGTGAGAATATATAAGTATTTAAGTTGTAATGTACTGAAATATATTAAATTGATTGATTGATAGATAGTTAGATAGATAGATAGATATGAACAGAATGAGATAGATAGATAGATAGATATAAATGTATACACACACACACACACACACATATATATATATATATATATATATAATATATATATATATATAGAGAGAGAGAGAGAGAGAGAGAGAGAGAGAGAGAATGATATATATATATGAACTGAATGACATAAACAGATAGATAGACAGATATCAGCAGAGATAGATAGATAGATAGATAGATAGATAGATAGATATGAACTGAGATAGATAAATATGAACAGAATCAGATAGATAGAGAGAGAGAGCGAGAGAGAGAGAGAGAGAGAGAGAGAGATATGGAAAAGACGCCTATTAATACACAGTTGTTTACAAAGGTTGGCCAGCAATAAACTAATATAAATATGTACAGCGATTCTCCTCGCTTTATAAATAGTAAAAATGAAATAAATCGACCCATCGACCCGGCCAAGGTAAAACGAATGTGAACTCTTTTGGCTTCGTAGTTGCGGGGTGGGGGAGGCGTCTCTCAAAAGTTGCGCACTGTACATATGAGAATCAATAGAAAACGGAGATTCTGCTGTCTTTTTCGTGTGACGTGAACGTCTTGAAATTGCAGTGAACACCCACGCGTGCACTGGCAACTTCAAACGAGTGCTTTTTTTTTGCCTCGTTATTTTCCCAGCGAAAATTGCATTTGATGTCAATTCGGAACGGAAGATGCGCAAATGGGTATTTTGGTGAGTGATGATAACATTGGGAAGTATCGAAATAAATGTCTATTTTTAGATATTGCAGAACTTGAAGTGCGATAAAAAGCATATATATATATATATATATATATATATTATATAGAGAGAGAGAGGAGAGAGAGAGAGATAGAGAGAGAGAGAGAGAGAGAGTGAGAGAGAAGGGGGAGAAGAGGGGAGAGAGAGAGAGATGAACAAAATGAGATAGATAAATAAATAGGAACAGAATGAGATAGATAGATATAGATAGATATGAAAAGAATAAGACAGATCGATAGATAGATAGATAGATAGATAGATATGTAGGTAGGTTGGTGGGTAGGTAGGTATGAACACAATAAGATCGATAGATAGATAAATAGATTTGAACAAAATGAGATAGATAGATAAATAGATATAAACAGAATAAGATAGATAGATAGATAGTATGTGAAAATGGAAAAGGAATTGAATCCGACAATATGAGGAAAAATGAGTAAAGAAAAGAAATATAGATGGATAAAATGAATTCAATCGATATCACATTAATCGATATCACTTACACATGTGTTTCGGTCAGTTTATGTGTGTGAAAATATTTTGCACACATAGAAAATCGACCTTCATCAGAATGAACATTTTATTTGAATTTTATAGATAGATATGAACAGAATGAGATCGATAGATACATAAATAGATATGAACAGAATGGATAGATAGATAGATAGATAGATAGATAGATAGGAACAGAATGAGATAGATAAATAAATAGATATAAACAGAATAAGATAGATAGATAGATAGATAGATATGAACAGAATGAGATAGATAGATAGATAGATAGATAGATAGATATAGATAGATATGAACAGAACGAGATAGATAAATAAATAGCTAGATTGATAGATATGAACAGAATGAGATTATTATACTGACTGGAGAACCTGATACTACTTGCAGTGGTTTACCTTTCTTCACGCCGATGGCAAGTATTGTATTTTGTTAATGTTATAAAGATTCCATTTCATTTCCAGCCTCCGTTTTGGTTATTTCTCATTTAGTAACCTTTGTTAGGTTACAGCAGATAGATAGATAGATAGATAGATAGATAGATAGATAAGAACAGAATGAGTTAGATTGATTGATTGATTGATATGAATAGAATGAGATCAATAGATACGTAACGGAAGGTGCACTGATGGGATTTTTGGTGAGTGTTAACATTGGGCACGTTCGAAATAAACGTTTTTTTTAGATATGGCAGCACAAGGGCGTTAAAAATCATTATATATACCGTGTTTTCCCGAAAATAATAGCCCTCACTGATAATCGCCAAATTGAGCTAAAAATGAGAAAACTCATATAAAGATAGCGGTAAAACACAACTCTAATGCCATTGGCTGGCAGTTACATGGCCAAATGTATAAAGCTATGAAACGACCTAAATAGTCAACAGCGTACTAATATCAAACCGCCCTGTCGGCTGGGGCGTTAGAATGCACCGATGCACCTGTGGCCACATGTTGGTCGTGGTTGGCGACCCGTGATGCTTAAGGTGGATGAGCAGTTCATGACTTGCAATACTCCACTTTGGCCTATCTTGGGCTAGACGGGCGGTTGGAGGGGCCCCCTCCGATCAATCGGCTGGTCACGTCAAGCCCTAGAACCTATATGATTTCCCCAACCCTATGGAAAGCCCCAACCCCTTTTTATCATATGGGTGCTAGAAAGGGGTAAATGAAGGTCCACATGTCCTGTGAATGACGTTAAACTCTATCTGATGGTGAGGTTCCAGTTTTGGAGGTTTGGGGAATGTGAATCACCCCTTCATCACCATTGCTCCCTGGTCCACTCTGACCCGGAGTGGTAGTACCTGTTAGGGTCCCATCTATGGGTTAAATAGAAAAAAGTATTTATAAAAAAATTGTATTATCCATTAAGAATGAATTTATTTCAAAGTTTTATCGGCATTAAATGAGGTTAACTGAGGTTGATATGCCGTAAAACCAAACAAACAAAACTAATATCAAAATAAAGGTGAGATTTGTAAAAGCCTGTTGATCAGAGACAGATTCAGGATCCAATCAGTCCTGATTCACTTGCCTGTGAGAAAAAATATATATTTACCAACCCCTCCGCACGAGCAGGATGCGACACAAGGTCAATTTCTTAAGCGGAGTTTAACAAGTTTGAATTCAGGGTTTTCCTTCTCCTAGACTGGTTACCTAGCCATGGTTAAAAAGTATAGTCTGCCCTGCTATTTATCCATAGCTGGAGGGAGAATTGGATTCATACATTTTCCCAGGGGTATTAGCGCTATGTGAAATGCAAACAGTGGAGTTAACGAGTCCATTTCCTACGATTCTAACCATTAGACCAATAATCGCCTGGGAGAGAATATACAATGTTGAAAGACCTAAAATTTTCAAGGAACTCAGAAAAATAACATGGCTGATGTGTGCCTTTTTTTTCATCAGAATGATGCATTTTGCAAGATAGATAGATTCAATCTTGCTATCCCAAACATGGAATAAATATTATCACTTAGTGTTCTTCTACAAGGATGGCTTTGGCATCAAATAACCCACAAAGGTATATATGCCATTAAACAAAGAAACCAATTTTGTTATTAAGTATTTATGTATATAACAAGCAAGGACATATGTAACAACTATTCAACACAATTATTCACAGCATGTACTTTGCCTGAGCTGTCCATGAGATGCAACACTCCACTTCGGACCTTACTAAAGCTGGACGAGCGGTCAGAGAGTCCCCCTCTCTGCTCAATCGGCTGGTCACGTCAAGCCCTTGCACTTATATTATTGTCCCAACCCTATTGGTTATTATTATTGAATCCTCTACCCTTTTTACCATATATGTGTTACTTGGGCTAGACGGACAATCGGAAAGGCCCCCTCCGATCATTCGGCTAGTCATGTCAAGCCCTAGCATCTATATGATTGCCCCGACCTTATTGCCCTAATGAAATCCTCTACCCTTTAATTAATATATGTGTTAGAAGGCGCTGACTGAGGGTCTTATTATTCTGAGTATGGCGTTAAACTGTATCTGATGGGGAAGTTTAGCGAATGTGGAGTACCTCTTCATCACGATTACCTCCAGGTCCAATCTGACCCAGAGTGGTAGTACCTGTTAGAGTCCCATCTATAGGTTAAATAGATAAAAAATGAGTTCTAAAAATGTGTTTAAAAAAATTAATTTTAAAAATTAATTAATTGGAAAATTGAAAATCATGGAACAATATTCACAAATTTAATACCACAGTATGATGATCTAATTATTACAACGTTTGATATGTTTATTTAAGAGCTATCGCAAAATAGTAAATATGTAAAAAGTATAATAATAATCTTGATTTAACTCTCTCTACTAGCATGACCTGTGGATATACTACATGATGATAATTTAATTATTTTGATGTGTTTACTTAAGAGCTATTACCAAGTAGTTCAATATGTAAAAAGTATAACAATCTTGATTTTTTTCTTTCTTTCCTTCTTTTCATCTTTTCATTATGTTCAATTGAAAGACATTAGTGTTATCGCCCCCTGTCTCTCTCTTTCTTCGACTTTCTTTCTTTCTTTTCTTTCTTTCTTTCTTTCTTTCTTTCTTTCTTATTATATTTTTCTGTGTCGCATCTTTTTTCTTCACCAGATAATCAGGATTTACATTTTTGCGTTTCATCTTGGACGATTTGGGCGGTCTCTCTTTTAACCAAAGGGTGTTGCAAGATGATAAGAAGTGTATTGATATATTTATAACTTGCTGCAATAATTTCCCAACGCTTTTGATGAGATTTCACCAAGTGTTTTCTGCGATTTTCTGCTATTCTTAACTGATTATACGATCTATTTCCTTAAGATATTTTAGTGACAGAAGATTTATTCGAACTTTCAATTCTTGACACAGATTTCCATTTGGATTCCAGTCAGGACTCATTGAAGGTCAAGGCTGAAAAAGTCACTGATTAAAACTTATTGGGGCATTACATTAATGGAAAGTAAATCTTCAACCTAGATGAAGATTTTGCGTTGATCGTTGTAGATTTTCATCCAGAATTTTGATATCATCATCATCATGTCACGCAAATGGATATCTATAAGAATCTCTCACCGACCTTCTCTATCATTTATTGCCTTCGAGTGGTCCTCTGCACAGCATCCAGTATCCGCGCAGAGCAGGTCAATGTGGGTCTTTGCTGGGCGACCCACATTAGCATGTCCATGTGTTGGCTTCCATGGGAGAACGTCGCTTATGAGTTCGCTCTGATAAATTTTGATATAGTCTTCAGAATTCATTATTCCTCTCAATTTAATCGGTTGGTTTGGTTGGTTGGTTGGTTGAGTTTTACGGTATGTCAAACACTGTTGGGTTATTTTATGCTGAAGATATTTTGTTTTATTCATAATTGATGAGTACTCAATTTTTTTAAACATATTTTTTTAAACTCATTTTGTTAAATGTGACCCTAACAGGTACAACCACTCCATTAGGGCAATACGATTGGGACAATCATATAAGTGATATGGATTAGCGTGACCAGCCGATTGATCGAAATGGGTCTATCCGGCCGCCCATCTAGCCTAAGTAAGGATTAAAGTGGAGTATTGCATGGCAAGGACTGCTCAGCCATAAGGACTCCGCCCTTAAGCATCACGGGTCGCCATCCCACAGGTGGCCCAATTGAAGAGATTTTACCTCTTTGGTCTGATAGTTGTAGATTTTCATCCAGAATTTTGATATAGTCTTCATCTTCATAATTCCTCTTACTGAAATAATTGTCCAGCCATTCTCGATCTAAAATAAACCTAAACGTAATCGAGCCGCCTCCATGTTTTTATGTTGGCCCTGTGTTCTTTTGAGAGAAAAGACTCTTTTCTTTCTTTGATAAATCTTCACTTTACGGATTCTTCAAATCTGATTTTACAATAGATACGCTTAATCCATTCTTAAATCAGATTGGAAGAAACCAAAATGCAACGAAATAAATCTATATCTGATAAACTAAAGTGTTCGTTAATTAGTTTATATTCTAACCTATATATGTGAATATATAAGTATATACCTATATCTATATGTACGAAAAGTGTATGGTGTAATGGTTAAAGTCATGGGAAATGGACTCGTCGCCCCGAGTTCTAATCCTGGACGTGGTAATTGCATTTCATTTAGCGCTAATATCCTTGGGAAAGTTATGAATCTTACTCTCCCTCCAGTTATGGATAATTAGTAGGGCAGACTGGGCTCTTTAACTTTGTTTAGGCAACCGGTCTAGGAGAAGGAAAACTCTGAATTCAAACCTGTTGAATTCCGCTTAAGAAATTGACCTTGTGTCACATCCTGCTCGTGCGGTATATATATATATATATATATATATATATATATATATATATATATATATATATATACGAAAATCTTGTTATATGTACGCTTGAGTACTCGCTGTGATTGAATCCTATAAGGGAATGTTTGTTATTATTCGCATACATATATATATATATATATATATATATATATATATATATATATATATATATATAGAGAGAGAGAGAGAGAGAGAGAGAGAGAGATCCACATACCGTCCTATTTCGCTGCTTCACGGCTTATCAGTGTGACCAGACAAGGCAGGCTGCTTCAGGCTAGGTTCAAAACCCAACCGAATATTCATCACCGCGCCATCTACACATCCAATTTTTAGAAATGGAATACACACACACACACACACACACACTCACACACACATCACACACACACATATATATAGGGAGAGAGAGAGGGAGAGAGAGAGAAATAGAGAGAGGAGGAGGGGTAGGAGGAGGGAAAGAGTGGGGAGACATGATAGAAATAGGAGAGAAAGAGAAAGAGAAGAGAAAGAGAGAGAGACGGCAAGTGAAAGAGAGAGTGAAAGGAGATAAAACAAACATAGATAGGTAGATAGATAGAATTAAATTCTAAGCCCGTCCTTGGAATAGAAAATGATTGACATGTTTTTGTGATAGCCACATCAATGGAGGGGAAGGAAGATGTTTAGATGTGGGAAAACAGACAGAATGACAACTAAATAAAAATATTTGGAATTGTTGATATCTATATAAAATTCCGTGTCTGTCTCTCTGTAACCAAAGCTACGTCAATGCCTACGTCACAATAGAGGTATTGCGTAAGTTTATTAGTTTAAATTAGAATATAACATATAGTCGAAATCATTAATACATAGAATAAAGAATAACCATGTATTATATATACTAAGAAATTAAGTATGCAACATTAAACAGTCCAGATTTGTTAAAATAAGCTTTAATAAATACATGCCTGGTATTATTGATTTATATATAGCTTGTTTTATTCTAACATATATTCAAAGTTATCTAATGTGTAGATTTTTACAAGAAAATTATTTACAAACAAGAAATAGTCACATAATATTATTATAATATAATAATATTATTATTATACGGTAAAACAAAAACTATTGCTCTGAAAATTGAATTTTATACAGAGTTAGGATTAACACCAGAAAGACTACAGACATTGTTATGTCCCGAGATGTATGAATAACAAATTATAATAAAAACAGGGAAATATGTTTAACATATAACAATATTTGTTTTATTTATTTTCACTGATCGGGAATACCGTGGGATGGTTTTGGATAGAATTCAACTGTGTGTACCATGTGCGTGTTCGTCACATGGGGCCAAGTCCTTGTCTTCCTGACTCTCTGCTTGTCAGTCTTTGTTTCCCTCCTTGTCAGTGAGTATATCCGGTTGAATTGTTAGGGGAGATAATTCTCTCTAACAGACTGATTAACACCATAATTCGTTTAACAACAACAACAACAACAACAGTATAAACTTCCCATAATGGCTTTACGGATTTTAACAAAATGAAGAGCTTTTAAGTCCAGGCTCAATAACTATTTCCTTGGTCCTTTGATCCCTGAGACACTTCTTTTCCATCCATACAATCATATTCTCATCTTTTTTTCCTTACATTCTATCCAATCATTCTTACCTAACCTTCGGACCCTGTGTCCAGTAGTTTCGACCATTGGACCGGTAAGATATTCAATATCAGCGTGACCCCAGGGGGATATCCTCAAAATTGGGCACGGCTGGGTTTATAGAAGAATGCCGAGGAGATTCCCGCTATTTTAAAACTACTAGCCACACATGAGATTCGGTCAAAAGAGAAAAGCCGACAGGATACACGCCATTTTTCAACTACTAGCCTTGCATGAGTTTCGGTTTGTGCGTGGTTCCCCTCAATAAGAATCCTTGTGTTCGACTGACATTGTGGGTGTTAGTAAATACTTACAATCCAATCATTCATTCGTAATCCTTTACAGCAGTGGATGCAGTCTAACGTCATTCTTAGGACACTAAGGCCCTCAACCACAGCCTTGTAACACACACACACACACACACACACACACAAAGAATTCGGGGGAAGATATTACCAAGCATACAATAGAATGAACATATTCTAACCACAGGTTAACAGCTCCAGGACTCCAGCTGACGAAGGGATCTTTATCCCCAAATATTAAGAGAATAGATAAAAGGTAAACGAACAACGTTACAGTTACCTTATTTTTCTTTACACTTGCATTGTGATAGCCTTCAAAACCAACGACCAAATCAAGCAAATTATAAAACTCATATATATATATATGATTTTATATGAAAAAGGTGACTTACCGGTGAAATTGGTCACAATGATTAATTCAGTGGATTTAACCCTGAAGATCCTTATGGTGAAACTCGAGTAGGTTATTACTGTGTACCATTATAATAAACTTATTAATATATTTAATTTAGTCTTTCTTAAAGGAGAACTTTTTTAAGGTTATTAACATATAAAAAGACTGACATTCTTGTGAGAAATGCATATGAATATTCAAAATTGATTGGTGTACTAATAATTTCGTTGTTGATTGTATATATATATATATATATATATATATATATATATATATATATATATATATGTGTGTGTGTGTGTGTGTGTGTAAAATGAAAATGGAAGTGAATCCGACGGTATGTTGAAAAGAGAAATAAAGGAAAGAAAGTATTGAATGGATGAAATAGGATATTTTAATTAATTTAACTTACACGTGTTTCGGTCTGAAGTTTAACCATGTGTACATTATTCAATTTATTATTATTTTTAAATAACAAAATGAAAGGAAATAATAATAATAGAAAAAAGTAGATATGTTCCGCACACAAAGAAATATCGACCTTCTTCAGAGTAAACCTTCTCTTTTTTTTTTTGGAAAAATTCGTTGGAACGCGGAGATCTTAATTTTTTTTATATATATATATATATATATATATATATATACCGGAAAATTGTAACTGAAAATACATTTATACTGCACAAAGAAAAAAAACTTCAGATACTCGCAGCTTCATATACTGGACAAAAAAAAACACCTTAAACAAGATAAACTTTGAAACCAGGCAACATGTCCTCAAATGCCTATAATTTCCCGCCAATTCTCCTCCGACCATTCCACATACATTCCTATAAACTTGTGAGCCCCCATCCTACTAATTCCTATTGCTACTGTCCGTTTAAAAGAGACTTGTGAGCCCATCTACTACTAATTCCTACTGCTACTGTTTGTTTTAAAAAAAAAAAATGGAAACATACCACCAGTTCCACACCTGATGATGGCATAATGTCGTGCAGAAAGCGCCCTGAAAAAAAACTTTAGTGGATTCATACACCAATCCCACCCGGATATTAAAAAGATAGTCAGACAGTTAGAAAGGATCGAACAAAAACACGTCCGACAAGAACTGTCCGTTGAGTTTAACAAAACACACACACACACACACTCACACACACACACACACACACACACACATACATATATATATATATATATATATATATATTGTTTAAGTACTAATGACGATTGATTAAAACATACATTTTTCAAGGCATTATTTCTAAACATGTTAGACACATATTTGCACAAAGAGTTACTGACATTTGTATTTGATAATACAATACGAAATGAACCTATTAAATTGAGGAGGGGCATGAAAATATTTTCACAATTTGCTAAATTGTATTTGTTATTGTTATAATTGTCATTGCCCTTGGCATACACAGAATAAATATTATTCATTGTTCACGATGGGTTACTGTCTTCATGATATCATTACAGCGAATGTTACAGAACCTGACCCTCATTAATGTCGTCTCCCTGAGATTTCTGGCCCCTGGGTGTACTGTCAGTGCAGTCATTATCTGTGTCGATTTTCAGCTTTCATAGAGTTCATAATTATGAGCAAGACGCTCGTTAAAATCTTTCTTTTGGAAACATGAACTAAAAACAATGTACTGCTTGATATAACGGAGAGAGAGAGTATTTGATTGCCAGGTTTGCGGCGAAGGCAAATACCGTTTTGTGCTTTCTTTTTCGATTAATTCGTGGTCGATTTGAATGCAATAAATCATATCTTATTTGTTAAACCCCGGTTATTTTGATGAGGACCTGCTGTCAGAAGATCTTTTATATGACACGGTTATTATAGCTTATTATATATCAGTGGCCATCTCTTCTGGCATTCATATATGGCATATTTACAAAATTGGGATTTAACCCTTTGAAACCGAGCGACCGGTAATTGTACTGCTAACAAGAAGTATATATGAATATTCTCTCTCTCTCTCTCTCTCTCTCTCTCTCTCTCTCTTCTCTCTCTCTCTCTCTCTCTCTCTCTCTCTCTCTCTCTGTATATACATATATATAGATATAAATATATATTCATACGTGTATATTCATATATATATTACACATACTAGCAAATATATGCACCCTCCGGGTGCAAGTATTTAAATTTTAATGTAATAAAGTATTGTATTACATTAGAAAGGCTAATGAAACTAAATAAGAATACAGATAAAAAGATTTGAAACAGAGGGAGTATAATAAAAGATTTGAAACAGAGGGAGTATAATAAAAAATGGAACAACTGAAACTTACTCTTCCATCACTCTCGTCTTTCATTGTTATTTTTTCTAATTTAAGTATTTAGTTAAAAGAGGAAGTAAAGAATAAAATGACAGTTATTTTATCTTGTTAATGGATTTCATTTAAGATTCATTGAAGAGATCTTTGCTTATATTCATTAAAATAAAACCAAACAGTTAGAAATCAATAATACTAAGCACATATTTATTAAATTCGATTTTTTAATATTAATATGCAAATTAGCCTTCCCATTCACACTGTAAACCACTATTTTGTTGTATATATAAATATAATAGCATGTTGATATGTAGAAATGGTTAACAGTATTAATAATTTGAGACAATTTTATTAATAATTGAGGTTAAATAAAAATAAAATCATGGAGAATGTGATGTCAATAACTAAGAGAATTGTGACTTGAGTAGGAATATAGTTTCGGTTACAGACAGAAAAACACACAATCTCCATTATAATAATATATATATATATATATATATATATATATATATATATATATAATCATATCTGATAAGTCTCTATCCCCCCTCTCTCTTTCG
>CM042166.1:65634532-65667032 GCA_023376005.1 Doryteuthis pealeii
GAACCAAGAACCTTGTGATTCCTAGCCGAGCACCTACCGACTGATCTAAACACTTTGTGATTATTATTTCCGTATGCATCTCTTTTTCCATACTTTCCGTTTCAGGTGGTTTTTCAAATTTTTTTTTCCAATATTCGTTCAGTTTACAAGCAAACAAAAACAAATATATTTCAAAGTTTCTCCCGGGATATATAGATAGTATTGATAGACAGACAGACAGACAGATAGATAGATAGATAGATAGATAAATAGATATTAAAAAAAAACAAAAAACAAAGGAAGATATATGTGAATAGATAGATAGATCGATAAAAAGATAGATAAATATATAGATAGATAGATAGATAGATATACTTTGTGCTTATTATTTGCATATGTATCTTTTTCCATACTTTCCGTTTCAGGTGGTTTTTCAATATTCGTTCAGTTTACAAGTAAACAAAAACTAATATATTTGAAAGTTTTCTCCCGAGATTTTAATGGATTTTCATTCTGTTTTTGTTTCCTTTTTAATCTTTTGTGCCATTATCACAGAATACTCGGGTTAATCAACCTCGGAATAGAATCTACCTGCGTTCAAAAATCGCTTTTGTTTTTTTGTTTTTTTATAAATCATTGCAATAAACAATTGCTGATTCGAAAGATGGTTAGGTTCATGGCTTCTTTCATAATTTGTTGTATTGAGTGCAAACAATATAGAAAGAAATATATTCAACTCAACATTTCCGAAAATATTAAATGCGTTCAGCACCGGATAATTGCCCGGTTTATAATCTATGGGTTATTACCGACAAAAATATGCAGATATGTTTTGACTAGTAACGTTTTGTAATAAGCAATGTTTCCTGTAGTCATATATACATATATATATATATGTGTGTGTGTGTGTGTGCGTGTGTGTGTGTGTGTGTTAATTTGGAAAAGGTGACTTACCGTTGAAGATAGTCACAATGGTTAGTTGATGCAAAATTCAGAAAGGTAAGACAGCGATATAACAAATAAAAAGTGCTTATATATATATATATATATATATATATATATATATTATAATATATTATATATGAGGTAAGGTATATATATATATATATATATATATATATATATATATGAGGTAAGGTAAAAGGAAAAGTGGACACAAAATAATGACTCAAACAAGTAGAAGTAGGAGAGAAATATTTCGTTCCTCTTTACGCGAGGAACTTCATCAGTTTATTTATTCAAAACAAGGTACGTACATTTGTATTTATAGGAGAGAAAGTGAGTTGGTGATGAAATTCAGGGAGAGAGAAAGTTTGTGAAGATTTGGTAGATTATAGGATATCTATCATGTAAAATGGAGGGGGAAAGATCAGAGGATTGTAGTTTGTACGGGTAAATAAGATCTTATATATATATATATATATATATATATATATATATATATATATATATATATATAGGATATGAAAACACACAATGCTGTTAAAATGAAAATATTTTATATCATATTCATAGCTAATATTGAACAATATTTCGATTTATAAAAATCAGCATCAGAGCTTGTTTTTAACCCGGACTCATCGAAAGAGAAGCTGAAAATAATTTGAATTTAAAACGAAAACATTGATGTTCCAAAAAGCGATCTAACATTGATGTTCTAAGTCATGCGATCGTTTCTTCATTAGCACATCCGCTACACGTTTCTCGGTCAACGACATAATGTATATCTTAGTGTACCAGTTTTTGAAAGAAGAAGACGTATTTGAAATTCAAATATAGATAAATTCTCTTTTTCAAATAGGAAGAGTTTTAACCCGTTCATGGTCAGCCTGTCACGGATTCTTTCAGAAAAGGAATATTTTTAAAACTATATTTGTTTTTGTTTTTTTTAGGTTTTGAATTCAAATTATTTTTAACTTCTCTTTCGATGAGTCCGGGTTAAAAACAAGCTCTGATGATGATTTTTATAACTCAAAATATTGTTCAATATTAGCTATGAATATGATATAAAATATTTTCATTTTAACAGTATTGTATGTTTTCATATCCTTTTGTCTATACTTATACCTTATCATTTCCTTAGTCTTGACTTATATATATATATATATATATATATATATATATATATATATATATATATATATAATATATCAAATATTATATTATGGATTTAATATCTCGTTACTATTAGTTTCATGCTTACTGCATTCATCAGACGAAACGGTCAAAATGTTATATAAGTTTGTATAAACGCTAAACGAACCCCCGTTTTTTTAATCTTAAAATCTTAACATTATCCACAGACACGTGTTTCGAGGTTTCACCTCTCATCAGTGTGGCTACACTTTAACAGCTACCTCTGGCTGGGTTTGAGACCTGAATGAATTTCCGTCTGCCAAGTCTCTTACCCATGCGGCCAGTAGCGGCAGTCAAATAGGAGAATATTTAATTCATACATTTCTAAGAGGAAATGAATTCCCTATATAGACAGACAAACAGACAGACAGACAGATAGATAGATAGATGTGAGGAGAGAGATGTGGAGTGATAGATAGAGAGATATGAAGAGTCAGACAGATCGATACATAATTAGATAAAAAGATAGATAGACGTGAAGATAAATAGATAGATAGATGGATATGAAATGATATAGATAGATCAATCGATCCATAGATAGATAGATATATAAACAGATAGATAGATATGAAGAGGCAGACAGATCAATACGTAAAGAGGTGAATAGATAGATTGATAGACGTGAAGATAGATCGATTGATAGATATGAAGTGATAGATAGATAGACGTGAAAATAGATATTGAGAGGCAGAGAGAGAGAGAGAGAGAGAGAGAGAGAGAGAGAGAGTGATTGATTGATTGATAGATGTGAAAAAACATAAAGATTCTCATAAGAAATAAAATTCGGTGCATAAACGATACCAGATAATCAGGATTTACAATATTCATTTAATCTTTTCCTTAGGACATTCATCTATCCTTTTTTGTATTGTTTCTGTTAGAATCTACTTAGACAATAAAGTCTGTATTAACTTTTGTCGGGATTTGTTTAATATTTATGTTTATACCATGTTTGATGTTTGTTAGTTTTGTTTTACGGCATATAAACCTCAGTGGGTCATTTAATGCCGAAAAAGTTTTCAAATAAATTCCTTCTTAATGGATACTCAATTTCTTTTTATAAATGCATTTTTATATTTTTGGTATCCATATTCAGTATACTAACACACAATTTTCGCATAAATGGACAATTTGATATTTTTTTAAAGTGAAAAATCGACCTACCCTAATGAGCAGTCCATGACATGCAACACTCCATTTAGGCCCTTACTTAGTCTAAACGGACGGTCGGAGAGGCTCCCTCCGATTAATCGGCTGGTCACGTCCATTCCTAGCACCTATATGATTGCCCCGACCCTATTGCCCTAATGGCAACCCCCAAACTTTTTTATCCTATATGTGCTAGAAGATGGTGGCTGAGGGTCTTCATGTCCTGGGAATGATGTTAAACTCTATCTGATAGTGAGGTTCCTGTTCTGGACGTCTAAGGAATGTGGAGTGAAAAAAAAGTGAAAAATCGACCTACCCGACTGCTCATTCAATTTATTTAAGAAAATGATAGACACAAACTCTCATTTGATTTCAACAATGAGAAACTGGAAACTGGCCAGGTACCAACAGACGATGAGATGCGTAACAGCACCGTTAGGCGTTTCAACGCTTTGGCTTGCGTTGCTGTAAACAACCTGAGAGATGTGTATCAGACCGGGTTATTTTTAGAGCTATTGCTATGAAAGTATTTCAAAGATATTTCAAGTTCCCGACTTATATGCTATAATTGGCTCCATTGTGTAAGCGGTAAAGAATTTTAACTCACCATCTCAAAAATGCGAAATGTGTCCAAAACGCCAAAAGTTCTCAGTTCGAAAAACCATTGTTTGTTTCCAGGAAGAAGAGAAGGAATGGTTTTGTTTTGACCAAAATATTTTTTTAAAGCAATGTTTGTACAAAATAAAACAGAGAGAGAGAGAGAGAGACAGATAGAAACCACGGGTGAGAGAGGAAGAGAGAAAGAGAGAGGAGAGAGAAAGAGAGAGGAGAGTGGAGGGAAAGAGAGAGAGAGAGAGAGACACACACACACACACACACATATATACATATATATATATATATATATATATATATATAAAGCAATGTTTGTACAAAAGAAAACAGAGGGAGCGACTGAGATAGAAAGAGACAGAGAGATGTGGACGAAAGAGGGGGGGACAGAGAAAGGAAGTGAGTGAGAGACAGATACATACATGCACACACACACACACACACACAAATATATATATATATATATATATATATATATTATATATATATATGCAATCTTTGTACAAAAAAGAGAGAAAGAAAGAGAGAGAGAGAGAGAGAGATGGACAGGCAGAAAGATATACAGAACACAGGCGAAATAGAGGGGACGAACATAAGGTACGTGGCATAAGGCTTAGAGTCGTAGGAAATGGAATCGTTGACCCAAGTTAAAATCTTGGATACGGCTGTTTGCATTTCACATAGCGCTAACACCCTTGGGAAAGGTATGAAACCAATTATACTCCCTCCAGTTATGGGTAAACAGTAGGACAGATAGGCAACCTGTCTATTAGAAGGAAAACTCTGAATTCAAACCTCTTAAATTCTCCACTTCGGGCGGTCACTACTAGAATTAGATCAGGCCTACTTAGTGATCTATTTCAATTAATTAAAAAAATTATTTAAATTTAGATAAAATATTTTATGAATCCAACTATTCTCCATCCAGCTATGAGCAAATAGTAGGGCAGGCTGGGGTCTTTAACCTTGGTTAGGCAACCAATCTATGAGAAGGAAAATTCGGAATTCAAACCTAAACTCCGCTTAAGAATTTGCCCTGATCAATTCAGAGTATCCAAGATTAAAATGTTCAGTCTCTCTTATTATTTGCCTATAGATGGTGAGAGAGTGGCTGGATGCATACCTCTCCCAAGGGTTTTAGTACAAACTGGAAAATGCAAACAGCCTCATCCAGGATTTGAACCCGGGTCGACGACACCATTTCCTACGACTCTGACCATTACAACACGGGACTCTATATTTGATGAACCTTTTTAACTTGTTACCATAAATGTTTGTGATTCGTTCTGAAACTGAAATGTCAATGTTATAGTAAAGTTTAACAGGATTGAATTCAGAGTTTTCTTTTCCTAGACCAGTTGGTTAAACACACTGTCTGCCTGCTATTTACCCATAGCTAGAGGGAGAATAGTTGGGCCCATACCTTTCCCAGGATTTCGCCACGGGTAGGATTTGAAACAAAGTCGCACGTATGGGGTACTCCTGACCCCTTGAATTAAAGGGACAGAGCTGGGTTTATTGCCCAGTGCCTGAGGCACCACCTTTGAGGGGGGAATGCTGACGGGATCAATGATTTTTTGCACCTGCCACCCATGGGCTTCAGTTCGTGGGTGGTCCCACATTAATAGGGCCTTGTGTATAACCCGTACGCGTGGGGTATGTGGTAAATACTTCATCGAGGATCGAACTCGTATAATAACCCGGCTAAAATATATTCGTTATTTATGACTGGTACGGCATTTAAAAGTGTTTTGAACTGTCTTTCATTATGAGACAGACAGAGACAGAGACAGAGAGAGAGACAGAGAGAGAGAGAGAGAGGGGTGGGGACAGATACACACACACACACACACACACACACAAATACACACACATATATATATATATATATATATATATATATATAAAGAAATCTTTGTAAAAAAAAACAGAGAGAGAGAGAGAGTCAGTCAGACAGACCGAGAGCGTGGACTAGAGAGAGAGAGAGAGAGAGAGAGAGAGAAAGAGAGAGAGAGAGAGTGAGCGAGAGATGCAGATATTTGAAAATGTAATATCCAAGCTCCAATGTTTATTGCTGACAAAATTTCTATGGAGAGTAGTTATGTTACAAATTGTGTTTTGTAGCGTTCTAGAATTTTGGGCATTGTTTGTTTGGTAAAAACGAAATTCTATAAATTTTCAATGTCATTCTCAAGAAAATATGAATATAAAATATTAGATATAAAAATCATTTAGTCATGTTTGTTTTATCTATTTAAAGGTTCATCAACATGTTTTGGTTCATTTAATGCTGAAATTTGGGACACGAAACCCATCCAAAATTGGACTTATGGGCATGCATCGAGGATCGAAATCACTCTCTAGTAATAACTAGAAGTGGCTACCCAGCATTGCTTGGGTAGAGGATGGGATAATAAGAAGTTAGTCTCGCAGATCCATTGATTGTTTTGGTCTTACATAATTGATCTATGTTTTATAAATGACTCCCTTCTCTTGCTATTCAAATCCTAATTTTTAAATATCTTTCCGGATATAAATCAAATCTTCCTTATTTTTGCACAAAAAGCAAGCTCTCGTTATAGTGAATATATATATATATATATATATATATATATATATATATATATATATATATTTATATTGTTGTTAATTGTTTTATTTTCGTAGTTTGCTCCGGACATACACACACATACATACACATACAACTGCCATTTATATATGTATTGGTAGATGGATCTACGAAACTAGCTTGCTAACCGTTACACCACGTTAGTGTTGCATAGTCTATGTGGAAGTATATATCATTGACAAGCACCTGTAGAATTGGTATTTCAAATCAGCACATAGACGGCAGTTTCCGTGGAAAAATGCAAGACATTGGTAAAACCGGAAATCTCGCACGTCACATGATTTTGACTTAGTTAAGGCAGTTGCAGCCAAGAAGTGACACAGGACAGACGTGTTCTACGGTGGTTGGACTCACACCGCGCGATGAGTTACGGGTAAATAAATCTTGTGCAAGAAAATAAGTCTGGTAGTCAATTAATTGCATGACGAAAAGAGTTAGCCCAGAAGAAGCCCTTAGAAGTAAAGATGAAACTGCCAGATTCAGCAGAAGCAGTAAAGGAAGAAGTGGCAAACAAGTAACTCTCTCTCTCTCTCTCTCTCTCTCTCTCTCTCTCTCTCTCTCTCTCTCTCTCTCTCTCTCTCTCTCTTCATTGAGTCTCTCTCGATTATATACCCGAAGTTGGGTATATACGACGATGGCTATACCACATTAGGACGCCAACTTTTCCAAAGGTTATTAGCACTATGTAAATGTAAACATCTTCTTCGTGGATTTGAATTCAGTTGGTTTGTGTTTGGTTTTACGGCATGTCAACACTTGATGTGTTATTTTATGCCGAAGACATTTATTATTCATTCTTGATAGTTACTGAATTTTCTTTTTGACTCGACTTTCTTAAACACATTTTTTGAATCGTTTTATAAAGTATTATCTGAAATCAACCAGGGTAATCACTTTCCCGACTGATAAAGTCCACTAACAGAGTCTTTCCACCTGCAACAATATTACAGAAGTCTTCAATCAATCCGCCAAAGTTTACTCGTTTCTCGTTAGCAATATCAGACACAACTCTGCTCGGTGTGGGAAGGCAGGTCTTAAACAATAATTAACTGCTCTGACCAAGATGCTACACCCGGGCCAATCGTGCCCAGCGCTGCCGATTGAAATGTAGAAATTTGCATACAGGTCAATGAGGGTGAGTAGTCTGACTTCGAGCCACGACTCGCGATCAGGAACTTCCGCTACAATTTTATATCTTATTCATAATTTTCGATATATTTTTATTTCTCTCAAAACGGATAAAATGAACTCAGATCACGGTGTCTATTTTCAACAACGATAACCATTATACTACCTGCGCCTTCTGTTTTTATTTAAGTGGCAATAAAAAGGAGTCATTACTTTTCGAGCGAGCCCTGTATCTTTGTTTATCGTATAATTTCTCATGAGCCGGCTGAAGTATATTCGTTATTTATGACTGGTTGGCGTTTAAATGTGTTTTCAGCTGTCTGTCTTTATGAATTATGTGTGTTCGTACACCGGGGCAGCAGCATGGCAAGGTGTTCAAGGGTTGGTCAAACGATTACATGCAATGCATCGATTTTTTTTCTTTGGAAACTTTCAAGTACCCTGTATAGATCTTGTACTCTCATTAATTCTGGCTAGAATGTCTACAAATAACTATGTGGGTGAAATATATACGACGGTAGGGAAGAGGAAGGAGACATGAAAATCAATTTGGGGGAAGGTCTACCGATTCTTTATTACGTTTCGCTTTTTTTTTTTTACGAGCTCCGCCAGATTATGATTTAGAAGTAAACTAGAAGCAGCTACCCGGCGTCGCCTTGGTAGAGAGGAGGGGTAAAAAGATAGTCTCGCAGATCAATTATTGTTGAATCGTGAGTTAGATCCTTGCAGTATGCCCCATTAAAATCCTTAAGTAAAAAGACCTTGCGTTGATCCGGACACTCTAAAAGAAAAAGGAGCTGATGGTAGGTGTGTCGCTCCACCTCAGACGCCAAAAACAATTTCCTTGGTCTAGCACTAGTGAAAAAGGGATAGACTCCCTCGCTCTCTGGCTGATACCGACTTTAGGCCGCCCCCGACGACTTACTTATTTAAAATATCGAATGTTTCATATTTGAAATATTAAATGCAAAATTATTAAATGCAACAAATCCCACGCTGTTATCATTAAATTAATTATCTTTAATTATCTTCAGGAATATAAATTATATCTTCATTATTTTTTGCTCAAAGTGCAAGAACTATTGATAGTGAATGTGTATATATATTTACTTTGTCGTTAATCGTTTTATTTTTGTAGTTTCCTCCGGACATAAAAGTAAAGTAAGTGAAGTCGTCGGTATGGCGTAAAGTCGGTATCGAGGAAGTCTATCCCCTTTTCACTAATGCTAGACCAAAGCGATTGTTTTTTGCATCTGAGACGGAGGGCCACACCTACCAACAGCTACTCATACGCTGAGTTGGCGAGGGCCGGTATCGAACTCGAAACCTTGTGGTTCCTAGACCTACACTCTACTGAGTTGAACCAGTCCTTATTGCCCTTTATATATGTATAGATATGTATTTTAGAAAGAAATATATCGAAGAAAGTTATAACTGCAAATGAAGTTGTTATTGCAACGTAATTAGGAAGGCCGGTTATTATGAAACTGTAAAATGTGGAAAATAAAAAAAAAGTTCAAATTATATATATATATATATATATATCGGTTTAGCTACGTTCGCCTAGAAATCATAAGGTTCCTGGTTCAATACCGCCCCTCGTCAACCGAGTAGTACAGGTATATGTACGGTAAAGTAAGGAGCTGATGTAGGTGTGGCACTCCATCTCAAATGCCAACACAGACTCCTTGGTCTAGCTTTAATGAAAAGGGGATAGACTCTCTCACTTTATGGCTGATACCATCATTAGGCCGCCTTGACAATTTTACCTTATATATATATATATATATATATATATATATATATATCGCTCTTTTATCCGTTATTGCATTTAAACATTTACAAATGAATCAATTTTCAGCATTAAATAGCCCATTAGTAGTTGATATGCCATTAAATAAGTAAAGAAACCTTTCTCTGGGTTCCTCCCTGTCTCTCTTTGTTTTTGTGCCTGCCTGTCTGTCTGTCTTCTTCCTCCCCCCTCTCTCTCTCTCTCTCTCTCTCTCTCTCTCTCTCTCTCTCTCTCTCTCTCTGTGTCTTCTTCTTCTTCTTCTTCTTCTTCTTCTCTATCCAATTTCAGCTTTAAATAAACCCTAAATAGTTGATATGCCGTTAAATAAATAAAACAAACCAAGGCCCAAAAAATAAGTAGTGTTTATTTTTTAAATTATTTCAGCAATCCCATTAGCCGTAAAATTACATTTTTTGTTGCAAAGCGTTCACATAAAATATAATTCACATAAAACATAATTTCTATTTCGCGCGTTTTTATTTTATTTTATTGCTACTTCCATGTCGAAACGGCGGGAAATCACTCGAATTTTCGCGGGAAATTATCAACTCATAAACCATTGCATTGTATCAAGATGAAAGAAGAAAATTCGTGTGTGGCCTGATGCGTTTCGCACGAAAATCCAACTGTCGATTTAAATGTCATCTATTTTGTAGCTACCTGCAGATTTTATGGCATTCACCCCTCCCCTACTCCACTTACTCTCTCTCTTTTCTTCCTTATACTCTCTTTCTCTCTCGCTCCCTCCCCCCTCTCTCTCTCTCTCTCTCTCTCTCTCTCTCTCTCTCTCTCTCATTTTATCTATCTCCATTGTTCTCTCGCGCTTTTTCTGCTATCATTATTCCTACCCTTCATCCTTTCTCTCTCTCTCTCTCTCTCTCTCTCTCTCTCTCTCTCTCTCTCTCTCTCTCTCTCTCTCTCTCTCTCTCTCTCTCTCAATCTCTCTATGTATCTATGTATCTATCTGTCTGTCTATCTATTTACCATTCTGCTTCTCATTAACCCACTATTTCTCCTACATCACTCTACAGCATTCTAAACATCAAGTGGAATTTCAGCACACCTAACACAGAAGTCCTTACAAGGGCACAATGCACAAGCATTGAAACTCTTATCCTAATGTCCCAAATGTGATGGGCAGGTCATGTTGTGCGTATGAGTGATGTTAAAATGCCACAGCAACTTCTTAAACAACCTTGTAAAAATAAAAATAGATTCTGACAACTGGAAATGCTGGTATTGAAGAGAACTGACTGGAGAATGCAGTTGGATGATTGCGGTACCAGTTTTGAGAGTGAAAGAATTGACAATGAAAACCTCAAGCGTCAATTTCGAAAGGGATGTGCCTGTCATATTGGGGAGAACATGGAGAGTTGGAAATGTCAAACATGTGGTCGAATTCTGCTGTCTAAGGTTGGATATGTCAATCATAGGAAATCTCATCAGGGACAATTCATGCAAACTCTAGGAACAAACAAATTGTCTTGTGAAATCTGTAACAAAGTCTGTAAGTCAGCTTCTGATGGTGTATAAGCATAAAATTTTATGATCAGATACAACGGGAAGAACGTCCTTCCTATGTCATATTTGTATCAAACTTTGTGGATCTGCAGCGGGTTTGATGAGTCATTTGAGGGCTCATGAGAGGAAAGGTTCTGGTGATGGAGTTATAGGATTGTGAGGGACGGCAGTGAACTGTAAAGATTATGCTATTGCTATATATATATATATATATATATATATATATATATTATATATATATATATAGTGAGAAAAATTGAAATGAAACCGAAAAAATAATTAGAAGATAAAATATATTTATATATATATATGACAAATAACTATTATAAATTTTATCTATACCAAAATGTATAATATTTTTATATAAATATAATTTGTATTCTACAGCATATATTCTAATATATGTGCATATATATATGTATTCATATGCATTTAGGTGAACTTTATTAATATGTATGTTTGAGTTCTCTAATTTAGGGGAATCCTATCACAGAATTATTTGATATTATTCACACACACACACCACACACACAGACACACACATAGACACAGACACACACACACACACACACACACACACACACACACACATATATATATATATATATATATATATATATATATATTGTCGGCATATACCTAATTCTGCTCGTATGTACTAATCTAGTTGTGTTGATAGCTGTCCATCAATCTCTCTCAATCTGTTATATCAATATATGTATAGTACTATATATCTGTACTATATATATGTATGTATATATATATATATATATATATATATATATATATATATATGTGTGTGTGTGTGTGTGTGTGTGTGTGTGTGTGTGTGTGTGTTAAGGTAGAGAGACACATTTATAAATAGCTACGATAAGCTAATTCGACGAACATCACTTGCGACGTGCGATGTCTCTATTTCACCATGTTTATTATCAATATATTTTATATATTTATATATTTATCCATACAACATTTTCTTTCCTTTTATTTTTCAACATATATATATATTATATATATATATATATATATATATATATATATATATTCAACATATATATATATTATATATATATATATATATATATATATATATAAAGGTAGAAAGACATTTTTTTATAATTTGATAGACACGACAAGCAAATTCGGCAAATTTCACGATGTATCAATTTTAGGATGTTTATTATCAATTTATCTATACATCTACCAATTGTAATTTGTTCACATTTTTCTGATTCTTTTAATATCTATCTATCTATCTATATCTATATCTATATCTATATATTTAGTCTATTCACCCACATATGTACTTTACAAAGCTTTTCAATGTAGCCATTTTGCCAAAACTTATCTAGTGCTATTTTCATTTAACTTACCCAGTCTTACGATTGTTCAGTTAGGTCATTATCGATTGGCATTCACAAGGGTTAACAACAACAAAAAAATAATCTTTCCCTTTCACAAACCTTCCCTGTCTTTTGTTCCGTCAAATCGATGGTGAATTCCTATCCTCAGAAATAATAATCCATTCGACAAATCTATTCCATTTTTTTTCTTCAGACGTTGTCGCAAGAAATAATCATAAAAAACCCAACTTTCGCATCTGTACATCTTTGGCGAACAAAGGTTACCGCTTGAAGAATGTTCTGCGTAGAATTGCGCGCTAATTCACCGATTTTTTTCGCTTCAAGCAGTTGTGGCAAATGTGAAAAAATGTGTCCAAAAGTTTGCTTAGCTTGGTGAGATGGCTATTCAAAAATACATACAAACTGGACCTAAAAACTAGATATTCATATGTCACCTTTTACATAAAAAGATTGTCACGGAGAAGATGGAATATATATATATATATATATATATATATATATCTTATTATAATGGAGATTGTGTGTTTTTTGTCTGTAACCGAAACTATATTCCTACTCAAGTCACAATTCTTTTAGTTATTGACATCACATCTCCATGATTTTATTTTTATCTAAACCTCAATTATTAATAAAAATTGTCTTACATTATTAATACTGTTAACTATGTCTACATACTGACAACATGCAATTATATTTATATATACAAGAAAATAGCGGTTTACAGTGTGAATGGGAAGGCTAATTTGCATATTAATATTAAAAATCGAATTTAATAAATATGTGCTTAGTATTATTGATTTCTAACTGTTTGGTTTTATTAATGAATATAACAAAAATCTCTTCAATGAATCTTAAATGAAATCCATTAACAAGATAAAATAACTGTCATTTTATTCTTACTTCCTCTTATAACTAAATACTTAAATTAGAAAAATAACAATGAAGACAAGAGTGATGGAAGAGTATGTTTCAGTTGTTCCATTTTTTATGATACTCCCTCTGTTTCAAATCTTTTATATACTCCTTCTGTTTCAAATCTTTTTATCTGTATTCTTATTTAGTTTCATTAGCCTTTCTAATTTAATACAATATTTTATTACATTAAAAGTTAAATACTTGCACCCGGAGGGTGCATATATTTGCTAGTATATATATATATATATATATAAGTAAAGAAATAACAAAAGACTTAGAGATTTAGCTTATAGTCTATTTCAGGGAGCTTAGACAAAGTAACTCTCCCGATGCGAATGATGAATTCTTTATTACCTTAAAGGTATTTGAAAACAAATTTTTATTTTTTTATTTTTTTAAATTTATAGTCCTGTGATATGAAATCCTTGATGTTGCAAAAAAAAAAAAAAGATTTTATATTTTTGTAATAATTTTTTTAATATCTTTATTTTTCGATTTTTTATTTTTCTTATATATAAAGTAAGAGAGTAAAGAAAGAATGTAAGTTTTTATATTCTTTCTTAACTTTCTTACTTTATATATAAGAAAAATAAAAAGTCGAAAAATAAAGATATTAAAAAAATTATACAAAAATAAAAATCTTTCCTAAATTTCATTGCTGGCTTACCGTCAACGGTTAATATTCATATTGGTTGAATAAGTGAATTCGTCTGGTGACGAATTTTGAATATGTCTTTCTTTTTCAAAATCTGTTACAATAAGAGATACATTAAGAGATACATGGATTGTTGACCGAGATATTTGTGGCGGAAGTGCTCATATTTGAAACTACAACATACTTTTTTTTTGCAACATCAAGGATTTCATATCACAGACTATAAATTGTAAAAAAAAAATTAAAAAAATAAAAATCTGTTTTCAAATCCCTTTAAAGTAATAAAGAATTCGTCACCCGCATCTGATGAGTCGGGAGAGTTAGACACTTTGTCTAAGCTCCCTGAATACACATAGGTATACACTGATACCTGTGGGTAGAAATAGGTATATAACCGCAAAATGACGGATTTTTAAGATTTTCTTTACCAATTATATATATATATATATATATATATATATATAATATATACCAACCCCTCCGTACGAGTGGGATACGACACGAAGTTTAAATTCAGACGTTTTCCTCTTTTCGACTAGTTACCTAGCCAAAGTTAAAGAGTCCAGTCTGCCCTACTATTTATCCAGAGCTGGACAGAGAGTAGTACGGTGAATAGGATAACAAAGTTTGCAGCTTGA
The DNA here is from genome assembly GCA_023376005.1 of Doryteuthis pealeii. Classification (NCBI taxonomy): domain Eukaryota; kingdom Metazoa; phylum Mollusca; class Cephalopoda; order Myopsida; family Loliginidae; genus Doryteuthis; species Doryteuthis pealeii. Next base: position 65,649,051 of record CM042166.1, read on the forward strand.
AGAATTTTCTGCTTTTAATTCCGCTCTAATTCACCAATTTTTTTCGCTTTAAGCAGTTTTGGCATATGTGAAAGAATTTGTCCAATATTTCTGATTCGGAAAATTTTAACTGATGTTGTAGCTTCGGTTCTGAGCAAACACCAAACTATTTTTTTGGTACAAATAATGTTCAATATATGTGAAATGATAATAGAAAAAAATTGTCTTAGATTCAGTGCCACATCTTGCTATAAAAAAATCAGAAATCATCAGTAATATAAATTGGTTGGCTTTCAGACTTTTTGATAGCGTTTTTGGATTTCCTGGGTGAAAATGATTTTAAAAACCAATTTTTAGGAGTACAGACGCTCTATAACTCATTTTGCAGACAAAAATAGATTACAAAAAGTCGCCATTTTTCGTGAACCCCACCAAAGTTGGAGAACTAAAAATCGACATGACTCCGCCAATTTTTGGAATTGGAAGCTCAAATTTTGGGGAATGTCTAATTTTATCACGATCCACACCTGTTTCAGAAAAATTGAAGTGGGTGGGTGACAATTTTACTTTTTCTAGAGGATTTGACATGGAATTGCTCAACTATTCTAGGAGAAGAAAACTCTGAATTCAAATCTCTTAAACTCCGCTTAAGAAATTTATTTGTCACATTCTGTTCATACGGAGGGGTTGGCATATATATATATATATATATATATATATAAGTTATCCAAAGACACCTTGTTTCGACGTTTTACGTCTCATCAGTGTGGCTAGACACAGCAACTATCTTTGACCAGGAGCGAAACCCGACTGAATTCTCGTCAATCCAGTTCATTAACCTCTCGGCCGTCGACAGCTGCCATTAAGGAGCGGTGTTTTAACTGGTAAAAACATACGTCTCTGGCGGTGAAAGCCTTAAAGAGCTCTACCGTGTTTTGGGAGTATATGGACCTACAGTACAGATGTACTCGGAGCAGATGGCCTTGTGCCTAACTTGGACTAGAAGGCCAACCTTGAGAACAGGTGAAGAGATGGTGTGGGAGTGCCAATTGGAGGCCCATAGAGGAGGCAAAGTTCACATGAGTACCGAATCGAAGCACGATGACTGAAAGGTCACCAGTGAACAGACTTGGCAGATTGTCAATATGACTGCACGCAGACGCACTAAGTGACATGCACACGTGACGCACGGAGTAAATCTTAGGTGACGTCATAGGCGAGTCGAAATGTCAAACACTCCGTATCCGGGGTTGGTTGCGAGCGCACTGATTCATTTTACTCTCAGGGGGTTTCATGCGAACTTCTCCGCTTGAAGATAATTCTTTTTATTTTTCTTGTTTAGCCAAACCGAGAGCGAATCGTTGATTTAATCAAGGAGTACGCAACACATGATGGTCAAAAGAAGTGTTACACTGTTGCATAAGAAGGAGTGAACGCGCGGAAGCAGTAACACTATTCTCTTCCAATCAAACATAATGAAAAGATGAAAAGAAGAAAAGAAAGAAAAAAAGAGTGAGGGAGAGTGTTACATCAAGATTATTATACCATTTACATATTGAACTATTTCGCAATAGCTCTTATGTAAGCATATCAAACGTTTTAATGATTAAATAATCATATTGTGGTATATCCACAGGCACTGCTAGTCATAATTAATAGCCTTTGTTTAGGTATAGTGTCTATGGAGTATACTTTGAATCCAATTTACGGCAATAGAAACAAGATAAGAGTTGACTGAAAATCTGAACAGGAAATTACATAAGAATAAAGAGAAACTAGAATAACAAATGAGACAAAAGAAGAAAAGAAATAGGAAATTACATTATGAATTGATACGAGAAAAACAAATAAAGACTACTTATTTATGAAGAACGTGTAATACATTCCAATTTTAAACACTCCTTCAAAGAGTTTACACTCGTACCAGTAAAAAGATTTTTCAGCGCAAATAACATAAAAGGTTTGTTTGAAAATGTTAACATAGATGTCATTTTGTCTTTCTTTAAAGAAATAAAAATACTTTGAAAATCATGAATCGGATATGAAATACGTTCATGAAACTACCTAGAAAACAAAAAGAAATATCAGTATAAATATTTCAACATTAAGATCCAGTTGAAATTTTAAAACTATTGTCTAAGATTTGAATAGAGTTTATAAGTTGATTATTGATGCTGAAAATTAAAATATATCTTAATTATATATCAGTTCTTTTTCAAGAGTAAAAACTGTAACTCACAATATACAATTGTATTTATTAAATGATCTAATGATTAAATTTACATCACCGCCCTGTCGGTGGGGCGTTAGAATACACCGACTCCACCTCTGCAGAGGGGTAAGACTCCCCCAATGTGGCCACCTGTTGGCTGTGGCTGGCGACCCGTGATATTTAAGGATAGAACCCAGGTGGCTGAGCAGACCATGACTTGCAAAACTCCACTTTGGTCCTTACTTGGGCAAGACGGGTGATCGGTGGGGCCCCCTCCGATCAATCGGCTCGTCACGTCAAGCCCTAGCACTTATATAATTGTCCCAACCCTATCATCCTTGTGAGAAACCTCAACCCTTTTTATCATATGGGTGCTAGAAGGCGGTGTCTGAGGGTCTTCATATCCTGTGAATAACGTTAAACTCTATCTGATGGTGAGGTTCCAGGTCTGAAGGGGTGAGGAATGTGGAGCACCCTTTCATCACCATTGATTGCTTGTCTACTCTGACCCGGAGTAGTTAGGGTCCCAGCTATGTGTTAAATAGAAAAACATTAGTGGCTTTTGGAAATTAAGTATGCAACATTAAACGGTCCACATTCTTTGTTAAAACAAGTTTTAATGAAATACATGCCCGTTATTATTGATTTATATATAGTTTGTTTCATCTTAATATATATGAACAATAGGAGGGTTGGAGTAAAATCCGACACTATGAGGTAAGGTAAAACGAAAAGTGGACAAAAAATAATGACTCAAACAAGTAGAAGTAGGAGAGAAATATTTCGTTCCGCTTTACGTGAGGGACTTCATCAGTCTAATTTATTCAAAACAAAGTACGTACATTTGTATTTAAAGAAGAGAAAGTTAGTTGGTGATGAAATTCAGGGGAATGGAAAGTTAGTGAATATTTGGTTGATCAGAGGATATCTATCATGTAAAGTGGAGGGAGAAAGATCAGAGGATTGTAGTTTGTACGGGGAGATAAGATGAGGAGGTTGCTAGGTGCTTGTTAGGAAAGAGGGGTGGTCGGGAGGAGTGGGTTAAAATTCTTGGTTGGTCAGGAGAAAGTTCTTGATTTATTGCATGGAGATGATAATGGAAAAAGATAGTTTTACGAGAAAATTATTTACAAACAAGAAATAGTCACATAAACTTCTACATTAAATAATAAATTTAATACGATGAAAAAATTCCGTTCTGTTTTGATCATCGTCAGTAATTTTTTTTTTAATTATGACAGACGATAATCAAAACAGAACAGTTTTGACGCCCCCAGAAAGATAAAACTTTGATATTTTAATTAATTTCAATTCAACTGTTAGAAACATGGTTTTATTATAAAGAAGCCATATTTATTTAAATTTTGAAATCAAAACTATCTTTATGTCTATTATTTAAAGGATATAAGATTTTAAAGATCCCTATACATTTTTTTTACAAAGGAGTGTTGCAAACATTACCTCTTATACCGCCCGGATTTTTTTTTTTTTTTTGCAATACTATATAATAAATGTTATGCTTAAGTAATAGGTACCAGTTACTTTTTATAATATCACAATTATTCCTTAAATCTCTCTCCTTTCGGTACCAAAACTTTGACCACCCACCCCGAGTAGAATGGCAATATGAGACTAGAAAACAAAGGAACTATGAAATTAGATTATGAAATGAGACAATAAGAACAAAGAAAAACTAGACTAACAAAGAAAATATGAAAATAGACAAAAATATTAACAACGAAAGGGGGGAAAAACACAAGAACAAGATGGCGTAAAACAACCGAAAAATTAACCAAAAGAAATATTGGCTAAAGATTGGAAGACCCTAAACATACCGGGACGGGATCCAACAACGCAAAAAAAGAAAAAAACGGGACATGCCAAAATAACCCACGGAAATTTCACCAGCAAGTCGATGGCCAAAAAACATTGAAGAAACTTAAACAACCAGATGGAGATGAAAGAAAAAGATTAGACAAAAACATAACGACATGAAAAAATAAATTCCATGGATTTAAGAAAAAATCCGAAGGATGAAAGAAATATGGAAACCCTAAAAATAGTCATTTTTTTATTCCATCATCATGTTCCATTTTAAATAGTGTAACGATGCATACGCTAAATAGCACACACACACACACACACACACACACACACACACACACACGCACACATTCACACCGCAAAAAAGAATATTTGACGTCATATTTCAAATCGTTCATTTTTTTCAACGTTCTTTTTTCTCAGACTTCAAATTTTAAACAGACCGATAAACTCGCCTTTCTTCTTATTCTGAGATAAAAAAAAAAATTTTACCACCTTCCGCATACCAACAAAAGCCCTGAAGATGATCTAATTAATAGATCGAAACACTGCAGCGTCGGCCAATAAACTCACCACTTAACTCATTTAAACCTGTATTTTTTCAATTTTTTATTATACTACATATATATATATATATATATATATATATATATATATATATATATACACATTTCGACCTGTATGTACATGTCTATAACCTTGCTGATGAGACCTAATAGGTCGAAATGTACATACAGGGATTGAAATTTTCTCGATTTGTTTAGCCTTACATTTGAACATATATGCCCGCCTAAATTCATTCATTATGAACTAATTAATTTTCAAAATTAGGTATGACTTCAATTAAGCACATATCCTCCAAAAAATGTCGGCTTAAAGCCATATAAAAAAATAAACACATTTGTTTGTTTACTTAACCTCATATATATATATATATATATATATATATATATATATATATATATATATATATATATCAAATAACTAGTAATGACCCTTAGTAAACAATTATAGATTCAAGTAACTATTCTTGATAGAAATAATTTACAGTTTTATGATATCAAGTATTTCTATCTAATATTAATAATATTCAAACAGTTCCCTTTAACTCTCAGATTAAGTTCCAACAGGTAGTACCACTCCGGGTCGGAGTTAACCTGAAAGTAATGGCAATAAAAGGGTACATAACAAGAACTGGAGCCTCACAATCAGATGAAGTTCAACACATTTTGTAGTTCTTTCCCGAACATAATGAAAAGAAGAAAAGAAAGAAAAGAAAGAGTGATAGAGAGATAAATTAAGATTATATTACTTTTTACATATTGAACTATTTCGCAATAGCTCTTGGGTAAACATATCAAATGTTGTAATAATTAAATTATCATACTGTGGTATATCCGCAGGTCATGCTAGTAAAAGTAAATACAGCTTTTGGTTCAAAAGTTGTTTTTTTTTTTTTTTTTTTTTTTTTTTTTTTTTGGGGGGGTGTCAACAAATTGTTTTTTCTTTGTCAACACACCTCCTATTTATTTGTTTAGAGCAGTTAATGATTTTTGTTTTAATTTTCAAAGTGCCTTATCTTTCCTCACGTTATAATAATTTAAAAATTAAATATATCCACAGGTCCTGCTAGTCTTAGTAAATACAGCTTTTAGTTCAAAAGTTGTTTTTTTTCCTTTTTTTTTTTTTTTCAACACACCTCACATTCATTTATTTTGAAAAGCTAATGTTTTTTGTTTGATTTTCAAAGGGTCTTTATCTTTCGTCACTTATAATTTCGACCTAGGCTAGAAACCCGCCCGCAACTGCTGTTTTTGCACTCCCATCCGAATATACAGAAAGATAATGGCCTGTTTAATGCCACAACTTTCCAATTAATCGATACCAATAAGATCGTTTCTAGGCTGCCGAAGCATAAAGCCGTGTAAGGAAAAATTCGATTACCTATTGGAAACCGAGGCTTTCAAATTTGAGAACGCCGTTTCCAGATATGCGTAAATAGGCAGCTAGAACAGCCGACGTCTCCACCAAATTCGGACTCCGTTTAAATTGGACAGAGTCTTCTTAGTTGATTAGGTGGATTTTACGGCATGTCAACCCTTGTTGAGTTATTTTATGCTGAAGGTGCTTTGTTTTATTAATTCTTGATGGGCACTCAGTTTTTTAAAACACATTTTTAAACTCAATTTTTCTATTTGAACCATAGATGGGACCCTAGCAGGCATTACCCCTCCGGGTCAGAGTAGACATGGGAGTAATGGTGATGAAAGGGTACTCCACATTCCCCGAGATCCAGAACTGGAAATTCACCCTCAGATAGAGTTTACCATCATACCCAAAAAATATACATCGATATTTGTTCTGTCTAAATTTTCAATATAGTGTTTCTAAAAAAATTATTAGATAACAATAATAAACTAAAGTAGTTATTAAATAGATATTTGTTTTTAGAATCTAAAAATAGGAAATTTGAAACTTAAAATTAGGCGTTTCATATTATAAATGAATTCTAAATATTAATTTACCATAGCAGAAATACCTAATTAAGTCAGAAAGTTTTGAAATAAAATAACTGATGCATTATAAAATTCATTTATTGATAAATCAACACTGAAAATCTCATTAAAATTGGAAAATTCGCTGATTTTTGGTAATCTTTTTCAATCGGGTGGGGGGTAAGCTTATTTTGTAAAATACAGATTTTACCACAACTTAGACAGCGTTGACGGTCATGTTTACGATGAATTTGCGCAAAATTGACCGAAAAAAATTAAAATGTATTAAAAATAAATTACATTATTTTTTAACAAAATAACCCGAGCTCAATGGGTGACCCAACAGGTCACGTCATTTCTAGTATATATATATATATATATATATATATTATATATATATATATATATGAGGAAAAATGAGTAAAGAAAAGAAAAGTAAATGGATAAAATGAATTTAATCGATCACTTACACATGTGTTTCGGTCAGTTTATGTGTGTGAAAATATTTCGCACACATACAAGAATCGACCTTCATCAGAGTGAATATTTATTTTAGCGAGGTCATAAAAATAAATATTCACTCTGATGAAGGTCGATTCTTGTATGTGTGCGAAATATTTTCACACACATAAACTGACCGAAACACATGTGTAAGTGATCGATTAAATTCATTTTATCCATTTACTTTTCTTTTCTTTACTCATTTTTCCTCATATTGTCGGATTCAATTCCTTTTCCATTTTTACACACACACACACATATATATATATATATATATATATATATATATATATATATATATATAGATAGAGAGAGAGAGAGAGAGAGAGAGAGAGAGAGAGAGAGAGAGAGAGTTTTCCTGAAGATACTTTACGGTGAAATTAGGTAGTTAACTTCTGTTACTGTTTCTGTTCTCTAACCCGGCTCTTTTCCTGTATTTAGCACTTTTCAATATTGTTGTGATTCAAACTCCTTCATTTTTAATGGGTCTGTCTCTTTTTGTCGGTTTATTTCTTTTATTCTTTCTCCGATGAGTCTTTTTATTTCTCTCTTTTTCAATTTATATATATATATATATATATATATATATATATATATATATATATACAATTAAACAGAAAGTTGAAAACAGTTGCCAGTCTATCGCCTAAATTTAGAACCTGTTTTAATTGTTTGTCTGGGAAGATCTGTCTAAATTGGAGGAAATAATTCGAAATTGGTCTCCGAGAATAACTTGGAACTACCAAACATTTCTCAAAGACTGGAACACCAATCGTCATACACGAAATGTAGAAGTGTGAGTTAAATTCAAAAGAACAATTTTAGCGAGGTAATTTAAGTGCACGATTATAATTACGAACCGTACGTACCCATATTACATACGGGTTATAAGACGGCCATTATTTAAAATGAAGGATATAAAATCGCTTTGATTAAAGTATAGGATAATTATTGGTTGGCCTTGTTTTCTTGATTTGTTTTTGTTTTTTCGGGGTTTTTTTATTTTTATTTATTCATTTTTTTGTTGCTTTTTTGTATATATGATTTTAAAGCGAATAGTTTATAGGTAAATATTTTGTTTTCGTTTGGTTTGGTTTTATAAACTGTTAGAAATAATTTTCATTAGATTCATGTTGATAAAAAATAATAATGAATATACCATTGATAAAATATATATTTGCTATAGGTTATAATATTGATAGATAGATAAATAGATAGATAGATATATTGATAGATAGATATTTGTGAAATCTTCTTTGCTTTTCTTCATCTTTATATGATAGGCCATATTAGTGATATCTCTAGATAAATAGATAGAAAGATATATAGATGGATGGATTGATAAATCGATAGATAGATAGATAGATAGATAGATGGATTGATTGATACATACATACATACATACATACATACATATATGGATAGATAGATAGATAGATAGATAGGTGGACAGATAGATATTCGTTAATCATTCATTACTTTTATTTATCATTATATGATAGGTCATATTAGTGATGTCGATAGATAGATAGATAGATAGATAGATAGATAAATATATAGATAGAGTGATAGATATAGATAAATAGATAGATAGATATTTGTGAATTCCTCTTTGTTTTTATTCACCTTTATATGATTGGCCAGATTAGTGATATCCCTAGTTAAATAGATAGATAGATAGATAGATAGATAGATAGATAGATAGATATTCGTTAATAAGTCTTTATTTTATTCATCTTTATATGATAGGCCATATTAGTGATGTCTCTATATAAATAGATAGATAAATCGATAGATAGATGAATAGATAAATATATAGATATATAGATAGATTGATTGATAGCTAAATAGATAGATAAATAAATAGATAGATAGATAGATAGATGAATAGATAGATAAATAGATAAATAAATAGATAGATGCATAGACAAATAGATAGAAGATGGATAGCTAGATGAATGGATAAATAAATAGATAGTTGGATATATATATAGATAGATAGATAGATAGATAGATAGATAAATGGGTAGATATAATAGATAGGTAGATAGATAGAAAGAAAAAGGTTTCAATAAAGAACAATGCAAACAGAAAGGGCGGGCTATATATAAACATCCAAACATCGTAAATATCAAAGACACAATTTAAAAGCCGACTGTCACCCTCGTGTGTCCATCATGCCTTTTCAATCCCACGCTAAGCGAGTCAACCAATTCTATGTCGCTCACAGTTAGAACGTCTACCTTTTAACGTCAAATGTTTTACTGTGTACGACAGAGATCTATTGAAATATCGTCGAGATTTTCAAGGAGGATGCACAAGAAAGGATCTCCTCGAAACACACAAGATGAAGGAATCTAGGAAAAGATTTCTCCTAGACTTCCAACTGATGGATTGCAAAGATTTGTTTTTTGTTTGTTGAAGATGTGACCGTATCCCGAGGATATAGCAATCTGTATTTGATTGAGATACGCGAGAGGCTGACTATTTTAGACCGGAAATAGAACTCTTCACAAAGAAAACAGAATTTGAATGGCAGGTTTGACAGATCATAAATAGCCAAGAAGTTTGCTAGGTTCGTTACTTGGATTTTACGGCATGTCAGCACTTGTTGGGTTATTTTATTCCGAAGAGGTTTTGTTTTATACATACTTGATGGGTGCTCATTTTTTTCTTTTTAAACTTAAAGTTAAATAGAAAAAATTAATTTAAAATTTGTTTTCAAAAATGGAGGTTAATGAAGGATTTTGAATACCCATCTAGAATGAATAAAACAAAACGTCTGCGGCATAAAATAAATCAACAAGGGTTGATATGCCGTAAAATCCAACCAACCACCCATCCACTAGAATCTAGGTCACTGTCTGAGTTAAGGACACGATCCATTCTTTCACGACATTATTGTCCAAAGTAACCTGAGATGGGCTTACCACTTAAACAGACTTGGGGATGACTGACTGCCAAAGAAGATTCTGTACTCTCAACTGACAGAACGATCACATAGAATCAGTAGACCAAAGTTCAGGTGCAAAGACAACATCAAGGGAAACCTGAAGGACTTCATATGCAATTGCGAGACGCAACTAGACCGAATAAATTGGAGGAAAAGGGGTTAAATCCTACTTAAAGAACATAAATTCAACCATCGTATGTCACCCCGCCGAAAGAAAAAATATTAAAATAAAGGAATTAACCGAATTTAATGACATTTTCAGTGTTGATACATTAATGAATAAACAATAAATGCACTAGTTATTTTATTTGAAAACTCTTACATTTTTCAGATCAATTAACTTTGAACCACGTATGTTTGTGAATCTGTGTTACGCCTCAAAGATACGTGGTTCCAAATTAACTGACCTGATAAAATGTAAAGTTTTCAAATAAGATCACTGGTGCATTATATTGTTTATTCATTAATATATCAAAAATGAAAATTTCATTAAATTCGGTTAATTCCTTGATTTTTAGTATTTTTTTTCTTTCGACGGGTTGACATATGATGGTTGAATTTATGTCTTTTAAGTAGGATTTAACCACAGAAAGATTCGCCTGGTACCATCATCGGATACAATGGACAGCAAGTAATAATAATGGTAACAACTATTCCTTTGAAACAAAACTCAAATAAAAACAACAAGAAAAAAAAAACAATGAAAGAAATTGATAATATGTATATAGGCAGTGATGTTAGTGAGAACCAAACATTACAGATTAATAATCTTAATAGAAACATATCTAATCTTATTACTAAGATAGGAAATCTATATAATGTGGATTAACTATTGTCGCTTTAATCCGCAAAGTACTTGGATGCTGATTTTCAAGATTGAGAAGTAGTCTAAATCCAACCTAATCCACCACGATTGGTTTCCTGTAGATATTTCATCCTGAAACAACAGCAGCTTATGAACATCTTATTATAATAGAGATTCAGTATCTGTAAACGAAACTACGTCACAATAATCCCAGGAATCGCGTAAGTTTATCAATGCGTATTTAATTTACTATCAAAATCTTTATTACTTAAAATACTTAATCTTATCCATTAACGACTAGCAGCGGCTACCCGGCGTCTCCTTGGTATAGGGGGATTTTTAAGTTAGTCCCGCAGATCCATTATAACTGAATCGTGAGTTGAATCCTCGTGGGATGCCCCATTTAAATCCATATATAGAAAAATAGACCTTGCATTGATCCAGCTACCCTGAAAAGAAATGTTAATGTCTACTATCTAAAATATTAAATTTAAAAAATCCATGCTGTTATCATTTAAATCTTATTTTTTAATCATCTTCACGAATATGAATAAAATCTCTATTATTTTTGCTCAAAAACCAAGCCCTGGTGATATTTAATATTTCTGAAATTAAACTCTGATGATAAAGCTTTGCTTTGAAATCGATTAGACATATAAAACATCTTTTTGTCTTTATTTTTTACGCATTGTATTGCCTTCGAATTTTATTATTTTATAACATACTTAACAATGCTTCAAGCAAATTACCAATTACTTTATATATATATATATATATATATATATATATATATATATATATATGTATATATATATATATATATATATTTACTTTGTCGTTAATGGTCTTATTTTCGAAGTTTCTCCGCACATACATGTACACACAACTGCCCTTTATATATGTATTGATGTCTCTAGGAAAAGTTAGATGAAAACTCGTAACTTGGAACGTAAGTCAGAGTATCACTGTTATATTTTTCTTTGACATGATAGATTTGGAAACTTAATTTTTACCGAACTGATTAACAAAAATGTATCTGAAGATTGTTCGTACTTCAAATGTCAGGTTATATCGAAAATCTAAATCTAGTCACGTGTTTCTCGTGACATGTTCTCCAGGGATCAGAGGGCTATAACCGTTACTGGTAAATTTCCACTCGCTGGTCTCAAAGCCAACTGTCCCCATAATTAGCTACAGGGTCCGTCAACAATTTATGACACGATAAATTTTAACAATATAAGTGTACTCTTAGAATGGGCATGTCGTTTAATAGTTCTGCAAAAATGAATACCTTTACATCAAGTGTTTACTATAGTTATCACTCACTGGGCCTGTAATAATAATAATAATAATAATAATAATAATAACAACTGGGTTGGGAAGGTGATCCACTGGGAATTATGCAAGAAATTAAATTTTGACCACACAACAAAATGGTATATGCATAAACCAGAATCTGTTCTTGAGAACGAAACGCACAAAATTCTCTGGGACTTTGAAATTAAAACGGATCACCTTATCCCAGCAAGAAGACCAGACCTAGTGTTGATTAACAAAAAAGAAAGAACTTGTCAACTGGTGGATTTTGCAGTGCCAGCGGATCACAGGGTGAAGTTAAAGGAAAATGAAAAAATTGACAAATATCTGGACCTTGCCAGAGAACTGAAAAAGTTATGGAATATGAAAGTCAAAGTTATACCAATTGTAGTTGGTGCACTTGGAACAGTCCCAAAAGGATTAGAAAAGGGTTTGGAAAGTTTGGATATCAGAGGAAGGATTGAAACCATTCAGAACACTGCACTGCTGCAATCTTCCAGAATACTCAGAAGAGTCCTGGAGACCTGAGGAGACTTGCTGTCACTCAGACTCCAGTGAAAGACCATCAGCTAACACTGATGTGAAAACTCAAAAGGAATAATAATAATAATAATAATCGTGTAGCATGTCTTGGCCAGGATTAGCCTGATGGAGCCCATCCTTCTTCTGGTTTGAATTCATAGTTTTCCTTCTACTAAACTGGTTGCTTTACCAAGGAAGTAACAACCTCACAAAACAGCTGCTGTATGGCCACTTGCTTCCCATCGCACAAATAAGCAAAATAAGAAAGTGGGCCTTTTTGTTCCTATTCTCCCATCAGCCGAGTAACGGCTCGTAACTCGAAAAATTCGTAAGGTGCAGCACTCGTAAGTGGAAGAACAAGTGTATGTCATTTATTTTGTCAATTTGAAAAGTCTGACTTCAGGAACAATGAAAAAAGAAGTGGGTGTATGAATATGAAATATGAAATATACAAAAGAATAATTTTGTGAAATAGAAACTCTTATTTACTTTATATTAGAAATACACACTGCGCATGTCCATTATTCTTTAGTTACTTCCGCTTTATTATTACTTAAGCAGTTTCTGTTGTTGACATCCATTGAATTATGTATGGGTTCCATACAGGCAAATCTCATTGAATATTTAGACAAACACCTGTGTCTTATTTGAATCAGTGAGATTAAGATTGTAATATATAATGTTCAAGTTTAGTACACTTCAAACCAAGTCAATAAATAAAAACAAAAATTATTCTATCTTGTAATATACAAGGGAGAGTAAAAGAATTATCCGCACTTTCGTCATAACATCTATCTATTAATACTCTTGTTCCTTAATCTTCTGACCTTATCATCTTACAACACTCTCTGGTTAAAAATGAGATCGTCCGAATCGTCCAAGATTAAATGCAAAAATGTATATCCTGATTATCTGGTGTTGCTTATCCGCCGAATTCTTTCTTCTCTCTAGAGGTTTGTGGAGTGATAAGAATCCAGCTGTGTTGCAGCTGGGTTAATATGCTGCTGGTTTGAAGAACAACATCATCTAAGTACTAAGAGTTGAGGAAAGTTAGAGAGAGGGTGTGAGCGTGCAGAAGTGATAACGTTAATCTTTTTCAATCGAACATAATATAAAAAGGAAATAAAGAAAATAAAGAAATAAAGAGTGTGAAGGAGAGAGTTAAATCAAGATTATTATACTTTTTTACGTATTGAGCTATTAACTAGCTCTTAACTAAACATATCAAACGTTGTAATAATTAAATCATCATACTGTGATATATCCACTGGTTCTCTTAGTATCATTATTATTGTTACACCGCGTTCTGCGCATGCGTACTTATAGTTGGTTTTATTGTGATCATGGGATCGAAATTTTAGCCTGGTCAAGCCATTTTGCTTGCTGTCTTTACACTGTAAACATGACCGCTCAACTATCAATAAGCACTAAGGTATTGACCCGATTTCCCGGGTCGGAAGGAGTGTCAGTGGCTGAAATTCATCGGAGGCTTTTTAGCACAATACGGGAACAGTGGACAACCCCGCAGAATTATGTATGAGTGGATACAGAAGTTTAAAACTGTCCGAACAAGCGAGACGCACGAAGAGGGAGTAGGATGCTCGTCAACCTCCACCACAGATGAGAAGATTAAGCAAGTTCGACAGGTGGTATTGGCGAACCAGCGAGTTATCCTCAATGGGGTAGCTTCTTTTCTGTAGAATTGTCATGGTCCTGTGTCTCTCAAATCATCCACAATGAAACACCTGAAGAAGGCCGAAAGACACATCGGCACATCGTTGTGTATATAACAATGAAGATAAGGACAATAGGCCAACAATCCAAATAATATAAAGTAGTGGTATTATCCAACCCTTAGCTGGGGGATGGGAGTGTTCACACTTTTCCCAATCAGCTCAGGGGGTGTCGGATGGAAGCCTTAGTAACAAGAGAGAGGGGTGAGGAACTGGGACACAATTCTTTTCTATCCTTCTTATAAACACTTTCTCTCCCTCTCTCTTTCTCTCTCTCTCTCTCTCTCTCTCTCTCTCTCTCTCTCTCTCTCTCTCTCTCTCTCTCGAATTGAATCGAAGTAAGAGAGAGAGAGAGAGAGAGAGAGAGAGAGAGAGAGAAAACTGAGACACAATTCTTTACCACCCTTCTTATAAACTTTCTCTCCCTTACTCTTTCTTTCTCTCTCTCTCTCTCTCTCTCTCTCTCTCTCTCTCTCTCTCCCTCGAATCGACGTATGAAAGGGAGAGAGAGAGAGAGAGAGAGAGAGAGAGAGAGAGAGAGAGAGAGAGAAATTGGGACAATTCTTTGCCACCCTTCTTATAAACAGTTTCTCTCTTTCTCCCTTTCTTTCTCATGCTTTGAGAGAGAGAGAGAGAGAGAGAGAGAGAGAGAGAGAGAGAGAGAGAGAGAGAGAGAGGTACAATGTGAGAGACTCAAAATGTTTTGCCACATACACCCTCCTTATAAACATGTTCTCTCTCCCACTCTCTTTCTCTCCCTCTCTCTTTCTCTCCCATCTTTCTCTCTCGCCCTCTCTTAATCAAAGCATGAGAGAGAGAGAGAGAGAGAGAGAGAGAGTCAGAAGGACATGAGGATGAGGATGACTCACCCCAGTCTCTCCTATGGAGTCAGTATCCATTCTGCTGTTCTCGTTTATTTAGGGTTCCATATAATTCGTTCTTAGGCGAATGCCTAAAGGTTAACACAACACATTATTATTTTCAGGCCTTCATTTAAAGAGACTCAAGTGTAAAGCGATTTTTAGACTTGATTTATCGCCACGGCCAATTGACATAAGAGAACGAATACCTTTGCCGTAACCTGTTCAAGTAAGATCGTCATGTCAGGAGAAGACTATTGGAAGGCGTTCAGAAAGGTCATTTTCTAACACTGATATCATCTTGACCTTTTTCACAGGAAAAACAACTGACTTGGAACAGGTTTTTCTCTTTCCTCATCAAACTAAAGTCACTAAACCATAATATGACCTTAAATGGGTTTTTTTGGTTGTTTGTTGTTTTTTATCGTTTTTTTTTTGTTTGTTTGTTTTTTTAAATTTTTATTACGGACATTTTATTAGTCTTTATCTATCTACCCCTTTCTTCTTTTTCTTCTTCTTGGTTTTTCTTCTTCTTCTTCTTCTTCTTCTTCTTCTTCTTCTTCTTCTTCTTCTTGATTACCTTCTTCTTTTTCTTTTTCTTCTTCTTCTACCTCTTCTTCTTCTTCTTATTACTTCTTCTTTTTCTTCTTCTTCTTACTTCTTCTTCTTCATTACTTCTTCTTCTTCTTCCTTCTTCTTCTTCTTCTTCTTCTTCTGATTTCTACTTCTTTTTCTTTTTTTTCTTCTTGATTACCTCTCTTTCACTTGTTTTTCTTCTTCTTGATAATTTCCCCTTTTTCTTTTCTTCTTCTTAATTACTTCTCTTATTTTTCTTCTTATTTTTCTTCTCTTTTTATCACTTATTTTCTTTTTCTTTTTCTTCTTCGTCTTCTGGATAACTTCTCTTTCTCTTCTTTTTATTCTTGATTATTTCCCTCTTTCTTCTTCTTCTTCTTCTTCTTCTTCTTCTTCTTCTTCTTGATTACTTGTTGAAGTAATAATCCAATTACCGTCGAATTGACAGAGATGGAAGCCAAGCAATCAAGCCGTAACCCAATATTACTACAAGCATCGGTCAGAAGGATGTGTTATTTATCAAAGCACCATAATCACACTGTGGTCAACAGCCAATCAGAACTCAAGGAATGGTATCACCAAGATGTAAGTTTGGAATGTTCTTGAATGCTATATATACCAACTACTTCATGTAAAAATAACCCAATACGGTCCCTGCCTTCTTCTTTTGTCTGCCAATTCGACGGTAATTAGAAAGTTGCTTCTACAAACAAAATGTGCTTAAAAGTTAAATATCAAATTACAGTACTAATTTTTGAACAAATGCAGAATAGCGCGCAATAGATAATATCATTAGAATCGCATTTTACGATTATAGTAAATACTATTAGATTATGAAAACTTCTGAAGCAACCTTTACCTGAACGTCTCAAAGGTTTCAGGTATTTCCATGTCTGTCTGGCTGATACCGACTTTAGGCCACCCCCGACGACTTACTTATTTAAAATATCAAATGTCTCCTATTTAAAATATTAAATGCAAAATTATTAAATGCAACAAATCCCATGCTGTTATCATTAAATTATTTTTTTAATTATCTTCAGGAATATAAATTATATCTTCATTATTTTTTGCTCAAAATGCAAGAAATGGTGATAGTGAATGTGTATATATATTTACTTTGTCGTTGATTGTTTTATTTTTGTAGTTTCCTCCAGACATAAAAGCAAAGTAAGTAAGTAAAGTCGTCGGGGTGGCCTAAAGTTGGTATTAGCCAATCAACGAGATGGTCTATACCCTTTTCACTAGCACTAACCAAGGAGATTGTTTTTGCATCTGAGATGGAGCGCCACATCTACCATCAGCTCCCTACTTTACCACACAGATCCCTGTGCTACTCATACGCTGAGTTGGCCAGGGCCGGTATCGAACCAGGAACCTTGTGCTTTCTCGCCGAACGCTCTACCGACTGAGCTAACTCGGCCCTTGTGCGCTATTCTGCATTAGTAACCAGATTTTATTTTTATATTTAATATTAAAGTAAATAAATTAACGTGATTGATTTATAAACAGTGCGTAACATGAAAAATAAAAATTGGTGGATCAAAAACAAACAGAAACACCGAGATGACCACCCAGAGGCAACAGAAGAACAAACAGTTTTTCGAGTAATATACATGGAGGAAAATAAATAAACAAGACATCAAAATGGATAAGTCATATTAAGAATGAACTGATTGAAATCGAGGAAGGTCTTGTAGCAAGTAATTTATAATTACGCTCAGATCAACATTCAAGAAAGTAGCAAACTGAAAGAGACAAGGCCGTTATGGTTCAGACATTGATTCTGGTTCAGACATTCAATTCCATCCACGAGAGAATGGCCCAATAACTGAACAGATGCCGAGAGGAAACAAATATACCGGAATGGATGACGAAAGTATTAACTACACTAATACAGAAAGACCCACAGAAAGCAAACATCCCTTGCAACTCTATACAATCTAGTATAAAACCAGACATGAACAGACAAAGATAGAAAGATAGATAGATAGATAGAAATAAACAGACAAGGATAGAATTATACACACACACACACACACACACACACACACACACATATATATATATATATATATATATATATATATAGATAGATAGATAGATAGAGAGAGAGAGATAGATAGAGATAGATGGAAATGATAGATAGATAGAAATGAACAGAAAATGATATATAGATAGATAGATAGATAGATAGATAGATAG
>CM042166.1:65672032-65674532 GCA_023376005.1 Doryteuthis pealeii
TCCCTACCACATAGTCACCGTTTCTCTCAATAGCAATGTTCCACCTTCGAATGAGAGCATGTATCTTGCCCTGTAAAATGCGGTTGACTGTCCTTTGAGCCACTTCTTCAATACAGACTTCACTTCTTCTTCACTGGAATTGTGTTTATCTCAGACTATTCTCTCTTCATGAAAGAGGATTTTATAATAAGTAAGTAAAATCATCAAATTTATTAAAGTAATAAAAAAAATAAAATAAAACAATTTAAAATGAGACTTAGTTCTGTCCCCCTCAAATAAAATGTTGCGCGCATCTAAACACATAAATTGTACAAAAATCTTACGTATTCATTTATTTGTAAACTTTTACTTAACTTTTTGTAACTAAAAACAGAGCGAGAGTAAAAAAAATGATTTTTGAAATTAATTACAAATTTCGAAAATAATTTTCTTTTCATTTAAAGTAATAGAATCGTTTAATCAATTTCATATTTTATATAGTTTATTTATTTAAATAATGTATAGTTTATTTAAAACAATGGAAAGGAGTCAAACGGTGAATTATAATGAATGGCTTTTATTTATTTTATTAGTAATAATTGTTCTTTATTCTATGTATTGACGATTTTAGGAATTGTGATGTAAGCAATGACGTAGTTTTGGTTACAAACAAATAGTGACCGAATCTCCATTATTGATAGAGATTTGTATTAGTATTAGTATTAGTATTATTAGTAGGAGTATTTCGTAGAACAAGAGAAACTGATTGCATAGTTTCCACTGCAACGATTTACGATCAATGGCTTGCAACATTAGCCACTCTACAAGAAAAACTTCCGATAGAATTTTTTTTCTTTTATTCATATCCTTTTAGTTATATGTACGTATATTTGTAAATCATCTCATTCAAATACGATGAATAGGGAATAAAATGTGGCAAAGTGACTTGGACCGAAGGAGAGAAAAAAAGTTATAAAATAAAACAATAGAGATTTATGAGATTTACTGAGTTATGGAAGCCGCTAAAGTAAGAATTACTTGAGGAATTTTGAAAGAATTGCGTCTAAAGTGACTAGAGTATGAATCATAAATAAAATTCTGTTCAATATTAATGCAATATTGAATGAAACTCAGTCAAACGGCCCCGATTATCCGGGTGACTCTTTCACGTCCATAAATAAGGAAGACAAGCCGTGTCATAATTATTTGAATTATTCAGACAATATTATCATTCTTGTCGTATTGAGTCCTCTCTCAAAACGTTACATGACACATATTTAACAACGCCTCCATACGAATAGGATGGGACACAAGGCCAATTTCTTAAGCGAAGTTTAACAGATTTGAATTCAGATTTTTCCTCCAAATAGACACGACCAAGTTTTGAACTTGGATCGCCAAGCCCATTTTCAACGACGATAACCATTATACGACAAGCGTCTTGGTAGAAGGAAAATGTATGAATATAATACAATGTACATTATGCTACAATTTATGGGAGTCATAAATTGTTGGTAGACCCTGTAGTTAGTTTGAAATAAGTTTGTTACAATTGAAAGCGTAGACGAGTAGATTTCCGTAACCATTGGGTTATGATTGACATTTGGATGACCTTAACTAACCCCTGAACAGAAACGTGGAAATAGATAGTTTTAAAAATTTAAGTTTTAACTCGGCCGTCATAGAGTTTAGACGTGATAGTCTTTCTTTCTCGGGTTACTCATTCGCGCGGTAAAGATTACATCATGGACTAAATAATAAACTTGATCAAGAAAAAAAACATAAGTCGTGTTAGTCTATTTAGTTAAAAACAAGCAAAGCCCAAAAGAAGACCAGTAGAAGAATTAAGAAGAATTCAACTAGACAAGAACATGGTAACTAGAAGTGGTAATGAAATTAACAAGAGTCAAATAAGATCTCTCTCTCTCTCTCTCTCTCTCTCTCTCTCTCTCTCTCTCTCTCTCTCTCTCTCTCTCTCTCTCTCTCTCTCTCTCTCTCTCTTTCCTTCTTTGTATTATTTTCGATTAAATTAGATTAACGTTATGGCATCCACGCGCTTACCCTAATCTCTGTATTTCCCTTACTCTCTTTCTTTCTTTCTTTCTTTCTTTCTTATTTTTTTTAGCATGTCCATTTTCTCCCATTTCTTTCTTTATAATGAAAACGATTGGTTCATTATTTAGCTGAGATAACGACACTCATAAGAAATAAGAAATCGACGGATGAGCAACGCCAGATAATCAGGATATACATTTTTGCATTCCATCTAAGATGGTTTGGACGGTCTCATTTTTAACCAGAGGCTGCAAGATAATAAAGGTCGTACATTTTTTTTGAAACACCGCTATTAATATATAGATGATGTCACTCGTGTATAGGTCGATTCCAAAATTTAAACGTAACCAAAGAGAATTAGTTATAAAAAAAATTCACAAAATACTTCAAACTTAAAATTGATTTTCTCGGGAAAAAACAAGTACGAAATTTAATTTCGATTTTGTTGTTTTGTTGTTTTGTTTTC
>CM042166.1:65679532-65687032 GCA_023376005.1 Doryteuthis pealeii
ATATATATATATATATATATGTGTGTGTTGTGTGTGTGTTGTGTGTTTAAGCCAGAAAAATGGAAGTGAATCCGACAGTTATGTTGAAGATAAACGGAAAGAAAATGTTATATGGAAAAAAATGTTATTTATGTCGAGACGTGTTTAAATATAAATTTAAATGTTTAAACTAATATTTAAATTAATACTAAATATGATACTATATATACAAGGACAAACTCGTTGGTTGAAACACGTGTCGGCATTTCAATAAATAATTTTTTTATCCTTACAATATTTTCTTTCCATGTATCTTTCAACATCCTGGTTGAGTCTTTTTCACTGACCCGGAGTGGAGAGTCCCACTATGAATCAGACAGAAAAAAATGAGTTTAACAATTATGTTTAAATAATTGAGTTTTCAAAAAATTGTATACCTATCAAAATGAATAAAACAAAAAACGTTATCGATATAAAATAACCCAACGGGGGTTGACATGTCGTAAAATCCAACCAATAAACCAACGAACCAACCAACCTACTCAAGAATGTCTACACCTTTACGAAAGTAGTAAATTTAGACTTTTTAACCAAGCTGCAATACTTCGTTGCTTGGAGTGATGTGCCCATCGCGTAGAATTATTCTCTAGCCTACTTAAGTATCTTTCCTACTTGTGTACAGTTCGTTTAACGGTAAATATTACACGGACCTGCGAAGAAAAGGACAATGTTTCGCCATTCTCATTGTATTCAGGTGATAGATAATTATATTTCGATTTTTACCAGAAGCGTACTTGAAACCTTTCAATTTATTCCACGGGAAAAGTTTTTGGCGATCTTACGAAGAATGAATATTCGAGGAATATTCGAATTACGTGCTGAAACTGGAAATAATGTGTCCTTCATGAAGATGTTTGTTGGTTTGTTTGTTTGTTTTCCAAAAATGGATTTCCAATTACAAAATGGCCGAATAGAGTGTTTCCCTGAGTAGCTCGTTGTGAAACTGCGTCATTGTCTCTACGGGGTGCATACAATTAAAGGGTGAACCACCAAACATTTGTTGATTTGAAAAGATAAAATTAAATTAAAAAAGATAGATAGATAGATAGATAGATAGGATAGATTGAATTAGACTGAGACAGAAAGATAGATAGTTAGATAGATATAAACAGACAAATATAGATAGAAAGATGAATAGATATATACATAGGTAGAGAGAGAGGAGGAGGAGAGAGAGAGAAAACGTTAAAGAGATAGATATGAACAGACTGAGAGATAGAGAGTGGAGGATGATAGAGTAATGATTGATAATGAGGAACAGACAGATATATATATATATATAATATATATATATATATATATATAGTATATAGTGAAAGAGAAAGTGAAGATGGAGATAGAAACGGACTGAGATAGATAGATAAGATAGAGATAGTGACAGAAAGAGAGAGATGGAGAGAGGAAAGTGATAGATATGAACAGAGATAGAAAGAAGAGAGAGAGGGTGGATGAAATATAGAAAGTGATATGTATGACAGACTGACGAGTAGATTTAGATAGATAGATAGATAGATAGTAGATGTGAATATTGATAGATTACACAGACAGAATAACAGGGATATCGAAATGAACGACTGGGGATAGAAATTAAGTTCCATATAATATATATATATATATATATATATATAATATATAGGGTTGTAATTCCGGCTGTCCTGGTTCTATTTAAACACGGAATGTGCTTAAACAATCAAATAGTAGTGGGAGTAAGTAGAGGGGGAACTGACAGAAATTATTAAAAAGGCTGTGCGGATTGGAAGGAGGAGAAATGGTGAGAAATGAGTTATAAAAATTTTAGAATATACCAGTTATATTCAAAATTAATCTTATTCAAAGTGGGTTTATTTTGCTTCATGTATAAGGCCTCAAGAATTTGCAGTTTTTGTTTGTTCTTTTCTTTGTGCAATATGTGTGAGCCATCGGTTAGAATTTTCCGGTAATTAAAAGAGGGCCTGCCTGTGATTTTGTGTTGTGAAATAGGGCTTGTATCAGATAGATTAAGTGTTAAATGGTGCGACAAGGTCGTTGTCATGAGACCAATTTTGGAGAAACAGTCTCTGAAGTGGCATTTGAATTTATGCACTAAATTAGTCTCACGAAGACAACCAGTCGGTGGTGGGGGAGATGTTATTGCTGGTGACAAGGTTGGTTGTTTTAAATTTTGTAATATGTGTGTGCCATCAGTTAGAATTTTCAGATGATTAAAGAGGGGCATGCATGTTATTTTAAGTGTTGCGAAATGGAGCTGGTAACGGACAGATGAAATGTTAAATGGCGTGACAAGGTCGTAGTTGTGAGATCAATATAGTTACTTTTCTTTTTGGACAATCAATCCCCGAAGTGGTATTTGAATTATGCACTAAATTAGTCTCACCAAGACAACCAGTCGGTGGTGGAGAATGTGTTATTGCTGGTGACAAGGTTGCTGGTTTTAAATTTAGTGTCGTATATGATTAATTTTATTTTATCATTGGAGAGAAACTTTGTTGCGAATTAATGTTTTTAAAGCTATTTCATCATGTAATTTCTGTGCATCTGGTTACGATGATATATTGTGTTATGTGTATTTTTCTTTGGTGTTAGAGTTAATATATATATATATATACTAACTGGGCCTGTGGATATACAACAGGGTGATAATTTAATTATTACAACGTTTGATATGATTACTTATGCGCTATAGCAAAATAGTTCAATATGTGAAAAGTATATAAATCTTGGTTAACTCTCTCCCTCTCTCTCTCTCTCTCTCTCTCTCTCTCTCCTCTCTCCTCTCTCTCTCTCTCTCTCTCTCTCTCTCTCTCTCTCTCTCTCTCTCTTTCTTTCTTTCATCTTTTCATTATGTTCCACTAATACAAATTAGAATTATCACCCCCTCTATATCTTTTCCTTTCGTATTATATATTTTGTGTATCATGTCCTTTTTTCTTTCCTTTTATTAGGTGTTTGCAGTTATGGATTTTGATGGCTTTTTTTTCTGGCACGTTGGATGAAAGGTTGAGGGTATTGTAGTTGAGTAAAAGGATTTTCTCTATGTGTTCAAATTCTTCGTCCAAAAATACAATACCCTCAACCTTTCATCCAACGTGCCAAAAAAAGCCATCAAAATCCATAACCGCAAACACCTCCCCTCCAATCCAACAAACAATACCCCCAACAACAACTACATAAATAGATACATCATTCTCCCCAACAACTCAGCCACAATTATTGAAAAAAACCTTAATAATTTAGGAATAAAAACGGTAACAAATTCCTCTAAAACCATAAAAAATATTATTAATAACCAAAAAAACAACACTCACACAAAGTCCAATGCAGGTGTGTACACCATTCAATGTTTAGATTGCGACAAACAATACATAGGAGAGACATCCAGAAACATTGACTAACGAATCCGAGAACACAAGAGAGATATCAGAAATGGTCAAATGAACAACGCACTCACAAAACACATCTCAGAAGCTAACCATTCCTTCAATTTTAAAGAATCCAAGTTGTTAATTAGAATTCCCAACAAAAAAGAAAGAAAAATTGTAGAATCTAGCGCCATTTCCATTTTCAATACAATCAAACAGAGACCCGGATTTTTCCTTCTATCACCTTACCTGTCCAAGGTTGTTCTCAAGAATGATAAAATTTCCTACATCTGACAATATCTCATTTTATTTTCTATATATTAACTCTCCTCATTTATTACTGAATGACCACCAACAATTTTTCTTAGATCACACACTTATTTAGTAACATGATAATTTCCATTTGATCTCAACACACAACAGATTATCACACTTTACCTATTTAACCAACATTTTTCAACAATAATAATATATTTTTGATAATAATTATATATAACAATATTTCCCCTTAAAACCCCCACACATTTACACTCCCTATTGACACAATTACAATATAACTACTGATAAAAATGATAATACAAAATATACATCCTTATTAACCAATGATTATTTTCACATAATTATAACCACACTAACACTAATTTGCATAAACATTCACTAGCACACAATTGTCATCAAGAATAATCATAATAATATACATAATAATGATAACAAATAATTAATAATTTAAAATTATAAATAAAATATAATATATAATAATAATTATATAATAATAATAACAATAATAAAAAAAATTGACAAATATCTGGACCTTGCCAGAGAACTGAAAAAGTTATGGAATATGAAAGTGAAAGTTATACCAATTGTAGTTGGTGCACTTGGAACAGTCCCAAAAGGATTAGAAAAGGGGTTGGAAAGTTTGGATATCAGAGGAAGGATTGAAACCATTCAGAACACTGCACTGCTGCAATCTGCCAGAATACTCAGGAGAGTCCTGGAGACCCAAGGATACTTGCTGTCACAGACTCCAGTGAAAGACCATCAGCTAACGCTGATGTGAAAACTCAAAAAGAAGTAAACAATAATAAAAATATAAATAATAATTATAATAATGATAATATTAATGATAACAATAATTATAATAATTTAATTACAATAACAATAATAACAAAATTAACCACAAAAATTATAATAAAATAATAAATATTATTAACTATAACAATAATTATCAATTATAACAATAATATTTAAAATATATATAAAATTATAATAATGTATTTAAATATAAAAATATAATAATAATAATAATATAATAAATAATAATAATAATAATATAATAATATAATAATAATAATATAATAATAACAATAATTCATTCAATTATACATAATTGTAATATTAATATATATTAATCGTCAATAATCAGTACCAACTATAAAAACAACAATACAAAAACTCTTTCTAAAAAAATTTTTTTAAATTTCATTTTTTAAATCCCCCCCACAAGCACACCCAACTTCCCTCTCTTCTCTTAAATAAAAACATGAAAATTCTTTCCATGACATCTCTCCCCTACTTCTCACCAATATACACACACACACACCTCTCCCCTACCTCTTACCAATACATACACCACACACACACACACACACACAAACCTTGAGAGTTTTCACTTCCGCTTCGTTTATCGCAACAGAAAAAAAAAATTTATACACACACACACACACCACATACCCTAAAAAATACACATTGTTTCCTTTCAATACACACACTTACAGCACCACATACTCACGCCACAAAAAATAGAATATTGATGTCATATTTCAAAACCGTCTCCTTTTTTCAAACTTTAAAAAATTTTTAAACAGACTGAATGACAAGGATTACCACTCGCTCTTCTCATTATTCTGTGATAAATAATTTCTTATCTTATGTCCTGAAGATGATCTAATTAATAGATCGAAGCACTGCAGCGTCGGCCAATAAACTCACCACTTAACCCATTTAAACCTGTGTTTTTTCATTTTCCTTGATATATTACATACCGTCAGATTCACTTCCTTTCTTCACATATATATATATATATATATATATATATATATATATATATATATATATATATATACTTGGTATAGGGTAACCAGTCTAGGAGAGGGGTAACTCTGAATTCAAAATTCCTGAGGTGTCGGTTCGTTGATTGGGTTTGTGGCAACCTTTGATGCACCTTCTTTCCTATTGACTGTGCCAAAAAGTGTGGATGGTCCAACACAAGCAGCATTCACCACTATAAACAATCCCTGTGTGGGTGTTCATTGGTGTGTATGAACCCTCATGTGTCGAAAATCGACGAGAGAGTCCCATAATATATATATATATATATAATATATATATATATATATATATATTTATTTACAATGTAAAAACTAAATACAACTTATATTATTTTATTCACTATTAGGAACAGGGTCACCATAAAGTCGAAATCAGACAAACGATTATCATTTTAAAACTTTTAAAATATACTTCCAAAAACGTTTAAAATTTCATTGGCCACGAGCCCTTCAGCATAACTTTCAGTTTCACGATATGAATCGATCTTCAGCTGCTTGTGTCTAAAGATCTTAGAAAAAGGTTTTAGAAAGTTATTCTAAAATTTATAAGTTCAATAATTTAGTTTCCTAAAGTAACAAAAACACTGCTTGTATATCACACATGTTTTGTGTTTTATCTGTTTTTCCTCAATTTTCAATCATATATATATATAACCGTTATCCTTACAATTCCAAACGTTATCATCTTGCACCACCCTCTGGTTAAAAATGAGACCGTCCAACTCGTACAAAATGAAATGCAAAGATGTAAATCCTGATTATGTGGTGTTGCTAAGCTGAATTTCTATTTCTCATTATCTTATGCCCTGAAGATGATCTAATTAACAGATCGAAACACTGCAGCGTCGGCCAATAAACTCACCACTTTAACCCATTTAAACCTGTGTTTTTTCATTTCCTTGATATATTACAAGTAATAATATATATATATATATATATATATATATATATATATATATATAATATATAAAGTATTTACCTGTTTGAAATGATTGTAAACTTTGTTAATACATTGGCTCTTAAAACATTGATATTGCAACTAAGTATGTAGTATTTACCTGTTTAAATGGTTGTAAATTTCATTAATGAGATTAAGTGTTTAATTGTTTAAAATTAATAACAACATTGGATCTTAATATATTTATATGTATTAACCGATTTAAAATGATCGTAAACTTTATTTATATATTGTCTCTTAAATCATTGATATTACAAGTAAGTATAAAGTGTTCGCCTATTTAAAATTATTGTAAATTCTATGAATAAAATTTATACATTGGCTCTTAAAAACATTGATATTGAATATAAGTATGAAGTGTCTAACTGTTTAAAAGGATTGACCTTTTTAATAAATTGACTCTTAAAACATTCATATTGCAAATTATAAGTATGGAATTTTAACGCATTTAAAATGATTGTGAACGCTATTGAACCATTGTCTATTAAAGCATTTATAATGGAACTCAATAGGAAATGATTAAATGTTTCACATAATCGTAAACTATCTATGAGTTCAAGTTGGGCTATGATGGAGCTGAATTTGTTAGTGATACAAATTCAACATCATTGAATAAGCATTCAGATTTATGTTTCAAAAACTTACAAGTGGAGATATCAATTTCAAAATAGAATTTAAAAAAAAAAAGAAAATCAGACAAAATTGTATTGATGATTTTGCTAAGTATCCTCTCATTTTCCTAATTCTCGTTGTCTTCTATTACAAATCACTTACTTTTATGACAGTTAGAAACAGCATGCATTAGCAACAAGAATATATATATATATATATATATATATATAATATATATATATATATATATATATTATATTAGGCATGTGTTATTGAATAACACGGAGTACTCTTTCTTCATTTTTTGGATTTGGATTTTTTCCAGTCGTCTGGCGATCTTTTTTGTGTTTGGATCCAATTGATATAGAATATTTCCCATACTGTTATCCCGAGCGCTTTCGACTGTTTCGCCAATCGTCAT
>CM042166.1:65692032-65702032 GCA_023376005.1 Doryteuthis pealeii
GCCATTTCTTGTCTGCAAAGTACTCGGGAAATAAGTCATGGCAAATACATCAGCCAGATTTCGCCAGATATAATCGCATGAATTCGGTAACTTGAAAAGAAAAGGAACAAGATTTGCAGACAAAAAATGGCTGCGTTGTTCAACAACTGCCCTCTATCTGCTGGCTCTCTTCCCCCTCTAATACTATCTGGTGGCTCAATTCACCCCCTCTAATACTATCTGCTGGCTCTCTTGCTGCCTTCTAATACTGTTTGGTGGCTCTCTTGTCGCCCTCTAATACTGTCTGGTGACTCTATTCACCCCCCTAATACTATCTCCTGGCTCTCTTGCCGCCCTCTAATACTATCTGGTATATATATATATATATATATATATATATATATATATATATATATATATATATCCATCCACCATTTCGGCACTCCCCATTCCAGAGAGAAAAAGAATCCACTAACCACCCCCAACTACACCTCCCCCTACTGACGACCTTCCGTTTTCAGCATTTTGCTAATTTCCATCATTGGAGTAAGAACTATATCCAAGTCCTGAAGATGGTCTAATAAGAGACCGAAACGTTGCATCGATAATAAACATATATAAATATGTTTGTCTAATATATATATATATATATATATATATATATATATATATATATAAATAAGTGTATTTTGACAGCATTTTTTCTTTTATTTTTGTTGAACTGTACAGACAATTCCTGTCGGACAAGTCTTTAGTTGATCCGTTCCAATTTTCGGGCAATCCTTTTTTATAAAAGTATTTACTTTTATAAACCAATTTTTAGGAGTAGGGACGCTCTAGAACTCATTTTACAGACAAATATAGATTACAAAACGTCACCATTTTTCGTGAACCGCACCAAATATGGAGAGTTAAAATCGACATAACTCCACAAATTTTTGGATTTGGTAACTCAAATTTTTGGGGATGTCTAACTTTAACACAATGCACACATGTATAAAATTTCAGAAAAATTTTACTTTTTTCTGGATGATTTGACATGGAATTGCCCGTAGAGATTGTGAGATCAGCTTCCCTGCTACACCAAGGTTATAGAACTCAATTTATCATTGTATGCTAATGTTAAAGACTTGATTTAAAGCAATATCCTTTTTCAAAGTATCTTCAGCTTTCACAAATGGTGGTTGGCGCATTTTTCTTTTTAAATTTCCGTCATAAATATTCAGTTGAATTTAGATTCGAATTGTTCATTGGTCATGGTATTGATTTTTTTTTATCTCTTTTCATGAGGAAAAGTTTTAAATCCCCTTTGTTCTGTGACAACCCGACTGAAAAATGACTTTATTATCACCAAACCAATACCCGATCGATACAATGAGAAAATTATCCAGGATTTCAATGAACACTTTTACTTTGATGGATGAGATAATCACTGCCATGCCAACTGCAAGATAAGAACAAGATGAATTTCATCTAAGTGGGCTAATTCCATAGGTTTTGTTAGACATAGTTCGTTGGTCGGATTTTACGGCATGGCAACCCTTATTGGGTTATTTCATACCGAAGGCGTTTTTTGTATTCATTTTTTATGCGTATTGTTGGATTATTTTTTTATATAGTTATTTACTAAGCTTAGCTTAGATGTGGCACAAGGCCAGAGGTATGGGGCACCCAATGAGAATCGAACTCACTAACAATGGTCTTCAAATCTAGCTTGCCAAATATTGCACCACGTGAGGTGCCCTGGATTATTTTTGATATAGTTATTTACTAAGCTTAGCTTAGATATGGCACAAAGCCAGAAGTATGGGGCACCCAGTGAGAATCGAACTCACTAACAATGATCTGCAAATATAGCTTGCCAACCATTGCACCACGTGAGGTGCCCTGGATTATTTTTTTATATAGTTATTTACTAAGCTTAGCTTAGATATGGCACAAGGCCAGAAGTATGGGGCTCCCAATGAGAATCGAACTCACTAACAATGGTTTGCGAAGCGAGCTTGCTAACCATTACACCACGTGAGGTGCCCTGGATTATTTTTTTATATAAGGCGTGATGTAATCCACCACTTAAACTTATAGACTAAACAAGATCACGTGGTTTAAACCCCAACCAATCAATAGCCCGAATACGTGGTTAGTTAACTATTTAATCGCTGATATTGACAGCCGTTCATTTGCACTTTATTCGACATTGACCAACGGACCTGCAATACTAAGAAACACTATAAGAACAACAAGAGAATCATACCAAACACTGAGTGACACCAAGGAGCAACCAAATGTCGCACTCTGCTAAACAGAAGGGATGTCTGCTGGACAGTGCCCTTGCTTGAAGCCTAAGGATGGACACAAAAATCGTAGCAAATTCTATTTTAAACAATTTTTAAACTCATTTCAAACACATTTGTAATGTTTATCAAAGTTTATCTAAGTCTATCTAGATACACATTTTTAATGAGCATATACTATTTCATATGATTGGTTGGTTGGTCGGATTTAACGGCATGTCAATCCTTGTTGGGTTATTTTATGCCGAAGACGTTTTGTTTTATTCATTCTTGATGAGTATTAAATTCTATTTTAAACTCAATCTTTTTAACTAATTTTTAAACACATTTTTTAATATAAAACTAAGTTTATCTAAGATACACATTTTTAATGAGCTCTTGCAATTTCATATGATTGGTTGATTGGTCGGATTTTACGGCATGTCAATCTTTGTTGGGTTATTTTATGCCGAAGGCGTTTTGTTTTATTCTTTCTTGATGGTTATTCATTTTTAATCGACCTTTTTTTAACTCATTTTTTAAACACATTTTTAAACTAATTTCTTCTATTTAACCCATGGATGAGGTCCTAAAATATACTACCACTCAGAGTCAGAGTAAACCTGAGAGTAATGGCGATGAAGGGTTACTGTACACTCCCCAGAGCTCCAAAAGTAGAACTCTCATTAGATGAACATCCTTTAAGTGGGCTAATTCCGTGAGTTTTGTTTGAGATAATAAGTTGGTCAGATTTTACACGTCAATTCGTTACATAATTCGTGGGTTGTCTACGAATTATGACTGTACAATGGTTAGATTTAAATATATGGTAAATGGAAAGTTACCATTAACTGTTTTAGAAGTGATTGAAAGCAAGTTTACTTTTATCTGACCTAGCCACTGATTTCTCATTGTCTAAAGGCAAAGCGTATAAAGGTAACTGAGTTAAGTTAGATTTTGGCGGTTAGTTGAAAGGGCCAGGCGTAATATGGTTGTCTTTCTCTTCTCACCGCGTGGTTAAACCCTTTTGGGCTTCGCTTTTAATAAATACTTTTTTTGAAAAATAAACAGAGTCTTGCTTTATTATTAAAAACAAAGAGGATGAGTGCAGACAACCAAGCCCAGCACAAAAGAAGCCGTATCAACCAGAGGAGGAAAGGAACCCAAAAGAAGATGTCCTAGACCCTCCTAAGAACACCTCTCTTCTTTACTCATTATATACCCAGCAGATAAAGAGGGTATACAACAAAACCTTGTTGGGTTATTTTATGCTGAAGATGTTTTGTTTTATTTATTTTTGACTAGTATTCAATTTTAAAAAAATCTCGATCGTTCTTTAACTGAAAATTTTAAGAGAAACTTTTAAAACTAAAATACCTTTTACAGACTTAAAAAGAACTATAAACATATACACAAAACAAAAATGGCAAAATTATTGGAATAACTTCCAAAACAACAAACTACATGAAATAATGCCACAAATAGGAAAACTTCAAATAAATCAAACCAAAATATCCAGAAAAGAAGAAGTAATATTATCCAGACTAAGAATAGGACACTCATACATTAGCCATTCATACCTCCTCAAAAAAGAAACAGCCCCGTATTGCATACCATGCCAAAAACCCTACACAATCAAACACATTTTAACAGAATGTAGCAACCTAAAACAAATACGAAAAAAATACTACCAAACAACAAATCTAAAACAGATATTCTATCAAATAAACCCAGAAAAACTACTTGGATACATAAAAGAAGCACACATCTACAACAAAATCTAAAAATCTTCCCCAAAAAATGAAAACACAAAAATATATGTTAAAAAGAATCATCTAAAAGTTCCATTCACAAAAAATATGTCAAAAACAAAAAATCTTCAGAAAATTAAACATCATCACCAATTCATTTCAAAAACGTAGTCGGCATTAAATGACCCATTGATGTTGATATGCCGTAAAACAAGAACAAAAAAACAAAAAACAAACTAATTCTTTCTATTTAACCCATAGAATGGATCCTTTCTTTCTTTGAATTTATCTTTTTCTCTCTTTTTTTTTCTTTCTATTTTTCTTTCTTTTTTTTTCTTTACATCTGTTGATTAAACGATTTCTTTCTTTCTTTCTATCTTTCAATCCGTTTATCTTTCTTTCCAACTTTTAGGTTTTATCACATTCATTTTTTCTTTACTCCTTTATTTATTCTAATGTTTTCTGTCTTTTTTTTCTTTCTTTCATTGCATATCCATTTCAGGAAATTTCTTTAAATTCATTTTTTGTTTGTTTTTTCTTTCTTTTTTTTTCAATCCGTGTTTCTTTCTTTCTTTAAATTCTCTATTTTTTCTTTCTTTCTTTCTTTCTTTCTTTCTTTCTTTCTTTCTTCTTTCTTTACATGTGTCGATTACTTAATTAGAACATGTTTCTTTTCTTTCTTTAAATTCGTTTTTCCCTTCTTTCTTTCAGTCCGTTTTTCCTTCTTTCCATCTTTCAGATTTTATCGCATTTATTTATTTATTTTAATATTTTCTTTCTTTCTTTCTTTCTTTCTTTCTTTCTTTCAATCCGTCTTTTTTTTTTCTTTTTTTTTTTTTTTGCTTTTTCGTGTTTGTTTCTTTCTTTCTTTTACATGTGTTGATTACAAGTTTAGAAAAAGATTTCTTTCTTTCTGTCTTTAAATTTGATTTTGTCTTTCTTTCTTTCTTTCTTTCTTTCTTTCTTTGTATGTATCCATTTCGTTCTTTAACTTCCTCCTTTTCATTCTTTCTTTCTTTCTTTCTTTCTTTAAATCCGTCTTTTTTTCTTTTCTTTTTTTTGCTTTTTCGTTTTTGTTTCTTTATTTCTTTTACATGTGTCGATTACAAGTTTAGAAAAAGATTTCTTTTTTTCTTTAAATTTGATTTTCTCTTTCTTTCTTTCTTTCTTTCTTTCTTTCTTTGTATGTATGCCTTTCTTTCTTTAAAATCCTCTTTTCTTTCTTTCTTTCTTTCTTTCTTTCTTTGTATGTATGCCTTTCCTTCTTTAAAATCCTCTTTTCTTTTCTTCTTTCTTTCTTTCTTTCTTTCCACATGTCGATATTCCAGGCTAGAACACGATTTTAAAACACATTTGTCTTCAGGTGGTTATTACTCATTTCCCAAGATTAAAAAAAAAACAATACAATTTCATTATATATTCATCTTCCCATGATCTGAAAACACAAATAAGAAAGTCTTATAGAAAATAAGGCATTAGTTAGTTTTATCTATAAAACGTCTACACGGATACTTCAAGCGACAAACTCAGGAAATTACATACGAGATGACCTGAACATGGCTAAGTAGGGAAAACAAGAAAGGAGAAACTGAATATATTTGAAATACAGTGCAAAATAAGGCAACAGGAACCAATTATCTCAAAGCAATTTATAATACGTAAAAGAATAGGGAGTGTAGGTTATGGGTTTGGTTGGTTGGTTGGTTGGTTGGTTGGTTGGAATTTATAGCATGCCAACACTTGGTTTATCTTATACTAAAAGTATAATTGTTTAATTCATTCTGGTTGGGTATTCAATCATTTTAATTCATTTATGTTGAGAAAAAAAAATTATCAAAAAGAAAAAAAGGGGGACAATAATAATATTAACAATAATAATATTAGCAATAATAATGAAATTAAGAATTAATAATAATAAGATTATGAATAACAATAATGAAAATATTAATAAAAATAGGTTTAATTATTAAAAATAGGATTAGAAGTAATAAAATAAAATAAAACAAAAATAATTTTAATATTTCTGAATGAAATAATGATTTAATATTTCCGAGTGGAACAGCCCACTTTATATACCAAAATAGGGTGTATGTTGAGAAATTTTGGGCATATAAGGTGTGTGCTAGATCTCCGCTCCTACTTATAGACTAAGCCAGATCATGTGATCTTTTCCTTGGCCAATCACTGGCAGTACTCTGAGGTTGATACAATACTTAACCGACCCTAATGGTCATAATTACGCCGACATTCTTTGACGACGGACATAGGATTGAAACACTGGACCTTTACCAATACGCAGGATAGGACTTATACGCTTACCAAAGGATTCCATAATACAGGACTTTCTTTAAGCCCTTTTCAACTGGTCAAGGATGGCACTTAAAAACTTTACAATTTATTTTAGTATTATTTGGATTATTATATATCTTCATTGTTATCTGTACAACATTTCGGCCGATGTGCCCTCCGGGCTTCTTCGGGTATTTCTTGTGATGGTCCCCCGTGGACTGAATAACGAGTTAGGTTCAAAGTTCCGTGATGGTTCCCGATTACGACAAGAAGGTTCTCGAGTCTGAAAAGAAGGTTCCCGAGTCCGACAAGAAATATCTGAAGAAGACCGGGTGGCATATCGGCCGAAACGTTGTACAGATAACAATGAAGATGAGGACAATAGTCCGAATAATCCAAATAACACTAATTATCAAGCTTCATCTCAAAAATTCCGAAGAAATCATTTATTTTGTAAACTCGATATTTTAAACTCATTCTTTATTTATTCAACTTATAGATGGTCAGGCGTCCAATTTACTCACACACAAAGAGAAGTAAGATATGTAAAGTGAATAAGATGCAAGTCAATGGTTTGGTAGTAGTATATTTATTCGCTCATTTACATACTAACTCCCCGTCTCGGCTCGTCTAACAGCTATTTATCAGACAGACGCAACCATTATTTTATGGTATAGAGGGCAGGTAGCTAATCATATACAACAATCCTAATAGGCACTACCACTCCAGGTCAGAGTGGACCTTGGAGTAATGGCAATAAAGTGGTACTCCACACTAACCAGAGATCTAGAATTGGAACCTCGTCATTAAATGCAGTTTAACGTCATACCTAGGACCCTCAGCTTCCATCTTCTGTCACGTATATGATAATAAATGTTGGATGTTTGCTATAAGGGCAATAGAGCTGTCCCAGCTCTCTTGCTCCTATAGACGGATCACCTTACCAAAATCAGAGAGATCTGTCAGCCCTACTATTTAACACATAACTAAGGGTTAAATAGCACTACTAGTATTCTTCTACAAATATGGCTTTGACTTTAAATGACCCACGAAGGTTGACATGCCATTAAACAAATAAAATAAACCAAACCAAACTATTTACCTATAGCCGGGGACGAGGAAAAAAGATGCATTCATGCCTTTAAATCGCTTCGTCCAGGATTTGAACTCGGCTCGTCGATTCTATTTCCTACGACAATAACAGTCACGCCGTATGAATTTGTTGGTTGGTTGGTTGGTTGGTTTTAGCGGAATGTCAACCCTTTAATAATGTTATGCCGCCAGCGTTTTTATTATATTCATTCTTATTGCGTATTCATTTTTACACTATTTTTTAATCCATTTAACTCATAAATGGGACCTTAACCGGTACTACCATTCCGGGTCAGAGTGGAGCTGGGAGTAATGGCAATGAAGGGTTAGACTAAAATCTCAAGAGTTCTAGAATTGGAACCTCACCACCAGATGAAATTTAATGTCATACCCAGGAGACGTATGAATTTGTTTTTGTGTCGACATTTATGTATAAAATAATTTCATTTGTTCAGCTTTTTGCGGAGGTGATTCTTTCTTTGAATAATATTATTTTAAAATTTCCTCGGGCAGATTTGAAATCTCATTAAATCTTTTCCACTCCTCTGATGAAATCACACCTTTCCCGTCAAATGAGGGCGGCAGAATGCATTTGTCTCTGTGTGAACTCAGATAAAATGCTTGGTTGATTGGGTGGGTGTATTTTACGTTTGTTTGTAATTTTGATAAAAGATTCCCTTAAATATTGGCCACATATGTTATTTCTGTAAAAAAATTATTCTAATTTTTCAGATAATTCCTTCAGTATTCCCTGTCTATTAACAACAAAGTTAACAGCAACATCATTATAATCATTTTTTTTTATAAACTATGATTATTTTATTCTATATTGTAAGAGTATTTTTTAAAACAATTAGATTAAGCATTTATTATGTAGTTACTTTTTTTCAACATTATTACTATTCAGTTAGAATAGTTATATTCATACATTTCCAAAGGGTATGAGTGCTATGTGAAATGCAAACAAGAGATGATTATTATTATTATTATTATTATTATTATTATTATTATTATTATTGCTTCGATATAAACTTTATTAATTCATCTTGTTCTCCCGATATTTTCACATTTGTCTTCGATGTTACGTTTGTTTTCTTGCAATTTCCCCGGTAAGATTGTATTCGGTTTGGATAAATTTAGCTCGGTTAGTAGTGCACCTACCCAGAAATCGTAAGGTTCCGGATTCAATAAGAATCCTCAAAGCAGAATGTGTTCGTGAGAACTAACCTTTAAAAAAATAATATTCTCCCATTATTCTGTAATGTTCAGTAAGGTCTTCTCGCAGGTCTATTACTACTGAATAGCTACTTCGTTAGTCGTTTTATGCCCCATATATGCTACCCTATGTCACATCCTACTTCTGACAAACGGATTGGGTAAAGAAAATGGTGTTTTATCGTGGTGCAATTGTTAGTAACGTAATCTCGCATATCCATTACTGCTGAATTTTGAGTTTGTTCATCGCTGGATTTCCAATACTTGCGGTCTTGTGTCAATAAGTAAGTAAATAAGTAAAGGCGGAGTGGCCTAATGTTGGTATCAGACGCCAGCGAGTGAGTCTATCCCCTTTTCAATAGCACTAGACCAGAGAGATTGTTATTTTTATTTTATTCATTTTTTCTGGGGCTGGATGCCATACATACTGTCTTTACTGCACATATCAGATTACCCAATAACCCTCCTCATACGCTGAGTTGGCGAGGACTGGCATCGAACCCGAAACCTTACGATTCCTTAACGGGTTCTCTACCGACTGAACTAAAATGACCCCTGTGCTACTCATATGCTGTTGATGAGGACTGGTATCAAACCCAGAACCTTACGAATCCTAGGCAAGTGCTCTACTGACTGAGTTAACCCTCTCTGTTATTTTTTAATTACCCTAAAATAATGATGAAGCACCAATCACAGAAATTTGTGATTTTAGAAAATCCGAAAAATTGATAAATAAAATTTACAAAAATGTCTTTTCATAATATTATAATTATTAAGCCACTTGAGTCCTGTTGATGGTTTAATTAAAACCGAAAGGCTTTAGCGTCGGCTTTCTAAATGTCAATCTTTAACATATTTTCTTGTTTTTTCAAAGCCTTCATACTTATTCATTCTTATTGGGATATCTATAAATGCGATTGTTTCTTTTGGTTTTTCGTGGTCGAATTTGATGGAATCATGAATCATATTTAAGGTGATTAGGAAATTGTTCAGTTTCGCTTATCCACCTGCGTATATTATGAATACTAGCAAGCATATGCACCCTCCGGGTGCAAGTATTTAAGTTTTAATATAATAAAATATCATGTTAAATTAGAAAGGCTAATGAAACTGAATAAGAATGCAGATAAAAATATTTGGAACAGAGGGGGTATAATCGAAAAATAGAACAACTTTGAAACTAACTCTTCCATTATTTTCCATTACTCCCGTCTTTCTGTGGCAAATTTTCCTAATTTAAC
This sequence comes from Doryteuthis pealeii, assembly GCA_023376005.1. Classification (NCBI taxonomy): domain Eukaryota; kingdom Metazoa; phylum Mollusca; class Cephalopoda; order Myopsida; family Loliginidae; genus Doryteuthis; species Doryteuthis pealeii. The sequence goes on from CM042166.1 coordinate 65,701,873, forward strand.
TATTTAGTTAAAATAGGAAGTAAAGAATAAAATTACAGTTATTTCTTTTTGTTAATGGATTTCATTTAAGATTTATGCCCAGGATTTTTGCTCATCTTCAATAAGATAAAACCAAAATATTAGAAATCAATAATCCTAAGCATATATTTATTAAAATCAA
>CM042166.1:65712032-65742032 GCA_023376005.1 Doryteuthis pealeii
ACCCTGCAAACATATGATTATGTTACTCCTTGCAGGTTTTTCACACCGCATGTCTAAGCAGGACCCTTCTAAGTATTCTAGCCAATTTCAACAGTACTGCGGTTTCAATGGTCTTGATTCTTCCTTAAGTCCTCTGAGCAGCATCTAGAACCCATACAGAGCTGATTTATGTAGGTGTGTGCTGGTTGGCCTACACTGGTGTGTCCATGTGTAGGTGTCCAGAGGAGAACATCACATATGAGTTCGTCCTTACTTCTCCAGCTGTGTCCAACATGTCTTGTTTATCTTACATTGATGGTTTGTGTGATAGGAGGCAAGTGGCCGTACAGCTGCTTTTTTGTGGATTGCTGCTTCCAGAATTTGTTCAAGTCAGCACGCAGCATCCTTGTGTAGCCCCCATCAAGCGTTTTCGCTAAGTGCTTCGTTAGAGTCCAAGTAGTGCAGCTGTACAATAGTACTGATATGGTTACGGCTTGGAAGAATCTTCACTTTATCTTATCAGTAAGACAAGATTTCCATATGATTGATAATCTCTCTATAGCAGTCAATGCCGGTCATTTTCACCTTTAGTTCTTAAAATTCCTAGCAAATAAACCAATTTCAAAAGTACTGTGGTTTCGATGGTCTTGATTCTTCCTTAGGGGTCACTGTTAAATCTATCTATTCCAGATTTCAACTAAAGACCACCACCATTTCTCTTTGATTTCATTTATTTATTTATTTATTCATCTCATATATATATATATATATATATATATATATATATATATATATATAAACAGTCTGTACACAGCTATCTATTTATTTATTCATTTTTTCATTTAGCTATTCAGATTAACACGATATTTTATTCCCCGGTAAGTCATCTTCTTTATCATATATATATATATATATATATATATATATATATAGAGAGAGAGAGAGAGAGAGAGAGAGAGAGAGAGAGATGTGAACAGACTGAGATAGATAAATAGAGAGATAAATAGATAGATAGATAGGAACAGACTGATTTAGATTGATGGGTAAATAAATGGATGTGAACAGACTGATATATATATATATATATATATATATATATATTATATATATATATATATATATATATCGTGAGAGAGAGAGAGAGAGAGAGAGAGAAATAGATAGATAGATGTGAACAGATTGAAATAGATTCGAACAGACCGAGATAGATCGATCGAGAGATAGATAGATATTGAACAGACTGATATATATATATATATATATATATATATATATATATATGTATTATATTATATATATCTTATTATAATGGAGATTGTGTGTTTTTCTGTCTGTAACCGAAACTATATTCCTACTCAAGTCACAATTCTCTTAGTTATTGACATCACATTCTCCATGATTTTATTTTTATCTAAACCTCAATTATTAATAAAATTGTCTTACATTATTAATACTGTTAACTAAGTCTACATACTGACAACATGCAATTATATTTATATATACAACAAAATAGCGGTTTACAGTGTGAACGGGAAGGCTAATTTGCATATTAATATTAAAAAATCGAATTTAATAAATATGTGCTTAGTATTATTGATTTCTAACTGTTTGGTTTTATTTTAATGAATATAAGTAAAAATCTCTTCAATGAATCTTAAATGAAATCCATTAACAAGATGAAATAACTGTCATTTTATTCTTTACTTCCTCTTATAACTAAATACTTAAATTAGAAAAATAACAATGAAAGACGAGATTGATGGAAGAGTAAGTTTCAGTTGTTCCATTTTTTATTATACTCCCTCTGTTTCAAATCTTTTATTATACTCCCTCTGTTTCAAATCTTTTTATCTGTATTCTTATTTAGTTTCATTAGCCTTTCTAATTTAATACAATATTTTATTACATTAAAACTTAAATACTTGCACCCGGAGGGTGCATATACTTGCTAGTATTCATAATATACGCAGGTGGATAAGCGAAACTGAACAATTTCCTAATCACCTTAAATATGATTCATGATTACATCAAATTCGACCACGAAAAACCAAAAGAAACAATCGCATTTATAGATATCCCAATAAGAATGAATAAGTATGAAGGTTTAGTTTCATTTAGTTTCATTAGCCTTTCTAATTTAATACAATATTTTATTACATTAAAACTTAAATACTTGCACCCGGAGGGTGCATATTTTTGCTAGTATATATAATTTATTTATCTATCTATCTATCTCTCTCTCTATATATATATATATAATTCATTTATCTATCTATCTATCTATATATATATTTATATATATATATATATATATAATATATATATATATATAACACATAATATATATATATATATATATATATATATATATATATATATATATATATATGGAGAGAGATATATAGATAGATAAATAGATACATAGATAATGAACAGCCTGATATATATATATATATATATATATATATATATATATATATATATATATATATATACTGTAGTGTGAGATGGTCACTATTTCAGCTTTTGCTGGAATGGTGTACCAAAGGCAGTATTAATTGGTAGAGTGCTCAATATAAAATAGAGCTGTTATATAATATAATAAGATAAATATATAGGTTTTACATATCTATTTATTGGGTGACAAAGGAACATTCACAACCATATTGGTTTCATGCGATTCATTCATCAGGTGAAGATATATATATATATAATATATATATAATATAATATATATTATATAGAGAGAGAGAGAGAGAGAGAGAGAGAGAGAGAAATATGCTGATATTTATTACTTGTTACCGGAAATATATCTGTGAAACTGAAAAAAATGAAAACTTGTTTATGTCACTGTTTCTTCGAAGAGATAATTAGAATTTAAATATTCATGATTCATTTTGGAATTCAATAATATAAATAACGAATTAATGCAAATGTATTATATGGTCAGCCGTTGTCTACTGACACAGATATCATCATATACAAAAGGTGTGCTATATTATAATAAAGTCGTGCTTAGCGCACGGATTCTCATAACTCTCTCTCTTTCTCACTCTCTCTCTCTCTCTCTCTCTCTATATATATATATATATATATATATGTGTGTGTGTGTGTGTGTGTGTCTGTGTGTTGTGTGTGTGTGTATTTGTGTGTGTGTGTGTGTGTGTGTAAGGTAATCCAAATGACTGGTAAGTAAAGGATGATTCTATTTGGGATCATCAAAATCTTACTGTACAACCATACTGTATGCCGTTGTAGCTGCAAACATATAGATTCATACAAGGATTTTTATAAATCCCTAAAAGAGCTCAATGTATGATAATCAATAAATTAAATTATATACAGAGCAATATTTGATTTTCAAAGAAGGAAAAACTTAACAAACCGTCATCCCGTTATATTTTTATTTCGACCAGAAACTCAAATATTGAGTCTTAGTCTCATCAGACGGATTTTACAAAAAAAAACTGTTCCGAGATTTACATATTTAAAAAAATATTACTAAGGATTTTTTTTTATATGGATGATAAATACTGTTATCCGTTATTCCCTTTCATACTTTAAAAAACGGATTTTCACTCTGGGGACAGCAAAAACTGTTTCAGTCTTTTTGTCCTTATGTATTATATTGCCTGGTCAATCGGTTTGCACCTGGAGACCGGGCTGCACTCAGGAAGTGCGTGGGTGTCAAGTGTGGGCCTGGAAACAAAAACAAGATATGGCATTGATCTGACCTTTGGCACCTATGCAGGTGTACATGTGACACTGTGTAGGCGCAGAAAATATTTAGGCGTAGCCAATAACCAATGAAAACAGGATGCGTGGGCGAAGAGGTGTGTTTACAGAAAAACTGCGTTGGTATCACGATCAAAGAGGCTTGACACTGTGAGTTGGACTATAATAAAAAAAAATTTAAAAGCCCGTGGAAATCAATTCAGCAAACGGAGATCAGGTTCGAGATTGCTTACAAAGAAATTTCCGAAGGCTCCATATATGCATAACTTCTGCTAATGACTCTCAGTCTACACACAACCGAGGAAATAAAGATATAATCTTATATCTTTATAAAGTGTTCGTGTTCCTTGACGGGTCCAGTATATAACACTTATTGTGTTGTTATCTTTGTTATTTTTAGCTACGCAGTGTAACTGTTTGTTTGTTTGTTTGTTTATTGATTTTAACGGCATACAAACCCATCTGGGGTTATGTTATGCCTAAGGGTTGGGAAGTGATCTATATTGTGTATGCATGTTTATACTTATGTTAGCATTATTAAAAAACAGTCTGGGACATGATCAGAAAAATAGCGGGAAAAAATAACAGTGTAACGTTCGTAAATGAAATTTTGCTCGTGCAGTCCTTCGTATATTTCATCTCAGTGAAAGCTTCTTTTTTTTTTCAGATAAAAAATAAGAAAAACCAAAAAAATGAGTTATCTCCCTTATGTTCATTTGAACATACTAAATGATAATTGTATTATAAATATTATCACCGGTAATAAATTAGATAACTGATTATATCATCAGATGTGTAAATGTAAAATAATATTGATCAATGCAGAAAAAGTGATAATTTCTAATAACTCAAACCAAAAAATTTAATTAGTTTTTTTAGGATATACAGATAAAGGATAATAATATAATTAAAGGGGTTATTTCCTATAACTCCTACATAAACAACGGAGAACCACTCTTGACTGATAAATTATTTGTTTATTTTCCCATTAAACTAACCATAACTCCTAACCCTAACTCTCACCCAAAACCCCGCCTTTTTCCCTAGTAAATCAATAAATAAATAAATGATTTAGGTTATATCCTATAAGTCTAACATAAACAAAATGGAACTACTTTTGACTGATAAATTATTTATTTATTTTCCCATTAAACTAACCCTAACCATAAACCCTAACCCTAACCTCGTCTTCTTTTTTCCTAGTAAATCAATAAATAAATAAATAATTTATCAGTCAAGAGTGGTTCCCTTTGTTTATGTTGGAGTTATAGGAAATAACCATTAAAGGATACACATCAATTATTTAAAGGGATTAATAAATAAATAATAAGCAATTTTTGTCGAAAACAAAAGGCTGCGAGTCAGGTTATAAACCTGGCCTATTTAGTCATGTAAAGAAAAGATTGATTAAAATAAGAATGCACAGCCCAACCGAAAAGAAGAACCATCCCGAAAAAAACAGCCCAATAAAATAAGATGGCGGCCGACGTATTAACAGTAAGAACACGCAAAAGAGTTAGCACGTAAGAACCCCTCATCTATCATCCGCTCCTCGTCTGTCTCTCTCTCTCTGTCTCTCTGTCTCTCTCTGTCTCTGTCTCTGTCTCTCTCTCTCTCTCTCTCTCTCTCTCTCTCTCTCTCTCTCTCTCTCTCTCTCATTTATATACCCGAGTTGTGGTGCAGCCGTATAGTAGCACTGATACAACTACGCTTTAGCTTATCAGAGAGATTAGATTTCCAAATGATTGATAATCTGTCTATAGTAGTTCGTGCCTTTCATATACGTGCATTAATATTGTTTTCTGTGGATAAGATATTACTACCTAGGTACGTCAACTGTTCTACCGATTTCAGGGACTTAATAAATGAATATATAAATAAATAAATAATCACAAGTTTCATCTCCCCTCTCTCTCTCTCTCTCTCTCTCTCTCTCTCTCTCTCTCTCTCTCTCTCTCTCTCTCTCTCTCATTTATATAAATTATATATAAAAAGTAAGTCGTCGGGGCGGCCTAAAGTCGGTATCAGCCAGTCAGCGAGAGAGTCTATCCCCTTTTCCCTAGCACTAGACCAAGGAGATTATTCTAGCGACTGAGGTGGATCGCCAAATCTACTGCCAACTCCTCACTTTACCGCACAGATTCCTGTGTTACTCATACGCTGAGTTGGTGAGGTCCGTTATCAAACCAGCAACCTTGTGCTTTCTAGGCTGACGCTCTACCGACTGCATTTTAGGGGCTTAATAAATAAATAATAAGCAAGTTTTGTCTAAATCAAAAGGCTCCGAGTGAGGTTCGAAACCTGGCCTATTTAGCCACTTATTTCTTCCAATTCTCAGTGAATTCTCCGTGAAAATCGATTTGCTCTAGAACAATGACTGTCTCCTTCAGCACCAGAGCCGGAAGATAATAAAAAAAAATCCCAGACTTTCATTCCACAAGTCCTAACTGGCCATTTTTCCGCTTCCTTTGATCTACGGACAACACCAGATTATTGATGGGAAAAAATAAATAAAAAAACGACAATTGTTCTGATTATTCTAAGACATTCTCGCACTTTTGTTGTTCAACATACGTCAAACGCCATTAGCGAAATGAAGAAGAAGAAGAAGAAGAAGAAGAAGAAGAAGAAGAAGAAGAAGAAGAAGAAGACACTAAATAAGTGAAAAAGAAGAAAAAGAAGCATGAGGTCGAAATAATTGAAAACGAAGAAGAAGAAAATGAAGAATAAAAAGAATAATCCAAACGAAGAAGAAGAAGAAGAAGAAGAAGAAGAAGAAGAAGTGTAATCAATACGAAGAAGAAGAAGAAGAAGAAGAAGAAGAAGAAGAAGAAGTGTAATCAATACGAAGAAGAAGAAGAAGAAGAAGAAGAAGAAGAAGAAGAAGAGTAATCAAGAAGAAGAAGAAGAAGAAGATGTTGTTCAGAGGGAAAAGGCATTTCTTGAAATACTTTGTATATATTGGATAGTTGATAAGCTCGAAACAGCTTATTTGTGATGCCTGGGGTTTACATTGTATGTTGGTTAGGGAATACAATAGAAGTTTCCTCGTTGTGCCGATGGCAATCGACTACAAAATCGTCTCACAGACCAACAAGCTCTAACAACCTTACAAGGGGTGAGTCAAAAGTTTTGCAATATTTTGGTTAACGTGAGGTGCAAATTAGTAGATAATTGGTAGATAAGAAGGTGGACCGGCAAAACAATTGGTGCCAAGCTAAATTTTGTATTTTTACAAAGCTTAGGGTATCCTCTTTTAAAATTTGAAACCCCCGTTTTTGACCCCCTGGGGAAATTGGGTAGTGGTGTATGCAAATCAGATCTAATTTGGAAGAACTTTATGATTTTGCCGAGAATTGTGAGATTCTGTATTCGCCTGCTACTCAATACTAATGATATACAAATTCTTTTAGAGTAAAGTATCTAAAAAAAATTTTTTAAATATCTCTGATTTATTTGACCGGTAGTTGGTACCCTAAGGGGAACTAGCTCTCTAAACCAAAGTAGGACTGGGAGTAATGGCAACGGAGAGTTGACTCCACACTTCCAAAAAACTTCAAAATTAAAACCTCATACCGTATGCAATTTAGCGTCATGCCCAGGGCAGTGAAAAGATAATGTTTTGCAAATTAAAACTTTCTCTGTGCATCGGTGTTATTGTGTTCCCTGTATCTGTTGCAGGGGTTATTACTTTAGGAGCGGTACTCTTGCTCTATCCAATGGTGTTATTGTGTTCCCTGTATCTGTTGCAGGGGTTATTACTTTAGGAGCGGTACTCTTGCTCTATCCAATGGTGTTATTGTGTTCTGTATCTCTTATTACTCGGTACTCTTGCTCTATCCAATGGTGTTATTGTGTTCCCTGTATCTGTTGCAGGGTTATTACTTTAGGAGCGGTACTCTTGCTCTATCCAATGGTGTTATTGTGTTCCCTGTATCTGTCTTTAGGAGCGTACTCTTGCTCTATCCAATGGTGTTATTGTGTTCCCTGTATCTGTTGCAGGAGGTATTACTTTAGGAGCGTACTCTTGCTCTATCCAATGGTGTTATTGTGTTCCCTCTATCTGGGAGCGGTACTCTTGCTCTATCCAATGGCCTGTATCTTTCGTAGGGCATAAATTCAGAGCGACACGCTTGTTCTATCAAATGGTGTTCTATCGACACGCTTGTTCTATCAAATGGTGTTCCCTTTATCATTCCTAGTTTCTTTGGAAATGAATAGGCGGCATTAATTTCAAAGCGACATTCTTGCTCTATCCAATCGTGTTATTGTGTTCCTTGTATTCTGAGTTCACATGAAGGCCAATGACTATTGCTGCTTTCTCTACGCTATGCAGCAGTGATTTAGTTATAATGTTTCTTAGCTGAAAATACTCTCTACGCGACAGTGTTATTGCAACATCCTTGATTGCCCTGTCGGCTAGGGCTTTAGAATACACCGACTGCAAGAGAGGCAAGACCCCCTCAATGGGGCCACCTGCTGGCTCTGGATGACGACCCGTGAGGCTTAAGGATGGAATCCTGGTGACTGAGCAGTATATGACATGCAACACTCCACTTTGGCCCTTTTTAAGGCAGAACAGGCGGTTGGAGAGGACTTTTCAATCAATCGGCTGGTCACGTCAGGCCCTAGCACCTATATGATTGCCCCGACCCTGTGCCCTTTTTAGCAAACCTCCAACTCTTATCATACATGTGCTAGAAGGCAGTGTCTGGGGGTCTTCTTGCCCTGCGTATGAGGTTAAACTGAAGATCTAATTCTGCAGCTCTGAGAAATGAGTACCTCTTCATCACCATTACTCCCAGGTTCATTCTGATATTAGTGGTAGTACCTGTTAGGGTCCTATCTATAGGTTAGATAGAAGAAAAATGAGTATAAAAACAACAAATTGAGTACCCATCAAGAATTAATAAAACAATAAAATAAGCCAACAAGGGTTGACATGCCGTAAAATCCAACCAACCAACCAAACTTCCTGAATATGCTGCAGCTTCGCTTCCATATAGACATGCGCAAATAAATAGTTGATTACAGTAGCGCGTATTAATTTCATCTTTTTTTTTCAATAAGGTCATATTTTCTCGATGGAAAACCTGAACTCTATTTTGCATGAAATAGATTATTCAGAAGATGGATAATTTTTCATGGCAAATTTCGTGATTCGTTTATTTCACTCAGTGAACTTTCGAATTGAATATGGATATTAGGAAACCGAAACTTTGAATCGAACCGATGGAGATTAATCATGAAAGAGGTCATTCGAGATCAGCTGAATTAAATTTGTTTCTTTTCTTTTCACGAAATATGCAGAATATACTAATTATAAGCGAGTCGGTTTAGCTCAGTGGATAGAGCGTCCGACTAGGAACCACAAGGTTCCGGATTCGATGCCAGCCCTCGCCAACTCAGCGTATGAGTAGCACAGGGATCTTTGCAGTAAAGTGAGGAGAGTCACTCCGTCTCAGATGCCTAAACAATCTCTTTGGTCTTGCGCTAGTGAAAAGAGGATAGACTCCCTCACTGTTTAGCTGATTCCGACTTTAGGCCACCCCGACGACGACTACTTATTTATCATGTTACTTTATTCACACATATTTGCTTAGTCTGGCACAAGACTATAGGCGTTCTACAATACTTGGAAGTGCTCGTGGTGTACTGGGGGAAAATGTTGCATGTCATGGACTGCTCAGCCACCAATGTCCCGTCCTTAAGCACCACGGGCACCACGGGGCACCATCTAGGGTCCACAGGTGGCCTCATTTGGAGGGTGTTACCCCTCTGCATAGATGCAGTCGGCGTACTCCATAGCCCCAGCCAACAGGGTGAGTATTGGATAGGAATACTTGAAACAAAATAGTTGTGTATGAATTATTTGAATTAGATAGGAATACTTGAAACCCTATAACTGTGTATAAAGTATTAGTATTAGATAGGAATACTTGAAACCATATAACTGTGTATACATTATTAGTATTAGATAGGAATACTTGAAACCATATAATTATGTATAAATTATTTGTATTTGATAGGAATACTTGAAACCGTATAATTGTGTGCTAACTATTAGTATGATATAGAAATACATGAAACCATATTATTGTCTATAAATTATTAGTATTAGATAGGAATACTTGAAACCATACAGTTGTGTATAGAGTATTAGTATTTGAGAGGAATTCTTAAAGCTATATCATTGAGTAAAAATTATTAAGATTAGATTACTTGTGTGAGCCGACTTTTTTCCGCCGTAAGTGGAGAAATACAAATATTTGTCTCATACAAATTCACACATATATAAATGAATTGTCATTAACTGCTTTTCTTTACTCGCGCGTTGTCTTGATGAAAAGTGGCTAACATGCTGCTTTAAAACCAATGGTAACAATTACACCTTAAATGTATTGTACACTGTAATGAATAACTAAATATAGCTCTTACATCCGTAATCGAGGAACTTATTTTCAATTCTCTAATACTAGAAAAAAACTACCTATGAATATTTTTTCTAGTATATATATATATATATATATATATATATATATATATATGGGAGATTATGGCTTAATTAAAGTCACACCTAATTTGTTAATTAATTAATTATAATTAAATGAATTAGGCGTGCATATCGGTTTAAATGTAAAGCGTAAACAAATCGAGAAGAAGTCGATTTCTGTATGTACATTTCAGCCTATTAGGCCTCATCAGTAGAGCTATAGACAGGGCAATGCTTTGTGCGTGATTCGAACCCTACCTGTCAGGCTGACAGGCGGACACTCTAACCATTACACTAGCAGGCTTCCCAGAATGTCTCGTTTATTTTAAACTGATGTGTATATCGCACTTTTTGGGTGATTTATGGCACGACAGTATGAAGTGGACAAACAATGTGTTTGAAATGAAAAATTGTCGGCCATCGTCATTTCAAACACATTGTTATTCCACTTCACACACACACACACACACACACACACACACACATATATATATATATATATATGTGTGTGTGTGTGTGTGTGTGTGTGTGCGTGGGTGTAATGGCATAATATATATTCTGTCTGTCTGTAGATTTTTTCTCCTTTACCCATCCACTACCAACCACAAATCATGTATTAATTATGACCTATCATGTGTTAAGTATGCTGTCTAACATAAAATATAGGAGACTAGAAGAAGTACCTGGTGTTGCCTGGGGGACAAATATGTCGTAACTGTAGGTTTTCAGTTTATTTGTTTTTGTTTTTTGTTTTGTTTGTTGTTTCTTTTTGTTGTTTTTCATTTTTATTCTGTGCTTAAGTAACTTGTAACAAGTTTTCATGTAGTTACTTTTGTATTTGATTATACGAGTTGATGTTTGCGTAATTATACTAGCAGAAGTACCCGTAAATCAGCTTGCTTTTTAGTTTTGTACTCCTAAAGACATAGAAAAAAATCCATGTATTTATTTTGTCAGTAATTATACTAGCTGAAGTTTGCGTAATTCTACCACCTGAAATGACTGTAATTCTACTTACCTTTTGGTTTTGGGGATTTTTTTTCCTACTAATGATATACAACAAGTTTCTATGTAATTATTTTTGTATGTAATTATACTAGCTGAAATACTCGTAATTCAACTAGTTTTTCTTTGCTTCTAAAGACATATAACAAACTTCCATGTAGTTATTTTTGTAGATAATTATACTAGCTGATGTATGCGTAGTTATACTATCTGATGTAGATTTAATTGTAACAGTTGACGTACCCGTAATTCTAATTGATTTTTTTGTTTTGCTTTTCTTTTTTTTATTTGCTGCTAAAGACAGATAATAGATTTTTATGTAGTTGTTTTTGTTGATAATTATACTAGTTAATGTACACGTAATTATTACTAGCTGGTATAAACTTAATTGTACAAGCTTACGTACCCATAATTCTACTTGCTTTTTTTTTTTGGTTTTGCTTCTTTTTTTTTTTTTTTTTTTGCTCATAAAGACATATAACCAATTTTCATGTAGTTATTTTGTTGGTAATTATATTAGCTGATGTATGCGTAATTATACTAACTGAGGTAGGCTTAATTGTGCAAGCAGAAGTAACAATAATTTTTTTTTTTTTTAGTTTTTCTTGGGTTGCTTTTTGGATTTTTTTTTTTTGGTTTTGGTTGTTTTGCTAACTTAAAGGCATGTAACAATTTTCCATGTAGTTATTTTTATATTTAATTATACTAGCTGACGTACGCGTAATTATTCTAACTGATGACTTACTCGTAATTCTACTTGATTTTTGTATTTTGCTTTGTTTTTTCTTGTAAAGTTTTTTTTTCTCCTAAGTACATAACAAGTTTCCATATAGTTATTTTGTATTTAATACTAGCTGATGTAAGCTTAATTGTATAAGCTGAATTACACATGATTCCACTTGTTTTTGTTTTTTTGGTTTCGTTTTTTCTTGCATTTTGCGGGGTACTCCGAAAGACATATACCAAGTTTTCATGTAGTTATTTTTAATGTAATTATACTAGCTAGTGTACTCGTCATCATACTATATTTTGGGTCAGTGATGGGAAGGTAGGGAGAGGTAAGATAGAGAGATGGTGAAAGATGGAGATTGAGGTGGGGATGGAGAAATGGACCATTCCATTTTAATTGTGACAAAAGAAAGGAGAGAAAAAGATCATACTACTCAGCAGAAAGAAAAGGAAATAAAATATAAGGACGAAAGAGAAAATGGAGGGAAGGGGGGAGGTAGAAAGGCCGAGAGCACGGGTGCGTATCGTCTGTTTCAATGCAATGGAAATGAGTGAAAGAAAGAAAGAAAGAAAGAAAGAAAGAAAGAAAGAAAGAAAGAACAAAAATAAATGAAAGAAAGAAAGAAAAACAAGGAAGGAAAGAAAGAAAAAAGAAAGAAAGTACAAAAATGAATGAAAGAAAGAAAGATAGAAAGAAAGAAAAGACAAGAAAGGAAAGAAGGAAAGAAAGAAAGAAAGAAGGAAAGTACAAGAAAAAAAAGAAAGAAAGAAAGAACAAAAAAGAATGAAAGAAAGAAAGATAGAAAGAAAGAAAAGACAAGAAAGGAAAGAAAGAAAGAAAGAAAGAAAGAAAGAAAGAAATAAAAAGAAATCAACATCATTATACTTCTTACTTATGAAACTATTTTCAACAGATCTTAAGTGCTCATATCAAACATAGTAATTGTTAAATTATCACACCGTTCTATATTCACAACTCCCGCTTGTTATTCATTATTACCGTAATCCTTTGTGTATAGATCGTTACGGAGTATTCAACTCATTTTTAAAAGCGGAGAAATTCCTGTGGGGAACAAAGCGTATTTATAATATAAAATGCACCTGATTTTAGAGCCAAGAAATTGACAAAAACTTGCGAAAAGGAAGCAATACGAAACCGTTAAAAGAACCCAAGGCAATTTATAACAATTTATGCTTTTTACAACTACTCTATTTCAATCTAACAAAAATGAAAATACAAGTAAATATATCATTTATTATTTTTAACAAAAAAAAAAAGCTTTCTACAACTGTTGTGTAACGACCCTCATTTAAAATGAAGTGATGATATGTCATAAAATTAATTCGAACTTATCTCTTGTTTTGTTCTACATGGTGTTACGATTTTATGGGCCATCCTTTGGGTTTCGAGCAAGAGCGCTTGTCCAGCGGAAATTCTTGGTAAAGAATCCTTTGGTTGTAAGTTCCTTCGTCAGTGATTGCAAATGGATGTCTGTTCAGTGTCAGTGATTAAGTAGTCAACCAGCCACGCATTAAGGCTGTTGATTGGCAGAGGAATAAACCACGTGACCTCGCCCAGTCTATAAATTCAAGTGGTGCATTGTAGCACACCTTATATACCCAAAATAATCCAATACATGGGGAAGCTCGAATCTGGCTGCTGGATCTGATGTTGAGTTGATGTTAGCATTTGATGTTTTGAGTCTGGAACTAACTTGGGATGCTGAAGGATATATTGCCCTGTATCATTTATAGTTTTTAGTAATAACACAAGACGGAATTTACTTTTTTGCTCATGAGATGTTTTTATTTTATCCCAAGTCAAAATGCCTTAAGTGACAGACTTATGCCCGACTCACCCGCTGCTTTATTCCAAACTGACCCTACACTCTCACGTCTCACTCCTACTCTTCCTCTCTTCCTCTCTTCGCTAGGTGACACCTCTCGACCAATAAGAAAACGCCATATTGCGTTATGCTGACTCATCCTAAAAACGTTCCATGCTAAACTACACGTAACTCTTACATCCCTGGCTCCCCCTTCTCTCTCTCTCTCTCTCTCTCTCTCTCTCTCTCTCTCTCTCTCTCTCTCTCTCTCTCTCTCTCTCTCTCTCTCGTATTATGTTACATAACTACTAATCTAAAACGGATCAAAATGACCACAAAAATCATTTAACTGTCTTTATACTTTTTTCTATACTGTGTTAAAGCTTAGCCAAAATATCTTGCTAACGGGAAGTCCGCTTAATCAGAGGCGAGTTCTTGGCATCCAGTGAAGATTGAAATAACTAAGTATTAATTCTAATGGTTTTTCAATGAAAATATATATATATATATATATATATATATATATATATATATATATAATATATATATATATATATATGAAGTGAACAAATGATGTTTGAAATGGCGAAGGCCGACATTTGGGGGGAGATTATGTGCTTTTTCTCGATTTGTTTACGCTTTACATTTAAACCGATATGCACGCCTAATTCATTTAATTATAATTAATTAATTAACAAATCAGGTATGACTTTAATTAAACACATAATCTCCCAAATATATATATATATATATATATATATATATATATATATATATACCACATATCAAAAGGTTAGGTTTGTTTTGTTTTACGGCATATCAACCTCAGTAGGTCATTTAATGCCGATAAAGTTTTGAAATAAAGTCATTCTTAATGGATACTCAGTTTTTTTATAAATACATTTTACTATTTAACCCATAGATAGGACCCTAGCAGGTACTACCACACCGGGTCAGAGTGGACCAAGGAGATGAAGGGGTGCTCCACATTCCCCAAACCTCCAAAACTCAAAAAAAGAACCTCACCATCAGATAGAGTTTAACGTCATTCCCAGGACATGTAGACCCGCAGCCATCACCTTCTGGTATCCATCTGATAAAATGGTTTGGGGCTTGCCAAAAGGGCAATACAGTTAGGGCAATCATATAGGGACTAGGGCTTGACGTGACCAGCCGATTAATCGGTGGGGCCTCTCTGACCACCCGTCTAGCCCAATAACGGGCCAAAGTGGAATATAGCATGTCATTGACTGCTCATCCACCTGGGTTCTATCCTAAAGTATCACGGGTCGACATCCACGGCCAACAGGTGGCCCCATTGGCGCATTATAACGCCCCAGCCGACAGGGCGGACATATCAAATGGACTTGATTCGGCATTAAATAACCCGAAAGGGATTGATATGCAACCAACCAACCAACAAGAATGTTTCTTCCTATTTCTTTCATCTTGGGTTAGAAAAAGAGAATGGTCAAATCAGGGATTACTTCGGGCTTCTAATACGAGTCTACTGCCCATAATTGGAGAGAAGGTGGGCGACGCCAAGTAATCAGCATTGCCTCGAGTAATGCCATAACCCATTATAATTCCCAATAATCTAGTAGGGATAATTTGAATTAGTAATCCCATGCAGTTCATTTTCTCCATTGATATGAGGACCAATCTAAGAAAAAATGATTATACAAGTCAATATATTACTCATTTTTTATCCAAATAGTTTCTGCGTTAATGTTTCAGAAATAACATTAAATTACGAGTGGAAGTATTCAGATTTTAAGGGAAAAGAATTACAATTATTGCATTTCTGCTGGGAACATTATAAAAGAAAGAGAAATTAACGAATAATGGAAGAAAGAAAAGAAAGAGAAATTAATGAATAATGGAAGAAAGAAAAGAAAGAGAAATTAACGAATAATGGAAGAAAGAAAAGAAAGAGAAATTAACGAATAATGGAAGAAAGAAAAGAAAGAGAAATTAATGAATAATGGAAGAAAGACGAAAGCCAACTAAGAATTTAAAGCCAAATAGAAAGAATATTAGAGAAGTCTAAACGTGTTTACTTCCTTTATGTTGTTATTGTCTAACCTATTACTTCTGCACAAACAGAACTTAATTAAGAACAGAACTTAGAACTTAGAAATGTTTTAATGTATCAAACATAAACAGCATGCGCGCCACGTCAGGAGGATGGACAAAGGCCGCATCCCCAAAGACCTATTGTATGGTGAGTTAGTAGAGAGTACCCGACCAGTAGAGAGACCACGTCTACGCTTTAAAGATGTCTGCAAGAGAGACATGAAGACATGCCACATCGACATCAACTCATGGGAGGCTTATGCAGAGGACCGTACGACCTGGCGTCTCCTTGTCAAACAAGGAACGAAAAGGAGTGAAAAGGAGAGGAAAGAAGCCGCCACAGAAAAGAGAGTCATAAGGAAGGGGAGACAACAACAACTCCAGCAAGCATCACTGTTTGTTTGCAATCACTGCACCAGAGATTGCCATTCAAAAATTGGTCATGTTGATGAAAGAGAAGCAACTCTTTAGCAACCCGTTAGGTTACCTAACACATACATACATAAACACATACATTCAAATAGATAGATAGATAGATATATAATAACTGTTACTATTTATTATCTAAGGGTTAAATAGATCAAAAAATGAATTTCCAAAAATGATTTTAAAAAATCACCTTTGAAAAAAAAAATGAATATCAAACAAGAATGAACAAAACAAAAAGATTGAGAGAAGGTGAGTAAAAAGTAGGTCGACAGTAAATGATAACGTTCATTCAACCTACTGTCCACCTACTTTCAGGAAAACAGAAGTGGTACTATTTAGCCCATATCTAGGGATAATGGTCTTTATACCTTTTCCAATGTTATTTTTACTAATACTTTTGCACAAACAGGATGTGACTCAAGGTCAATTTTAAGCGGGGTTTAAAAGGTTTGAATCAAGAGTTTTTCCTTCTCATAAATAATTTACCATACCAAGGTTAAGAGCCAGTTACCCAACGCTAGAGGGAGGAGAGCATGATGGGTATTAGTGCTATGTGAAATGTAGCCAGCCTAGTGAATTATTGAAGGGCATTTGTCTGAAAATGAACTTGATAGCGAGACTAGAATTCGAACTCGCTCACCACGATGTCAGAGTCATGTTAGCCACAACGCTACGGGGACTCAACCTGATAATTTTATTATTTCCATCTAAATAAAGATTTTTACTTTCGATCAAAATGCGGATCAAGGTTCAAGTACTTTACTGTTATCATCATCACGTACTTTATCAGGATCTTCCCTACTTAAAAAACTCGCGAGCCGGAGAGGTCAGAGTACAAAATCCTTCCCTGAAAAAAAGAATGCATTTGGTGAAAGTCTCTGGGAAAAGCTTCCAATCTCTATTGGAATAGTAGGTTTGAGTTCTTGGGTTCAGCCTGGAGGTCGAGTGACCATCAAGGTCGTGGGGGTAACCATTCATCTCGGTCTCCCTGAACTGACAGCGATTGTATATTGTCTAACATCTCAAAAACAGTAACTTCTTTTTCATTTTCACGCCAAAATAAAAGAACGCCGGCAATCAGCCTCGTTTTGACTTTCAATCGGACGCCATTCTCTTTTATTCTCTTCAGGAAAATGTGACTGTAACTCTAGGTGGAAATTTGTGCGATCCTTTCTTTAAAACCCCCACCCTCTCAATATCAGTCCCAATGATTCCCTGGAGTTAATTACCAAAAATCCTTCCGAGTCTCGCAAGGAGGGGGTAAATAATGAGGAAATGGGGAGGGGTGATTTTTATCGACTACTATTCTGTGTTCTTCTTTTGAGATTGATACGGGGCGGGGCGGGGAACTTTGGCGAAATAAGAATCGGTATCAATGAGGAATAAAAGAACCAAGAGAAGATGTGGAAAATGAAATAAAAAAATCGATAATCGATTCCACAGAGATCAAAACTGTTGCTACTCAAAGAGAAATATAGCCAACTTGATGATTCGTGTCGTTGAGGAGATAGTAAAAATGACACCAAAGATTAAGCCGATTCCCGTAGAGGGACATTAATTCTACAGGGCACCGAGTTCAGTCTTAGTCGATGATCGTTCTTTTATACTGTATATATGTACGAGTGTGAGTCAAAAAATAATGCCATTTGTTTAGGACTGGTATAATTGCCAAAACAGGAATATGTATGATACATCAAAATGAAGCTGGTCCTCTGTGGATCACATCCCTACTTCTCCAGTTAGGTCATTCAAAATGTAATGCCAATTTGTTTAGGACAGGTATAATTACCAACACAGGAATATGTATCATACATCAAAATGAAGCTGGTCCTCTGTGGATCACATCCCTACTTCTCTACATAGGTGAGTCAAAAAGTAATACCATTTTATTTAGGATAGGTATACTTAGCAATACAGGAACATGTATAATACATCAAAATGAAGCTGGTCCTCTGTGGATCACAACCCTACTTCTCCACATAGGTGAGTCAAAATATAATGCCATTTTGTTTAGTACATGTATAATTACCAAATCAGGAACATATATCATACATCAAAATGAAGCTGTCATCTGTGGATCATATACCTACTTCTCCACATAGGCGAGTCAAACATAATGTCATTTTGTTTAGGACAGGTATAATTACCAAAAAAGGAACATGTATCATACATCAAAATAAAGCTGGTTCTCTGTGAATCATATCCCTACTTCTCCGCATAGTCACCATTTCTCTCAATGGCAATGTTCCACCTTCAAATGAGAGTATATATCCTTGACCCGTAAAATTCTATTGACTCTTTTTTGAGCCACTTTCTCACATCAGATTTCACTTCCTTGTCATTGGAATAATGTTTGCCTCTCTTCGAACCCATGAAAAAGGGTTTGAGAGGCAAACATTATTTTTACGGGACAGGGATACATGCTCTCATTCGAAGGTGGAGCATTGCTATTAAGAGAAACGGTGACTAAGTGGAGATGTAAGGATGTGATCCACAGAGGGTAGTGTACCACTGTCCGGTTGTTATCGACAATACTTATATATATATATATATATATATATATATATATATATATATATACATATATATATATATATAATATATATATGTGTGTGTGTGTGTGTGTGTGTGTGTGTGTGTGTGTGTGTGTGTATGTGTCTTTATGGCTATTTATCCGTCTAAAGCTATCTAGAAAAATATATTTTTTATCTATCCATCATCCAATCTATAAAAAATTCTTTATTGTTTTCTTTACTTCAATACATCTATTTTTCATGATATGTTTATTATCTATCAGTCGATCTGTATGAACAAACATGCTTCTATCTATGAAAATATCTCCTTCTTACCTATCTATATATCTATCAAAATCTATTTCTCTCTCTCTCTCTCTCTCTCTCTCTCCTTCTCTCTCTCTCTCTCTCTCTCTATATATATATATATATATATATTATATATATATATATATATATTAATTTTGATATATATTTAACTATATACTGAGTATATAGATGGGGGGAGTTCTTATTAAGATCATGAGTTATTAAAGCATCCGTGGCTATGCTGCCATGCCTAATCCTTTTTACTCACCTGAGAAAAAGAAAATAGGTAGATAGGTAGGTATTTATCCATTTGTCTATCTCGGCCTCTTCATATCAATCTCTTTTATAATACCTATCTATCTGTGTCTCTATCTGCTACCGTTTGGTTTCATGCTCATTTAAACAGAGCAATCATTAGTCATTTCCTGCCTGATGTTTGCTCTGTTTAAACGAGCATGAAAAGACTTGTTGACTTTATGATGATGATGGATTAATAAGTAATGGCCCTAAGGTGGATCGTGCAAGGAAAAAATTGGAGAAAAAAATAGAAATTTTAAAAAGAACACCACTTAAATTTAGAAGTAGAGTTTAAATTAAAAATTGATAATTTTCTAGACATGGCAATCGATCTAAACAACGGCACAGAAATCTAAATAACCTAGGAATGTACATTAATATCAAATCGTATCCTCCCCCTCCTCTCACTATTACTGAATATATATACAAATTTATATAAAAATAAATATTACTATGCCATACTAAATAATATGGAAACAATGACTGTGTTTATATGGAAAACAAATGCTCTATCAAAGGTGTTATAAGTGTTTTTTTTTCACTCGGTCTCAGTGATGAATGAACAGATAAACACATTGGTTGCAAAAAACACATTTATTTTCAATGGTATATTGCTTTATTATCGCCGGGTTAGCTCAGTCGGTAGAGCGTTCGGCTAGAAACCACAAGGTTCCTAGTTTGATACTGACCCTTGGCAACTCAGCGAATGAGTAGCATAGGTATCTGTGCGGTAAGTAAGGAGCTGATGGTAGGTGTGGCGCTCCACCTCAGATGCAAAACAATCTCCTTTGTCTAGCGCTATTGAAAAGGGGATAGACTCCCTCGCTGACTGGCTGATACCGACTTTATGCCACTCAGATGACTTTACTTTATTCCCTCCTACTGAGTATATAGATGGGGAGAGTTCTTATTAAGATCATGAGTTATTAAAGCATCCGTGGCTATGCTGCCATGCCTAATCCTTTTTACTCACCCGAGAAAAAGAAAATAGGTAGATAGGTAGGTATTTATCCATTTTTCTATCTCGGTCTCTTTATATCTCTTTTATAATACCTATCTATCTGTGTCTCTGTGTGAGTATCTCTCTCTTTCTCTCACTCTCTCTCCTTCTTTCTCCCACTCTCTGTCTTTCTCTCTCTCTCTCTCTCTCTCTGCTTTCTCCTCTCTCTCTCTCTCTCTCTATATAATATATATATATATATATATATGTGTGTGTGTGTGTGTGTGTGTGTGTGTGTGGTGTATGTGTATATGACACTGTTCAAATTTATCTATGTACATATTTATCTCAGTTTATTTCTATCTATCAATCTATCTATCTATCTAGTCAGTCACTTTATATATATATATATATATATATATATATATATATATATATATATATTGTCAGTCACTTCGTATCTGGTACTTTATTTCATATATATATATATATATATATATATATATTATATATATGTGTTTATGGGTATATGACGCTGTTCAAATCTATGTACATATTTATCTCATTCCATTTCTATCTAGTAATCAATATATCTATCTATCTATTTAGTCAGTCGTTTCGTTTCTTTCTATCTATCTATCTATCTAACTAGTCAGTCACTTCGTATCTGGTACCTTATTTCTAAAGTTTCTTTCTTGCGTAACTGGGACATTTCTTTTAAATGGTCTACATTCTTCATTTGCTTCTAACTGGTTGACTGGTCTGGTCTGCTTTTAAGATGCTGGTCTGATCGCCAAAGTTTGCCATTAGTTCACCCAGAGACAACACGAGTCATACATTTTGTGTGATCAGATTTTTATTCAGAACCAGACATTCTCAACGGCGATGGAGTAAAGCGGAGTCGATGCTTACATTATGACGTCTCTCACTTAACTGAGTAAACTGACTAAGCTCTGGGCCTTCCTTCCCACAGTCTGTGTAACCAGATAGAAGGTCACCCAAAGGTTATTTAATATCTATCAATATATAACACACCTAAATTCCAACAACTTTTATCTTTGGGTTATTTTATGCAAATAACGTTTTTATTTTATTCATTCTTGATAGGTATTCAATTTTTAAAACTCATTTTTAAACTCATTTTTAAAACTCATGTTTTATCATTTAAAACCATAGATGGGACCCTAGCATGTATTACCAATCCAAGTCCGAGTAGACCTGGGAGTAATGGCAATGAAGGGGTACTCCACAGAGCTCCAGTATCGGAACCTCACCACTGGTGTATTTTAACGTCATAACCAGGACACTAAGACCTCGGTCACCATGATCTACGATGTATATGATAAAAAGGGTTGAGGGTTTATCATAAGACCAATACGGTTGGGACAATCATATAAGTACTAGGGCTTGATATGACCAGCCACATGAAAGGTCGGAACAAAAACCCTAGAAACTCTTGTGGAAACAAATTCAAATAAACATGTTTTCTCCTTTTTCCATTTGATTCGCATTTCAGAATTTTTTTCTTTCTGAAACACACACACACACACACACTCACACACTCAAATAAATAAATATATATGTGTGTATGTGTGTGTGTGTGTTTGGGCAGCATGCTTTCATTTATACATGTAGAATTAAACAAAAGGACGTGTTCTGTTTAACAATTTTATTAACGATCTGGTTATTCTGGCCATCTTTTTTACATTTGGATGGAATCCATAGATTAGTCCACCGTACTTTCGGCACTTCCAAGTGCCATCATCAGGGGTGATGTGTGTGTGTTCCAATTTTTTTAAAGTTAGTAATAGTGAGAGTAACTAGGAAGGGAACTCGTAGAAATTATATTAAGGGGTGTGGGGAGGATAATTGGTAGGAAAAGTATTAGGCGTTTTATATGGGTATGTTGTCAAAGTGTTATTGTTAGTGTCAATCAATACATCAAGGAACGGGAGTTGATTATTATTGTTTAGTTCATATGTAAAATTGAGGACAGAGTTTTTTTTTTGGGAATGCCTGTTGGAGTTCTATTATATATAATATATATATATATATATATATATATATATATATAATATATATATATATATAATTTCGAACATTTCGAAAATTCTCCGCGTTCGAACGAATTTCATTTAAAAAAATAAGGATTTACTCTGAGGAAGGTCGATGTTTCTTTGTGTGCTGAACATTTCTATATCTTTTCTATTATTATTATTTTATTTCATTTTGTTATTTAAAAATACACTATGTGTACACTTTCTTGAAATTTGTATATATGTATATATAGAGAGAGAAAGAGAGAGAGTTCATGTTTAGTTAATATAGTTGGTGGCATATAAGAGAAAACAAATATATTTGATTTTTTTATATGCCAAGAAAACATACATATATATATGTGGGTCACACATTGTGAGTTAGACTCACTACAATAATGATACTCTGGGAGACACCCGGTGATGACCAGGCTCACTACAATAATGATAGTCTGATAGACAGTTTAAGACAACCCCACAGGAAGGGTCGAACTTAGTACAATATTAAGGCTCTTCGTGTTGGTATGACACAAAGCTTCAGCGTCAGGCACTCGGTGAGACGCTAACTCAGACTTACACATTGCAATTTATCTGTAAATATGCGCACCTGCAAACACCCGTGTTACGATCGGTGCCCGAAGCCGACTTTGACGGCAAGACAGGTACTCGGTATTAATATTGAATTATGCTGTTGCGAAGTTTTTACATCCTCACCAATCCCACCCACCCCACCTCTCTCTCTCTCTCTCTCTCTCTCTCTCTCTCTCTCTTCCACACACATACACACACAACACACATACTCACACACACATACACAAGCAAGCACAAATTCGTTTCTCTCTGTCTGTCTATGTTTCGCAAATATATGCGCACATAGATTCTCTATCTCTGTCTCTGTCTCTCTTTCTTACATTCCCAAACAAACGCACATATACATTCTTTTTATCACGCACGCACACACACACACACACACACACCACACTTCCCTCCTCTCCTCTCTCTCTCTCTCTCTCTCTCTTCTCTCCCCTCCATTCACACACAAACACGCACACACATTCTCTTTCTGCCTATCTCTCTCTAACAAATACCTGCACATACACATTCCCCCCCTCTCTCTCTCTCTCTCTTTCTCTCTCTCTCTCTCTCTCTCTCTCTCTCTCTCTCTCTCTCTCTCTCTCTCCTTCATTCACGCACACACATTTTATTTCTGCCTATCTCCCTCTAACAAATATGCACATGCACATTCTCCCCACTCCTCTCTCCTCTCTTCTCTCTCTCTCTCTCTTTATCTCTGTCCCACTCAATACCAACTCACCCTCTCTCCTCTCCCTCTCTCTCTCTCTCTCTCTCTCTCTCTGTCCCTTTATCAATAATTAAAACCAAGTTTCATTTCTCTCCGTGCTCAATATCTTGCTAAGTTAAACTACCAAAACTTAAAAGTAGAGAAAGAAAAAAGAAAGAAAGAAGAAAAAGAGAAAAAAACTTTTTGTACTGAGATGAATGAGATGATTGTCTGTGATGGGCGAATGAGATAAGAAGATGAAAAGCGATGATTGGATTAGAGAAAACGCGCTGACGTGTAATTCAATGATTGGCTGAAAGCATTTTCGTGAAAACTTGCCAACCTATCAGCACATCCTCTACTTGTTCGAGGTTCGAGAATTAAGTATAATTCTCATACCTCCTTTGAACCTATTACCGATTGGTCAAAAACATTTGTCCTACCGTCGTTAAATGGCGCAGTTTTGTCAGTTTATCTGTGTTTACGATTCTGGTCGACATTTTAGGCGTTTAGGTCTCCAGTTGGTAAATGCTACAAAGGGTGAAGTCTCAGGAGTAGAAAGTCCAATTGAAGTCTTCGAAATCCTAGGTAGAACAAGATTGTACTTGTAGCAGAGAATCCAATTATAATCCTTTAAATCCTGGGTAGAACACGAATCTACGAGTAGCAGAGAATCCAGTAGTAGTTGAGATCAATAATACCAAGTAATTATTTATTAAACACGGTTTTGTTAAAACCAGTATGCAAATTAACCACACCATATATAATGTAAACCATTATTTCTTAGTGATGTATAAGAGACATTGCAGGATTATAAACGGACTAATAACATGGCCTCCGGGGCTGGGGTCCGGTGGCTTCACTGGACTATTAATGATAATTAACAGCGTTTATCCCAAGGGGCTATTCCCCCAGGCAACACCTGCTCCCTTTATTTTAAGGGGCAGGGCTGGGTTTATTGCCCAGTGCCTGGGTGTCCTTCTTGAGAACGAATGCCGTTGGGATCACCACATTTTTTTTAACTGCCACCCATGAGTCTCGGCTCGTGGGTGGGCCCACATAAAAATGTTCTTGTGTCATGCCCTCATAAGCGGGATGAGAAACAAATACGTTAATAACATGGGCTGTTTTGAGGCAAATCCAACTCAGATTTACATAGAGACCTTTTTGATAGATAAGATTTATTATGTGAATTAAAAAATGATTTTGAGTATAAACTGCATAATCATTTATAAACTTACGCAATTTCTAAGGCTATTGTGACGTAAGAAATTGTGTAATTTTGGTTACAGACAGACACCGAATTTCCATTATAAGAATAATGGAATTATTCATTTTGTTTCAATTAATTTGCACAAGGGTGTATATTTCAATGTTTTATTTTTTTTTTTTAAAAGTGTTATTTTCCTCTCAAATTTCATGCTAATACTATAAATCAATTATTTCTCCTATGCTATTTTCTGAATTTGCAGAAGAAATTTGAATAATATATTTATTGTCATTTTCTGAGGGGAAAGTTTTTCTTTTTCTATTTAAACAAACACCTCTTTATACTATCTATCTATCTATCTATCTATCTCTATCTCTCTCTCTCTCTCTCTATATATATATATATATATATATATATATATATATATATATATATATATATGTGTGTGTGTTGTGTGTGTGTGTGTGTGTGTATATGTTATATATGTATGTATAATATATATATATATATATATATAATATATATATATATGTGTGTATATATATATATATATATATGTGTGTGTGTGTGTGTGTGTGTTTTGTGTGTGTGTGTGTGTGTGTGTGTATAAACTTGGCTCAAAGGCATCTCTTCTTGTACCTGTCATAGTTGCAAGATATTTGTTTTGAGGCTATTAAAAATGGCAATTTAAAATTGCAGCTAATCAAATAGAGTGCTCTAAGGCTTGAACAAAGGTGTGTTATCAAATTCTTAGAAGCTGTGACGTGCCAACCACTTGAAATTTACAGAATAATGTGTGACGTGTACGGAGAAGCCTGTTTTAAACAAGTAATATTTAGAAATAGGGTAAATGTGGGTTTGCCACCACGAGCCTCAGTCGAAAAGACATTCCGTGGAGTGGAAATACACTTTCCTGTAACGAAAAAGTTCCAGTCGAAGGGGCCAGTAAAGAAGGTCATGTTTACAGTCTTCTAAAATAAGAAAGAACTGTTGATTAATTTGAAAAAGGTACAACAGTATACAGTGCTTGCATCCGTTGACAGTTATTAATAACGAACACAAAACGATGTTGTTTTTCTCAGAGCTCATTTTATGCTATTTTAACCTCGATAAAATTCCTTGGAAAACAGACACTCATCTTGCGTCTGTTTTCTTTAAACACAGCCCAGACTTTTCTGTCAGTTTCCTCCAAAATACTTCAGCACGACTTACTTATCTCACCATCTCCCTTTCACTATTCCCCCTGTTGGCACTTTTATACCAATCAGAAACCAAAGGGTCAGCTTTTCACACGTCCTTCAAATTCCAGTTAATTTCCACTATTACATTACATATAACTAAAAAAAAAATTTTTTCATAATTCATTATTTTACAATAATAATATAGACTTAGGCTCAGAAAATAGATAAAAGAAAGAAAGAAGGGAAATTTACCAATTCAAAGCCAACATGTCAGCCGTTCACACGTCATCCCAAATTCCAATTAATTTCCACTATTACATGACATATAACTAACAATTTTGGGTTTTTCCATTACTCATTATTTTACAATAATAATGTAAACTGGGGTTCAGAAAATCAAAACTAAAAAAAAAAAGAAAGAAGGGAAATTGACCAATTCAAAGCCAACAGGTCAGCCTTTCATACGTCATCCCAAATTCCAGTTAATTTCAACTATTACATGACATATAACTAAAAATGTTGGGTTTTTCCACATTTCCACATCTCATTATTTTACAATATGCCATTAAACAAAATAACCAACCAACCAACCAACCAACTTGTTTTCTTGTCGAGGACGTGTAGATAAATATCTTAAGGAAAACACAAACAAATATCCACACAAAATGGCGTCGTTTAATTTAGAAACACGAGTACATTGATTTAAAAATCAAATTATTTTATCTTATTTAATTTACATACTGTCGAAACCGTAAACATTGATTAGAGAATGGTTTTGGTTCTTTTAATTGATGCTGGCAGGGATACATGGCGTTGCCCCGGGAATAACAACGTTAAATAGGTAAACACAGTCAGAAACTGTACTTTAATGTATTTCTTCTAAAAATACAAGCCAGCATAGATTTTTTTATGAAGGTAGGAACCCAAGGGTTTAGCAGGGACCCTTCTCAGGAAAAATTTAATTTTTTTTTAATGTAATTTTTGTTTACGCAAAAATTATCTTAATTTTGGGGCGTGTTTTTCTTAAAAAGAAAAGAAAATAACTTTATTCATCCTTAAATATGTTAGGGAGAAAGTCTTACCCCTATTACGAGGGTGTGGTCGGCGTATTAAAGGCCCCGCTGATAAGGGGGGGGGTCAGATTGGTTTCGTTTGGTTTCGTTTGGTTTCATTATTAAATGGCATATCAAACTTCGTGGGTTATTTAATGCCAAAGCAATCCTATTAGAAAAAAAGTATTAGTATTTATTAGAGCGTCCGTCTAGGAACCACAAGGTTCCTGGTTCGATACCGGCCCTCGCTAACTCAGCGTATGATTAGAACAGGGATCTGTGTGGTAAAGTAAGGAGTTGATGGTAGGTGTGTCTCCTTGATTTAGCGTTAGTGAAAAGTTGATACAATCCCTGGCTGTCTAACTGATATCGACTTTAGGCACCACACGCTTTTAATCACTTGTACGTTTCTCAAGATAATTAGCCCGAAAGTCAGCGTAATAGCGCGACTAGGGTTCGAGCTTTCTTGCGACGATGATGCAGTCTAGCACGTTAACCGCTACGCCACGGAGACTCCCACAAGAACGTCATCCACCCTTTGGTTTGAATAGTCTAGATATCCTAGATGATTTTAACAGTTATAACAGTCTAAGTATCTTAGCTGATTTTAACAGTTATCTGTACCCCCTCCAGGAAAAAAAAAAGAGCCTGGGCAAAATTTATGGAGGCCCTGGGTTGCCCAAGTGACAGGGCCCCCCTCTCTGCCTCACTGGCGTGATCCGAATGAATGGTGAACCAATTCATTCGGCGTAAGTTTACCTGCAGGAGTTGCAGATAGTGTTTTACGCACTGAACTGCCTAACGGAATCCAAACCGTGATTTATGTCAGGTGTTTTCTCCCTTAGCCTTTTCCTATCCAGAGGATACCCACGAGGCACCGGGGGTTATTTTAGACTATTAAGTGCCTGGATACCAGCCCAGGTATTTCTGTGTTCTCGCGTTAATATGCTAGATGACAGTTGAGCGAGAAGCTTCCTCGGCCCTTTCACAGGTTTTGTTTTTTAGTCCTGCTGGGTGTCTAGCCACACTCTCCGTCAGTCAAGCTTGGTGGAGGTACCGTTTTAGTCGCCGATGATCCGGCTATGGAGCAGGTAGTACGGAGTTATATAATAACAGTTTTGTGGTCTGAATCGTCTAGATTGTGTTTCTCTGATCTCTTGCTCAGCTCTCCAGGACAATTTGAAGTATCCTAGCTGATTTTAACAATGCTGTGGTCTGAATAGTCTCGATTCTTTCTTTGGCTACAATATATCAGTCCAACAGAATTATCGGAGAGGTTCATTCCATTAGATTGGTAATGTTTTGTTCAAAACACCTTGTAATAATGATTAACACATACAAAAGGAAGTAACGATATGAAGGGAAAATACTCTACTGTTAACGGGACTGATTGGGTTTGGTGCCTTTGTTTAACGGCATACTACCTTCATGGGTTATTTAATGTCAAAGCCATCCATGTGAAAGGACATTAGCGTTAGTATCGTGCTTCCCCGAAAATAAGACAGTGCTTATCTTTTCTCTCCGAAAATAAGACAGGGCATATATTATTATTATCATTATTATTATTATTATTATTATTATTATTATTATCATTATTATTATTATTAGTAGTAGTAGTAGTAGTAGTAGTTTTTCACACCATCGTTAACTAATGGTCTTTCACTTGAGATTGAGTGACAACAAGTCTCCTCGCGTCTCCAGGACTCTCCTGAGTATTCCAGCTGATTTCAACAATGCTGTTGTCTGGATGGTCTCAATTCCTCCTCTGGTTTCCAGTTCCTTGTTTTTTTCTAAACTTTTGGGGACCGTTTAATTTAAAGCAACACTTCTTCCAGGCCGTAGTTGTATCAGTGCTACTGTACGGCTGCACCACCTGGACCCTAACGAAGCGACTGAAGAATAAACTAGACGTTAGCTGCACAAGAATGCTGGGTACATTCTTAAACAAGACGTGGAAACAACACCCCAGGAGAAAACAACTGTACGGCCACCTGCCTCATATCACACAAACTATCCTTGTAAGACGAACGAGACACGCCGGACACTGCTGGAGAAGCAAGGACGAACTCATAAGGGACGTCCTTCTGTGGAACCCATTATAAGGGCACGCCCGCGTGGGCCGACCAGTAAAGATAGACCAACTCTGTGTGGATATTGGATGCCGCGCAGAGGACCTCCCAAGAGCATTGAATGATAGGGAATGATGGCAAGAGATTGTCGTGGATATCTGTGCTGCCGGTGGGACATTATTATTATTATTATTATTATTATTATTATTATTATTTTCACTTCTTTTGAGTTTTTCATATCAGCGTTAGATGATGGTATTTCTCTGGAGTCTGACTGACACAAAGTCTCCTCAGGTCTCCATGACTCTTCTGAGTATTCTAGCCAATTGCAGCAGTGTAGTAGTCTGGATGGTCTCAATTCTTCCTCTGATTTCCAGACCCTCCAGTCTTTTTTCCAAGTTTATTGGTATCACTTTCACTCTCATGTTCCACAGCTTTTTTCTAATTCTCTGGCAAGGTCCAGATATTTATACATCTTTTCATTTTCCTTCAGCTTCACCCTGTGATCTGCTGGAACCGCAAAGTCCACCAGTTGACACGTTCTGTTTTGTTTGTTTTTTTTTTTGGGGGTTTTTTTTTGTTTTGTTAATCAACACTAGGTATGGTCTCCTGGCTGGGATACGGTGATCCGTTTTTGTCTCAAAGTCCCAAAGAATTTTATGCGTTTTATTCTCAAGAACAGATTCTGGTTTATGCATATACCATTTTGTTGTATGTTCAAAATGTACTTTTTTGCATAATTCCCTGTGAATCACCTTCTCAACCCAGTCTTGCCTAGCTTTGTATTCCCGTTGTGATAGTTGCTACATTCACTTAATACATGGTTTACAGTCTCATCT
>CM042166.1:65744532-65794532 GCA_023376005.1 Doryteuthis pealeii
TTACTTGATACAAAGGCTATATACATATTGACCTACTCCCCCGAAAGATTTGGATGCGACAAAAAGTGAATTTCTTAAGCAAAGTTTAACAGGTTTGAATTCAAAGGTTTACTTCTCCGATACCGGTTGTCATATCTAGGTTAAAGAGCCCAGTTCGCCCTACTATTCACCCATCCTCTACTGCTATTGTTCGTTTGAACCTACTACCAATTCCTACTACCTCCCACTACTAATTCCTACTACCTCCCACTACCAATTTCTACGCTACTGCTCGTTTTAAAAGCAAGACAACCGAAACATCCCATCAATTCCACACCTGAAGATGGCAGATAGACATGCCGAAAGCGCTCGTAAAGAAACCTTTGGGGGATTGTTACACCAGTTCCACCCTGACATTAAAAAGATGGCCAGACAGAAAGTATCGAACAAAAACTCGTCCGACAAGAATCGTCAGTAGATTTTAACACAAGGAAAAATGCTGCCAAAATACACTTATTTACCCATATATATATATATATATATGTGTGTGTGTGTGTGTGTGTGTGTGTGTGTGAAGAGAAATGAAAGTGAATCCGACGGTATGTTGTATAGTGAGAAATTTTAAAAAACACAGGTTTTAAATAAAATGAATGGTAAGTTTATTAGCCGACGCTGCAGTGAGTAGATCTTCTTCAGGGCTTTTGTTGATATAAGGAAGAGTAAAAAAAATGTTATCACAGAATAATGAGGAGACTGTGATGGTCCTTGTTTATCAATCTGTTCAAAGATGTTTTGAAGGGGAGTTAACGTTCTTAGAATAATTTGAAAATTGAGAAACGCTGGAAAGATAGACGGTTTGGAATATGACATCAAGTATTCTTCTTTTAAGGTGTGTATGTGAGTGTGTGTGTGAACGCGTGTGTGTGCGTATGTATTGAAAAATGACTTTGAGCATTTTTCTAGGTGTTGTGCGTGTGCGTGTGTGCGTGTATATGTTACGAAAGACGTCATCGAAATAATATATATATATATATATATATATATGGGTGTGGGTGTGGGTGAGAGAAAGAGTGAGAGATTGTAAGTGTGTCTTGGTTTTAATCGCATGTACACCTTCGTGTGTGATTTAATGGCAAAGCAATCCTTGTATGAGAATAGTAAGTAAAGTCGTCGGGGTGGCCTAAAGTTGGTATCAGCCAGACATTGAGGAAGTCTATCCTCCCCTTTTAACTAGCGCCAGACCAAGGAGGTTGATTTTTAGTGTCTGAAGCGGAGCGTCACACCTATCATCAGCTCCTTACTTTACCGCACAGATCCATGTGTTACTCAAACGCCGAGTTAGCGAAGACAGGTATCATACCAGGAATCTTGCGTTTCCCAGCCGGATACTCTACCGACTGGTCATATTTTTTTCCCCTAGTCATTTTTTTGTGGTTTCAAATCACCCCTAGAGTTATGTCACGAGTCTTGTAATATCTGCAAACCAGCCTTGACATAATCAATATGTTCAGAAATACTGCTCTGCACTGAGATTGTCTTACAGCGTGAGTTGAGAAGCTCCATAAAATCTTTGCAATTGTCCCTCTGGATGGCGGCTTGATCAGAATATTGATGAGCTTTGGCAAGGTAGTCCATGATATCCATATAGTTGCGAGTGATGGAATGGATACGCTTTGTAATTACACCAGTCTGTGAAGATGAAGTAGAAGCGTTCGTATCAGATGAAGAGTGAGGGTTTATGGAAGAAGAAGGTATAGTGGAGGAGGAGGAGGAGGAAGTGGTATTTGTTGTGGTCGAGGAAGTGGTTGTGTTTGCAGAAGTAGTAGATGGAGTTAATCTGGCATCAGAGGTACTGCTCCACCTTGCGATCGTATAGAGTCAATGCTGCCTGAAGGGGAAGGGGTCGACCTTGACAAGGGCGTAGAAATGTTCAGATTTGGTCGAACCGGGGAGGGAGTGTGAGAGTGCGCCGTGGCGGACGCATACGTGCTGCTCATATTTAACCAATAGCTGCGGGATGAGGGGTCTCATACCTTTACCAAGAGTATTAGTCCAAAAACCGAACATAATATCGCGAATAGAGTTCGAACATTTGCTTACAACTACGAGAGTCCAGCACGTGCTGGCTGATTCAAAGGGCACGAGACAGAGACAGGTTCACAAGGACAAAAAAAAAGAAACAGAACATAAAGTTTGATAACAGTTTAATAAATGGAAGAGGAAGTTGTGACACTTTGTGCAGTTTGTGGTGTAGTAGAGTACACTTAGTTCTATGTCAGCTGGCAAGAAAGTTGTTTTAACTAAGTAGATTACTGGCTTCACTTATGTGGGTCCCTGGCTATTTTCTATCTCTGCTGCTACTCAGACGACATTATCCCCCCACCCCGCCTGCTGCTCTGAAACTAACTCAAGGGCTTAAGCTGTGTGAATATATGGAAATTCCACGCCTACACATCTCCATAGATTCGACCACCCTGATTCTCGGTACTTAATTTTATTCTCAGACTTTTTGTCTGCGATTTCCCTAAAAGTCAAAGGAATTACTTTTTTTTTTAGTCTGAGCGTCTCCACTATTCTGACCATTAATAACGTCAAAAGATATTTTCTCATAAAACCAGCTTTTTTTTCTTAAAACATAGATACCTAAAGATATTATCTCTAACTAGCTTAACTTCTCTTAAACTTTACTGTCTAACCCTTTGTGTACTTTAAGGACAACGCCCCCAACCATATACACATGCCTGGGTTTAACACATTCTATTTTTTCTGACCATGTTCTCACTTAACCATAGTGTCAGATACCACGGGGACTCTTCCCTTAATATACTTTGATTAATTTTATAGTACATGCTGTGTTTTGAGTGGCCCTGGAGTCACTTTGCATCTGCCAATTTGTGGTTCCAATCTCCCCTACTGAAACCCATCAATTCCCATTAGGGGAGAATTGCCCCCACGGTTGATTGCCACAGTTCATGACAGATATCTATACATACATAAAGGGTAGTTTGTATGTATGTATGTATGTATGTACGGATGAAACTACGAAAATAAAACAACGATAAATATATATATATATATATATATATATATTATATATATATATATACATTCACTATCACCAGATCTTGCTTTCTGTGCAAAAATAATGAAGATTTGATTTATAGGGTAGTTGGTATGTATGTATGTATGTATGTATGTACGGATGAAACTACGAAATTAAAACAACGACAAAGAATATATATATACATTCACTATTGCCAGATCTTGCTTTTTGAGCAAAAATAATAATGGTTTTATTTAGATTCGTGAAGATAATTAAAAAGTCAAACTTAAATAGCAACAGCATACAATTTTTTCTCCTTTTTTTTGCATTTAATATTTTAAATAAGAGACATTCATTTTTCTTTTCATAGTTTCTGTACGTGCACTAATTATTTTCTAACGTCCCACCAAACCGGATCTTTTTTTTCATAGGGATTTTAATGAGCCACCCTTCTAGAATCGAACTTGTTTGTTTGTTTATTGATTTTAACGGCATATCAACCGGTCCGGGATTATGTTATGCCTAACGGTTAGGAAGTGATACATATCGTGTATTTATATTTATACTTTTTAGTAATTGGTTTTAACAATGTGTTAGTATTATTGGGGATTATGCTGTATGGTATTGATTTGTTTCATGTCTATATTCTATGGTATAATTTTATTTCCCTCAAAAAGGAGAGAATATCCTCTATGTTAACATTTTCAAACAGATCTTTCATATTGTTTGCTTTAAAATAACGGTTTCAGATGTGAGCAAAAAACCTGCATTCCATGAATAAGTGTTTGAAGAAATAGATAATAAACATGAAAGACTAGGATAGATAGATAGATAGATGGTATTGATTTGTTTCATGTGATTATGATTATATTTGTGATTCAACCATAAGGAATCTGCGAGAGTAACTTTTTTGCAAACCCTCCTCTACCCAGGTGACACCAGGTAGCTGCTTCTCGTCGTACATAAAAGATATTGATTTCGA
Source organism: Doryteuthis pealeii (assembly GCA_023376005.1). Lineage (NCBI taxonomy): Eukaryota > Metazoa > Mollusca > Cephalopoda > Myopsida > Loliginidae > Doryteuthis > Doryteuthis pealeii. The sequence goes on from CM042166.1 coordinate 65,748,537, forward strand.
AAAGAACTATTGAGAGGATATCAACACAACCGGTGATTACAATAATTCGCAGAGATAAATCCGTTTAAGACTGTGATTCGCCCACGCATTATCTTACACGTGGGATTATTTTTTAAGAAGCCTCGCCAAACACAAGTAGATCATTGAGTTACTTTCAATGGATTAACGATTATATCTTTTTTTATTAATCTCATGTGTGGAATATAAAGACTTTATTGCAAGGATCCAACTATTTGTACGCGCTTAAAATCATTGTTTTCCCTTAGAAAATATGAAGCATTAGTTTTCTTTTCAAAAAGACTATCAAGACTAAAGAATTGTTTTCTTTTGAATTTCAAAATTCAAAATTCAAACAGCTGATCAATTTTACAACTGAGAGTGGCTCGACGTCTAGACTTCTTCTTTATAAAACACACACACACACACACACACACATATATATATATATATATATATATATATATATATATATATATATATATATATATATATATATATATATATATATATGTGTGTGTGTGTGTGTGTGTGTGTGTGTGTGTGCGTTAAAAGTGCGTGGTGTAATGGTTAAAGTCATGGGAAATGGACTCGTCGACCCGAGTTCAAATCATGGATGTGGTAATTGCATTTCACTTAGCGCTAATACCCTTGGGAAAGGTATGAATCCTAATCTCCCTCCAGCTATGGATAAATAGTAGGGTAGACCGGGCTCTTTAACCTTGGTTAGGCAACTGGTCTAGGAGAAGGAAAACTCTGAATTCAAACCTGTTGAACTCCGCTTAAGAATTTGACTATGTCACATCCTGCTGGTGCGGAGGAGTTAGTATATATATATATATATATATATATATATATATATATATATATGTGTGTGTGTGTGTGTGTGTGGTGTGTAAGGTATCCAAAACTGGTAGTAATGGATGATTCTACATGGGATCTTCAAAATCACACTTTATAATTATTGCATGTTTTAGTAGGTGCAAATACAAGGATTTTAATAAATCCCTAAAGATATATATATATATATATATATATATATATATATATATATATATATATATAAAGTGTTGTTATGGGTCCAACGGGAGAAAATTAGATATTCTATTAAAAAAAAGAAGGTTCGCAAAAAGGATTATGCTTTAAAAAAAAAATTATCTTATTATTATCTTACTAAAAGATAACAAAAAAAAATTGTAAGATGATAATTAAAATTTAAAAAAAAACACACTCCTTTTTGTGAACCTTCTTTTTTATTGAAAATATATATATATATATATATATATATATATATATATATATATATATATATATATATATTGGCAGCATTTTTTATTTTCTGCATGTTTTATTGAACTCGACAGACATTTCTTGTCTGACGAGTTTCTTTTATATCCATTCCAATTGTCTAGCCATCATTTTTATATCAGGGTGGAATTGGTGAATGAATCCATTGAATGTTCTTACACTAGTACTTTCGGCACTACTTAATGCCGTCATCAGGTGTGAAGTGGTAAGATGTTTCCATGGTTCTTTTTAAACAAACTGTAGCAGTAGAAATAAGTAGGAGGAGGGGTTCACAAGTTTATAAGAAATGTTATGGGGAATAGAGGAAGGAGGATTGGCGGAAAAGTAGAGGCATTTGAGAACATTTTGTCTGTTTAAGGTGTTTGTTTGTTTTTTGTTTAATGTATAAGGCTTCGAGTATTTGAAGTTATTTTTTCTTTGTGCAGTATGTGTGTATTTTCATTTAGAATTTTCTGATATGGTTTGTTAAAAAGAACCATGGAAACATCTTACCACCCTGATGATGACATTAAGTACTGCAAAAGTACTAGTGTAGGAACCTTCGGTTGATTCATTCACCAATTCCACCTTGATATTAAAAAAAAAGATAAGTAGACAATTGGAAAGGATAGAAAAGAAACTTGTCAGACAAAAAATGTTATTGATCTCTAATATTATTGTTTTATTCTCCATTATAATAAATCTAATCCATGAATGATTTTTATATTGAAACCAATTAAAATATAACTAAAATAAGTGTAATATTTTATATGCGTTCTTATTTAATTTTGTTAGTCTTTCTAATTTAAAGTATTTCACGACATTAAAACTTAAATACTTACGCCCAGCGTTTGCATTTTCTTGCTGGTCTCATTAACATTTTATTTTCATTCTTTTATTTCAGAAACTGTAATATCGATTGTCAAACATGAATATCTCGGCAGATTCCTCGTTGCTTGAAAAGGCCTACACCGATATCGATTCCCTTTCAACCGGCTTCCCATTGACGAACTTAACCGAGGAAGGAATACTGTATGAAGTTCCCACAGGGTTGGTGATCCTCCTTGCCATCCTGTACGGTTCCATCTCCGTGATTGCCGTCATCGGGAACGGACTAGTCATCCTGGTGATCGTTAAAAATAAAAAAATGCAAACAGTGACTAATTTATTCATCGCAAACTTGGCCACAGCTGACGTCATTCTCGGCATGTTTTCAATCCCGTTCCAATTCCAGGCGGCCCTTCTCCAGCGATGGATATTCGCTGACTTCCTCTGCTCCTTGGCGCCCTATGTGCTCACGATGTCGGTCTCGCTGTCGGTCTTTACGTTGACAGTTATCGCGATTGACCGCTATTTTGCTGTTCTTCATCCGCTGAAGCCGCGCTTCACCAAACGGTCGGCCGTGGCCGTGCTGACTATCATATGGCTGATTTCGTCCGTGTCCAGCCTCCCCGAAGCCTTGGTCTACAAGGTGAAACGCCACTATCCTTCGCCAGATGTCGTCGTCACATGCTGTTCAATGGAGTGGCCGACACACCCACCGAACATCGCCAAAATTTATCGCATGTATTTACTACTGGCGCAATACCTTCTTCCTCTGACCGTTATCACCTTCGCGTACCTGCGGATCGGATGCCATATTTGGTTACTGGAGGTTCCTGGAATTGCTGTGGATAACAGAGACAACATCCGAACAAGAAACAAAAGAAGGGTAAGTTTTTTTCTTATTTTTATTTATTTTAAGTACTAGAAGTTACTACCCGGCATCGCCTGGGTAGGGGGTAGCCAAAAAAATTAGTTTTGCAGATCATTTACAACTGAATCACAAATTAAATGCTCACAGTATGTACCATTAAAATCCTTATGTAAAAAGAAGACCTTGCATTGATCCAGCAACTCTGAAAATAAAAATTAATGTCTACTATTTAGAATATTAAATGCAAAAGAAATGCTGCTATCATTTAGATTTTATTTTTTAATTATCTTCACGAATATGAATCAAACTTTAAACTTTGCTCAAAAACCAAGCCTAGCGATATTTAATGTGAGTATATATTTACTTCATCGTTAATTGTTTTATTTTCGAAGTTTCCTCCGGACATGCAAATACACACAACTGTCGTATATCTATGTATAGATGAACATATATTTTTGACCATCTATTCAAACGTGTCCTGCCATGTCGGCTTGGCAGTAGAATACGCTGACTACACCTCTAGTGAGAGGTAAGACGACCCATTACTATCATCACCCTGTTGGTCGTGGATAGCAAACGATTGCAATTGGATTTTTTCAACGATAAATCCACGAAATATAAAACGGATTTATATACAAGGGTGAGTAAAAAAAAGGAATGCGATTTGTTTTGTTTTTTGACATCTTTCCATCCACTAAGAACGATGTAGTGTCCAAAAATAAATAAATAAATATTTTTTTTAATTATGTGTATCTGCGCAAGTTGCTGTGCTGGCCAATCCTTGAGTGTTAGTCTTTGGTGCACTGACTGCACACAAACTGTGATGCTTTCTGGGGCTGCTGTTTTCTTTTCCTTTTTCTGGTTCTCTTTGCTGTCGAGGCTATTCTTCTTTCTGTCTCACTGTTCTTCGTGCCTTGTTTAACATTAAGGCGCCAGGCCGCTCGATTTTCCGCATCTACCTACCACGTGGGAACCTGTTAACCCCCACTTAATAAATTGCCCTTATGTCCCATTCTTTTCGTGTGGAGGGGTTGGTAAATATGTATCACCACCAACGAGACGCTGATGATTCCTCTAGAGTAGGTGACAGAACAAGTGTCGTATTATTACTACTTCCTTCAGAGGCGAATTTGTTTGATTTTCTATACGAAGTTCTCCGAGTCGGGGGAGGTGCTGAATGATCAGGACAAGAGCCAAATAAATACGGTTGATTGTTTTCCATCGGGATACCTGATGTTGGCAAAGGCTGGATTGAAATCAATTAGTTCAACTTTATCTACTAAAGTTCTTGCGAATAAATTGAAGTCTCTCTCAACTAATTGCCAAGGACGTAACTAAAGAGATCACGGGAAATTTTTCTCCCAGTCAATTGTTTGGTAAACAAAATCCTCAAGAAATTTTAAAGCTTCTTTTTTTTTCCTGCGTGTTTAGACCAGAAAGAAAAATGTATTATATGTAAAAGTTATTAATTTTTCTGTACATGGTGTATTTGATGTTTTGTTGTTATTAATTTCTAAGAAGTAACTGTTATAAGCCTTAAAATCCTAAGGGATGTGGTTTTCTTGGTCTGTAAATGCATCACAAAAAGCGTCCATTTTCGCCAAATCTTTTAGAGAAATTAATTGCTCAAATTTTAGTAAATATAAATTACGTATGTAATATTATTTTGATTTTATTACTGATGCTCATTATTTTATTACTTTTCGACTTAGATAATGAGACCTTTAATTATCAATTTAATTGATCAATTCAATTAATTTTAATTTGTTTTTAAATTGCCATCATCTTTATTGTTATCTCAATTATCTGTAGATAAAATAAAGAGAGTCCGAATAATCCAAATAATACTAAACACTAAAGGATAATATCAAGCCCCATTTGAAAAATTCAAAGAAATAAATAAATTCAATTCTTTATCATTTTTGTAGATTTTTTTTTTAATTTTATATTTATATATATATATTTTGTAAATCATTCGTTTTTTGTTTGTTTGTTTTTTCATTCTAGTAATTTTCGTTCATTTTTCCTTCATTTAAAATGATCAATCTGCTGGTCACGTCAAGTATATCAGCTAGATCATTGTCCCGACTTTATTGCCCTCATGGAAAATCAACTCTTTTTATCATATATGTGCTAGTAATTAAACTGATTATACTTCCGCCCTGTTAGAATGCACCGACTGCACCTCTGCAGAGGAGTAAGACTCCCCCAATGAGGCCGCCTGTTGGACGTGGGTGGCGACCCATGAGGCTTAAGGATAGAACCCAAGTGGTTGAGCAGTCCATGACATCCAATATTCCACTTTGGTCCTTATTTGGGCTTGACGGGCGGTCGGAGAGCCCCCCCCCCCGATCAATCGGCTGATCAAATCAAGCCCTAGCACTTCTATGATTGCCCCAACTCTATTGCCCTTATGGCAAGCCCCAACCTTCTTTATCATATGAGTGCTAAAAGGCTTTGGCTGAGGGTCTACATGTGCTGGGAATGACGTTAAACTCTATCTGATGGTGAGGTTACAGTTTTGGAGGATTGGGGAATGTGGAGCACCCCTTCATCACCATTTCTCCCTGGTCCACTCTGACCCGGAGTGGTAGTACCTGTTAGGGTCCCATCTATGGGTTAAATAGAAAAACACGAGTTTATAAACAAAATTTGATTATCCAATAAGAATGAATTTATTTTAAAACTTTGTCGGCATTAAATGACCCACTGAGGTTGATGTGCCGTAAAACAAACCAAACCAAACCTAATTGATTATTCTTATGAAAAATCCCCAACACATTACTTATTCTAACAGACTAACACCTGGTATTTACTAGTTACAACAGTAGGTACAAGCTTATTGATATATGGATATGTAAAAAGAAGATATGGCATTAAATAACCCACATAGGTTGACACTACTCCATCGTCTTTCGAAGAAGGAAGGATGCCAACCAGTTTTTGAGACAAGGGAAAGGGCAAGGTTTTCATAGTAGACAGAACTTAATAGCTACAATGACTAGCACAATATATATATATATATATATATATATCATATACTGCAAATATCTAACTTTTGTTGTATGCAAATCTGATATATAAACAAGTTTATTGATATATAGATATGTAAAAAAGAAGATATGGCATTAAATAACCCACATAGGTTAATATACCATTAAACCAATCAACCAAACCACCAACTTTGCCGAATGTAATAATATTCTATACTTTTTTTCATTAACAAAAAACACTTTTATTTAAGAGAATTTTCTAACAGACACGAGTTTGACTGTTGAACAACTTTGTGGGCATCCAGTAATATATTCATGGAATTTCAAGTGTCTGCGAATCCCCAGTCAGTTAACGTAACTCAAGCAAACAATATTGACATATGTAAATAGTGTGCACATTTTTCGAGCACACTGATCAAGATAATTTCCCTTGACGATAACCGATACCCTACAGCGCCACTTGGAAAATGTGAGCGTGCCTTTCCAATCTTCTTGGATCCTGAAAAAAGATTTTAGAAGAATAGCTGGAAGGAGAATATTTGGATTCTTCTTGCCTTTCTCAAGGGGTATTTAGCGCCACGCGAAATAAAAACACACCATCGTCCAGGATTTGAATTCAGGTGGACGATCCACATCCTACGACTAAGAACCGTTGCGCACGAACACCTCTAATGCTGAGGACAATAATATTAAAATTTGATCAGTCTTGCGTAATGTTCCTAAAATAACAAGCAATAAAAATACTATCTGTTCAAATGATTGTAACAAGTACTCTCTCTCTCTCTCTCTCTCTCTATATATATATATATATATATATATATTATAATATATATATATATATATATATATATATATATATATATATATATATATGCGTGTGTGTGTGTGTGTAAGTTATCCAAATGACTGATAGTAAGGGATGATTCCACCTGGGATCCTCATAATCTTACTGGATAACCATACTGTATGCTCTTGTAGGTGCAAACATATATTCATACAAGGACTTTATAAATCCCTAAAGAGAGCTCAATGTATAATAATCAATACATTAGATTAAATACGGAGCAATATTTAATTTTCAAAGAAAGAAAAAACTTAACAAACCGTCATTACGTAATAAATTTATTTCGACCAAAAGCTCAAAAGTTTTTACAGTTTTGTAAAAATTTTAAAAAGGCTTTTGAGGTTTTGGTCGAAATAAATTTATTAAGTAATGACGGTTTGTTAAGTTTTTTTCTTTATTTGAAAATTATATATATATATATAATATATATATATATATATATATATATACATGTGGAATTAAACAAAAGGCAGGTCTCCTGTTTAATGATTTTATTGGTGATCTTTTCAAGGTTTCTGGCCAACTTTTTATATTTCGATGGAATTCGTGGATTAGTCCACCGAAGTTCATATCCCGAGTACTTTCGGCATTTCGAAATTTTAAAATGCCTATAACATTTTAAAATGCCTATAACACTTTTCCCATCAATTCTCCTCTTTTCAGCCTCCACATCTATTAATATACTTTGAAAAAAACTGCAACACATCACCCCTGATGATGGCACTTCGAAGTGCCGAAAGTATTAGTATGAAATTGGTGGATTAGTCCAACTTCGGTGGACTAATCCACCAATTCCATACTAATATTTTTTAAAAAGCTGAAATTTTTTCAGGTGTGGACATTAGACGATCCCCAAAATTTGAGCTTCCAATTCCAAAAATTGGCGGATTTATGTTGATTTTTAGCTCTCCCGATTTGGTGGGGTTGGCAAAACATGGCGACTTTTATAACCTATTTTTGTCTGTTAAACAAGTTCTAGAGCTTCCTTACTACTACAAATTTGTTTATAAAAGCATTTTTGACCATAAAATCCAAAAATGCTATCAAAACGTTTCAAAGTCAACCAATCTTAAGTTAACTTGATTTCTGATTTTTCCAAACAAGATCAATATCCCGATGTGGCACTGTATCTATGATATTTTTTTCTATTATTATTTCACAGATATTGAACATTATTTGTACCCTATTATAATTCCCTTTTTTTTTTTGGTTTACCTTTAAAATAGTATTTGAAAAAAGGAGCCTCTTGGTTTTAAATATTTTCATGATTTTTTTTATTTCTGAAATAATTATTTATACAATTAGTACCCATTACACTACAATGCGACACCCCCACAGACAGGAATGCAACTGGTACCGTGTTATATTAATGCCAAAAGAGTGAGGAAGAATTTTGATTTTGCGGCGTCTTTTCTATATACTATGGTAATACCGTCACCTACTGACTATTTGCACACACATAAAATTCTCTGGGTCTTTGAGATAAAGACGGATCGCATTATCCCTGCTTGAAGACTAGACCTAGCATTGATTAATAAGAAAAAGAGAACTTGTCATCTGGTAGATTTTGCAGTTCCAGTAGATTACAGGGTGAAGATGAAAGAAAACGAAAAGATAGACAAAACCCTAAACCTTGCTCGAGAACTGAAAATGTAAGGAATGTAAGGTTGAAAGTGATACCAATCGTAGTTGGTGAACTTTGAACGGTCCTAGAGAACTGAAAACCAAAGGAAGAATTGAGACCATTCAGAAAACAGCATTATTAAAATCGGCTAGAATACTCAGAAGAGTCCTGGAGATTTGTTGTGACTCACTCCAATGAAAGACCATCAGCTAACACTGGTGTGAAAGATACACAAGGAGTGAAATAATAATAATAATAATAATAATAATAATAATAATAATATAAAATCTGAAAAACTGTGGACATGAAGGTGACTGTAATACCAATTGCAGGCGGTTCCCTCTGAACGCGCCCCAAGGGTTTGGAAAAAAGTCTGGGTGAATCGGAAATCAGAGGAAGAATTAAGACCGTCCAGATAACAGCGTTGTTAAGGTCGGTTAGAATACTCAGAAGAGTCTTGGACACATGAGGAGACTTGTTGTCACTCAGACTCCAGTGAAAAACCATCAGCTAACGCTGGTGTGAAAAGCTCCCAAGGAGTGAAATAATAATGATAATAACTTGGAGTCAAGTCATGCATATTTTCAAAGTTAAGCATCAGTAGGTGACCACTTAGGAACAGTTTAAAGCATGTGTATTTAACCAAGCAAAGCTTAGTAAATAATTATTTATTATTACAATTATAATAATTTTTCATGTAATTATCAGGTAATTAACTGTCATGTCCCCGAGAGATGTAATCTTAATATTGTTAGGAACACCGGCTATGTTAGAATGTGTGTACCTGGGGCAAAACAATAATTTTCGCAAATGAATTAAATTCAAATTTCGTCCATGGAATCTGTGTAATATTTAAACATTTAAGACCCACTTAAGAAGAGTTTTATACTCACTTTAATTTTATTTGAATTTACTTTATTTTTTAATCAAAATACGTTTTAAAAAACCTTAAAACTACATTCCAGTTCACAACGAGAGAGTTTGTTGGATTTCTCATGTCAGCCGTCTTTTCCCCTTTTCTCATTCATATAATGCTCTGAAGAAGACGAAGGGTTTATACAATGCCTTCTATTATTGCTTTATTTTATTATTTTAAATAATTTTATTTAGATTGTACTGCATTAACATTATATTGTCGAAACATGCTTGTCAGCACGTACTATATAATATTTCTATCACTTAACTATATTGTTTTTCTTTTTACCTTTCTTCAACACACACACACACACACACACACACACATATATATATATATATATATATATATGTGTGTGTGTGTGTGTGTGTGTGTGTGTGTGTGTGTGTGTGTGTGTGTGTGTGTGTGTGTTTGCATTCTCTGGCATCTAAAACTGAATTATCTGATGTTATTAATCCAAAATTCATTTAATTCGCATCTGACTGAAATCTCCGCAGATTTGATCTCTGACCCGTTACCTGTCAATCACGATCATCGAATGTTTGCCACATCTCGTAGTTTAGTAGCGGAAGCCTTTAGATAACAATTACTTTGTATATATAGATTTGGTTTCTCTTATCTTTTTGTAATAGGAAATATGAAAATATAAGACACGCAGACAGAATTTCTGTTTATTTCTTTTACTTTATCTTTGTTTTTGTTTGTTTGTTTGTTTTTGTTTGTTTTTTGCTTTTTTGTTTTTTGTTTGATTTTTTGTTTTTGTATTTTGTTTTGTTCTTTGCTGTCTGCGCTCGAGAAAAATAAATATGTTGTGTTATAAAGAATTATATCATCATTAGAGAAAACTCTAAACCCAAAAATAATATAGTAATAAACATGATTCATGTGTATTCCCTCCTCCTCCTCCCCCCACTTTTTTATTTTCCATCATCTTCTCTCCCGCCATCCCCCCCCCACCTTTTTTATCTTCACCTCGAAGACATCCGCCAAAAAACAACAACAACAAACAAAAAACGTATCATATGCTGAGTTAGAATTTATTTTGTATTTCCAGATATTTTTTCCCTTTAAAATCAATAACTGACTGCATTTAGTTCTTTACCCTTTTAGCAATAACTGAGTTGCGTTCAAAGAGAATCGACACTAAGTTTACCAAAAACAGAAATGAACAATAAATAAAACGTTATTTATTTATTTATTTATTTAAATAATTGAAAAACACCTACACGTTCAATTACACTGGCCTGTGTTAATTTTTTTTTCCAAAGGTCAAAGGTTTACTAAATGATACCAACCCATCCGCACGAGAAGGATGCGACACAAGCGTAGTTTAACAGGTTGGAATTCAGATTTTTCCTTCTCCCAGACTGGTTAACTAGCCATGGTTAAAGAGCCCAGTCTACGCTGCTATTTACCCAAGATGCTGTGCAGAGAACGGGTGGCGTGAGAGTCATAGGAATCTGTTCTGTCAGCCCAACCTGATGATGTGATGGTAATTATCAAACACCTTTTTCTAAAAAAGCAATAAATAAAAAGGGGAGACAACTGGTAATGACATCTTATGATCAACAGAATTGATCACAGGATGAACAAACTTACCATGGAGCAATAGTATGACAACTAATCTCACGTCGTAGTAAATATTTACTGACATAGCATCATGTCAGTCGAATACAAGGATCATTATAGTGGGGAACCACGCACAAAACGAAGCTCATACATAGCTATTTTCAAGATTCTGTGAATCTCCTCAGCATTATTCTCAGGCACTAGGTAGGTTGTTTCTGACTCCTTTAGGTCATTTTAGATGGAGCACAGAAATCTGACTGCAAATTTCGACACCCCCCCCTAGAAGCGGCCTGCCTTATCTAGCCTCACTGATGAGCCGTGAAATGGTGAAACACGACTGAATCTGGATGACAATATATATATATATATATATATATATATATGTGTGTGTGTGTGTGTGTGTGTGTGTGTGTGTGTGTGTGTGTGGAAAGAGGATTGGAATGAATTCGACAGAATGTGGTGGAGATGCGAGGAACAAAAGAACAAAACTCAGACAAAAGTGTGTAGGATATATTTCGCTAGAGCTTTGAGCTCGGCATCTAAAACGACTAATGATGCCGAGCTCAAAGCTCTAGCGAAATATATCCTACATACTTTTATCTGACTTTTGTTCTTTTCTTCCTCACATCTTTATCATATATATATATATATATAGTCATTCACAGACTCGTGTTTCGACGTTTACTTCTCATCAGTGCGGCTTGACTTTTTTTACAGCTACCTCTAGCCGGGGTGAAACCCGACAGAATATTCGTCTGTCAACCTCCTTACCCTTACGACCGTCGGTGAATGTCAATCAGGGCGAACAATTAATTGATACATACTTACAGGAGGTATGTTTTTACAATTACCAGAGAACTCAAGTCTGTAAACAACAGGCGAGTAAATGCTTTTACGCTAAACGGTCAATGTTCAACTATATATATATATATATATATATATATATATATATATATATATTATATATTTTTGAAAAAAATTTATGTGTGTTGTTTGACGTTTTTAATAGAAGAACATGTTGATTTCAGAGTTCAAGTCTGTCTTGGGGGATTTTGAATTTGCCTGGGGACATTTTTAGTTCTGATTTGGCTGGTGGGTCAGCGGTTGTCATTTTTGATGAAGACGAAGCATTACATTTGCTAATTAACCATCAGTTGAGGTGTTTTCCTTTTATTGGGACGGAGAAGAGGGCGGCCTGGTAATCAGCGACTATCAACTTGTTAGTCTCCAGCTTCTTCATTTCAAATAGATAGTGACGATGATGAAGAGGTGGGGTGCAATTAATGGAAAGTAAGAAAAAGAAGAAAAAGAAAGAAACTGAAGAGTTAAATGAAGAAAGAAAGAAAGAAAGAAAGAAAGAAAGAAACTGAAGAGTTAAAGGAAGGAAGAAAGAAAGAAAGAAAGAAAGAAAGAAAGAAAGAAAGAGAAAGAAGAAAGAAAGAAAGAAAGAAAGAAAGAAGCTGAGGAGTAAAAGGAGGGGGGCGAAGAAAGAAAGAGACAATTAAAGAAAGAAAGAAAGAAGAAAGAAGAGAGAAAGAAAGAAGGTAGATAGAAAAAACTGAAAAGTAAGAGAAAGAAAGAAAGAAAGAAAGAAAGAAAGAAAGAAGTGAAGAGTAAAAGGAAGGAGGCAAAAATAAATAAAGAATTAAAGAAAGAAAGAAAGATTAAAAGTAAAAAGAAAGAAAGATAAAACAAACTGAAGAAAGAAAGAAAGAAAGAAAGAAAGAAAGAAACTAAACAGTAAAAAGAAGGAGGCGAAGACATAAAGAAAAAATTAAAGAAAGACAGAAGGAGACGAAGAGTAAAAGAAAGAAAGAAAAAAAGAAAGAAAGAGAAAAAAGATAGAACAAACTGATGAGTAAAAGATAGAAAGGAAGAAACGAAGGAAAGAAACAGATTATTAAAAGAAAGAAAGAATATAAAAAAGAAAGAAAGAAGAAAGAAAGAAAAAAGAAACGTAAAGAAGACAAGAAGGAAAGAAACGAAGAGTAAAAGAAAGAAAGAAAGAAAGAAAGAAAAAAAGAAAGGAAGGGAAGAAAAGAAGGAAAGAAACGAAGAGTAAACGAAAGAAAGAAAGAAACAGATTATTAAAAGAAAAAAGAGTAAAGAAAGAAGAAAGAAGAAAGAAAGAAAGCGAAGAAAAGAAGGAAATCATTTTGATTAATGCAGGTCAAACGGTAAAATGTATAAAACTTTTTACTAAAATTACAAAACAAAATTTTTAAAAATCGCACAGACTCAAAAAGTGAATATTTTAAAATTATTTTAGTTTTTAATCAACGTTAGTACATTTTTATCATCCTTTTTATTTTCCTAACCTTTTATCTATTTTTTCTCCATCTTCAGCCATCATACAACTAACTGGTATGCGCATGCGTGGATGGTGTTAACATTTTTATAATGCATTTTAAATCTACGATCCATTTTTTATTTCTATTTTTTTATTTTAATTCAAAAATGTTTTTTATTTTTATTTAAAATGTCTCCTCTACTAAAATCTCAGAAATAGAAATTTAAAATTCTTAACTTTTAATTCACTAAAACCAAAATACAAAAACCTCAGTAAAAATGATCTTTGGCTTCACTGATAAAACGAAATGTCTTTGACAGAGAAAAAGTAAATTTGCACGAGATATAACACCTTATCTTAATTACACGTGTTAGTACCGACCAATTCTATGGCTGGTTGGTTGGTTGGTTGGTTGGTTGGTTGCATTTTACGGCATCTTAACCCATTGACTAATTTCTTACCGAAGCGGCTTTTGTTTTATTTATTCTTGATCGGTACTCAATTTTTTAACTCAATTTTTAAACATATTTTAATTCATTTTTTTCTATTTAACAAGTAGATGGGACCCTAACAGGTACTACCACTCCTGGTCCGAGTGAACCAAATAATGGTGATGAATAATGGTCCACATTCCCCAGAGCTTCAAAATTTGAATTTCACCATCGGATAAAGTTTAACGCTAAACCCAGGACATTAATAACTTCGGCCACCTCCTTCTAGCACATATACGATAAAAAACGGATTTGGGGCTTGCCATAATGTCAATAGGGTCAGTACAATCATATAGATGCTAGGGCTTGATGTGACCAGCCAATTGATTGGAGGAGGTCTTTCTGATGGCCCGTCTAGCCTAAGCAAGGACCTAAGTAGAGTGCTGCATTCATAGATTGCTCAGCTACCACGGTTCCATCCTTAAGCATGATGGGTCGCCATCCACAGCCAAAAGGCGGCCTCATTGGGGTGGGTCTTACTCCTCTGCAGAGGTGCACTTGGTGTATGCTAAAGCCCCAGACGACAGGGTTGACAGGGAAAAAGTAAAATTGCACCAGATGTAACACTTCGTCATATCACAAACGTTAGAACAAATTAATTCTATTATCTGCATTATTCTTCAAGAAGGCCGGAGGGCATATCGACCGAAACGTTGTACGGATAGCAATCAAGATGAGACAATAGTCCGAATAATACAGATGATACTAATCATCAAGCCTCATCTCAAACATCAGAGAAATACAATTAATTCTATATTGGAATCATAGTTTCCTTTAAGTTGTGTGTGCGTTTGGTATACATAGACATACACATATTCCAACCCCTGCCATGTCAGAAAAACTACTTACCGTATTTGACGGCATATAAGACGCACCCCCATTTCAGCAGGTCAGATTCCGGAAAAAAAGTTTTTAGTATATTGATAGAATTTAGTATATTGATAGAATAGAAAAGTTTTAGTATATTGATAGAATAACTCTATAGTTTTATTTAACAAAGCTTACCTGCATGTGTCATATTTATTTAGTAAGTATCAGATAACTTATTTACTACTTACCGTATTTGAGCACCCCCATTTCAACAGGTCAGATTCCGGAAAAAAAAGTTTTTAGTGTATTTAAGCATATATTGTTGAAAACAGTCTAGCTGTGCATTACACACACAGGAACAAAGCAATTTGGCAGTACAGGCAAGTAATAAGCATACACAAGACATATTAATAGGAGGAAATAATAATAATAATAATAATAATAATAATAATAATAATAATAATAATAATAATAAAATTACCTATCAGTTGATGTTTATAAACTTTCAGATTGGATTGCTTCCATTTTTACGAATTCATTTTTAAAGCACTGGTAATAATACAATAATACCAGCAATCAAATGAGGATGCATGGAGTTTAGTGTAGGTAAAAATACTGAGCGTAAGCTGGGTTACTGAGCATTATAGAGAAGATTAGCCTAGGCCTATGGGAGGTTTCAAACTTCACCCGACGTATAAGATGCAGGGCAATTTTTTTAGCCAAAATTTTGGAAAAAAAGGGCGTCCTATATGCCGTCAAATACGGTAGCTTCTTGCGGCTTCAGGCAGGATGAGTGAGGATTGTGAATCACCTGCCTTGTGTAAGCTTTGTAAATGGAGTTCAGAACTGTTTGAATTATGCAAATATCCCCAGTGGTTCAAAAGTTTTGAGAATTTAAAGCCCAGAAATTGGGGGTACAAAAGTGGACATGATTTTGTTAAAAAATTATGTCAAATTATGGACTAATTCAAAACAAGAAATTTAGTAATTTCTTCACCTTTTCTTTATTTTATGAACAATTTTGATAAAACTTTGCATTCTTATGTAAAATTGTATGTTCTTTTTTATGCTGGGCTTAAATTCTATTTATCCCAATGCTAGAACCCAGTATTTGAAGAATAAAAAGTAGGGATATCAAGATTTTTAAAAAGGTTTACGACAAGATTATTCAACATTTTCATTTTAATACATATATACACATATATAGTATTAATTTATATAAATGACATCAATTTGGATTTAAATACGTTTTTAAATACCTGCTATGTTGTATTTCATACAAGAAATAGAATAACTCTACAGTTTTATTTAACAAAGCCTGCCTGCATGTGTCATATTTATTTAGTAAGTAACAGATAACTTTCACCTTTTAATTTCTAGTTTCTTTTTTTTATAGCAATTCCCTCAGGCCATCATTCTACAACAGTGAGGAACAGTGCAAATTAGAAATGATAAAGAATAAACTGTCAGTGAGACTTGAACTTATGTCCTCTTTTGTAATGGGGAAGCTTGTTCCAGCTGTTCTACTTGAGTTGTCAAATACAGAAAATAAGTCAAGGATCAGGATCTTATTCAAACTTGTGACGTAATTTCCTTGATTCATGGCTTTTGCAAATACATTGATTTTTTTCTCAAATCTTAAAAAAAGTTACTGAATATATTTGATTCAAGATTGAGTAGAATGATCTGGATTTAAAATTGCTGCTGTGATTTTTTAACAAGATCTACTCGTATGTTGTCTTTTTTTTCTTATTTACATTTCAAATCTGAGAGATAATGTTATTAACCTATCCCCAGTCTTATATATGTATGTCATTTTTTTTATCTGATACTTACTAAATACTTTTATTTGCATAAAAGGTCACGTGTCGGCCTCATATGTCACATGTCATACCTTTCCCAATGATAATAAAGCACGTGATGTACTGATTACCGTCGTATGAAATGGACACGACTAGACGAGTTTAAATTCTGGACGAGACTAATACCCTTGGGAAAGGTATGAATCCAACTCTCTCAAGCTATAGGTAAATAGTAGACACACGGCTCTTTAACCTTGGTTAGGCAACCAGTCTAGGAGAAGGAAAACTTTGAATTAAAACCTGTTCAAATGGGTTTAAGAAATTGACCTTGTGTCAAACCCTGTTCGTGTGGAGGGGTTATGTAAATATCTACCCTATCATATAAGGAATTTGTTTTGACGCTTATTTTGACTGTTACCAGATTCGAAATCTAGGTCGCAACACCGGCAATCTGTTGCAAGACTAATTCCGCATACTTCAGATACGGGACAAGGTATTTTCTTTTCTTCTTTCCGTCAGTTGCCGTTGTTTGGTCCGTGTGTGACTTCCTACTTTCTTGTTAATAATGACCCCCCCCTCTCCGTAACATTTCCTTCCGAGGAAATCACTACAACCAAAAAGGGAATCAATGTGTATGTTGCGTTACGGTCTCTCCTTTTAAGGTGTGTGGTGTTCTATCCCAAAATAGGACCGTTGTGTAGTTTTTTTTCTTGTGGTAACCCCGGGTTTGAAAGAATTGAACGCAATTCAAATTGGTCTCTTGTTAAACAAAATCTTTTATTTTCACCGTGACAAACTTGGCTATGAGTAAAACCACCAACACAAAGTGAAAGAAAAGGAGGAATGCTTTGTTTATATAACTACTTCTGTTAACTTCTTCTTTTCTACTTTCATTCTTCTTCTTCTTCCATTCTTCTTCTTTTATTATTATTATTATTATTATTCTTTCATTTCTTTTTCATCTTCTTCTTCTTCTTTCATTATTATTATTGTTATTATTATTATTATCATTATTATTCTTTCACTTTCTTTCATTCTTCATCTTCATCTTCTTTCATTCTTCTTCATCTTCTTTCATTCTTCTTCTTCTTCTTCTTCTTCTTCTCTTCTTCTTCTTCTTCTCTCATTGAAGGAGTTGTTTCTTGGAGAACTTCCCACTGAAGTTGTGAGGATTAATTGTTAATCAGGGAGAAAAAAATTAAAGTGATAGATAAAAAAGACCGATGGGTTTTTGCGTTTAAGTCTCTCGTCTCTTTTTCATGTTGTTCTGCCTTCAAAAATCTCTCAAGCGTCCGAGCAACTTAGCGTCGCGTCTCTCGTTAATATTTATGTTTACTTTCTTCAATTTTCAATGGGGATAACTCAAGGTTCTGACTTATTTCCCCTTTGCCACCAAACCTTCTAAAATAATTACTAAATATTCAATAATTATTTTACATATGCATAAAAATTTAGTTACGCCTTCTTGATGGGACCTAGAATCCGCAAATTGCATTCTTTCTGCGAGACTAACTTGTTAACTCTTCCACCAACGACGCTACGCTTTCTTTTGCTGTGAGTCGACCTCCCCCTACCCCACTACCGACTTTCCGAATTGTAATTTCATATATTTCTATTATTTCTTGCTGGGTTTAAGAATATCATGACTTCTTGTATCAATATTGGAATTGAAAGTTCGGTTATCTCCCTTCTCCATTGATTTTCACTTTAAATTCTAAAAATGACTTTTCTTTATCTGGGAATTGAGTTATTTAAGATCCTTTCAGTCGAGCATCTTCTCTGAAATGGAACACTTGTTTTAGCTTTCCGTTTCTCAGCTAATTCGTCTCTTAAGCTTTTTAAATTGGTCTAGGCAAAATACGTCCTAATCGACATCAATGTTTCTGTCTTTTAGTCTATCTGTCGGGGTTACTCTCTTGTCCATTTCAATAATGGTCCAGAGTATCTTATAATAGGGACGGTCCATGTATTTATTTCCTTGATAAGATGTCTGTAGCCGAGCTTGGATTTTAATGGTTTTCTTGTTCTTCTGAGATATTCTTTTTTTCTTTTTTTTTTAACTTTGTTTGTTTGACGGTGTTCGCTTCCAAAATTTCCAATTTTCCTATCTCAGAAGTTCGATACGCTTTCCTTAGCTACTTAGTTACTTGACGCTATAATTATTTACTAAGGATTATTACCTTTTCCTCTTAGCGAGTTCGTGTCCTGGATAGGACGTTAAACTGCATCTAGAGGTTCCCATGTTGGAGCTCTGGGGAGTGTGGAGTACCCCTTCATAGCCATTACTCCCAGATTATCACTGACGCGGAGTACCTATTAGGTAGCCGTTGTTTGGTCTGAGGATGGGTACCTTCTACTTCCTTGTTACTGATACCCCCTCTCTGTATTATTTCCTTCCGAGGAAATAGCTACAACCAAAAAGGAATTAATATGTGTTGGGTAACGACCTGTTTTTTTAATGGATGTGGGGTTCTCTGCAAAAAAGTATTATAGTGTAGTTTTTCTTTCTTATAGTAACCCCGAATTAGAAAGAAGTGAACGAATTCTAACTATTATGGGTTAAATAGAAAAATGAAGTTAAAAAATTGTGTTTAAAAATTATTTAAAATTTTTAAAACCAATCAAGAATGAATAAAACTAAATATCATTGACATAGAATAACCCAACAAGCGTTGACATGCCGTAAAATCTAATCAAGCAACCAAAAGTGTTATTCAGAGCAGATTTAACAGGTGAAAGATATTTCACTGACCTCCGAATCAAAAGGTGTGGTTTGTTGTGTTTTACGTCATATCATCCTCGGTGGGTCATTTAATGCCGACAAAGTTTTGAAATGAATTAAGTGAATGAGTATCCAATGAATTCATTTCAAAACTTTGTCGGCATTAAATGACGCACCGAGGTTAGGGTTAGGGTTTTTACTATTTAACCCATAGATGAAACCCTAACAGGTCAGACTCCGGGACAGAGTGGACCTGGGATCAATGGTGATGAGTGTGGAACCTCACCATCAGATAGTTTAACGTCATTCCCAGGACATAAAGACCCTCAGCCACCGCCTTATATGATAAAAAGGGTTGGGGCTTGTCATAATGGTGATCGAGGCAGGACAATCCTATAGGTGCTAGAGCTTGACCTGACCAGCCGATTGATCGTATGGTGCATATCCGACTGCTTGTCTAGTCTAAGTAAGGATGTAAGTGGAGTGTTGCATGTCATGGAGTGCTCATCTACTAGGATGCCGCCCTTAAGCATTACGGGTCGCCACCCTCGGCCAATAGGCAGGCTTATTTCGTGAGGGGTCTTTCTCCTCTGAAGAGGTACAGTCGCTGTAATCTAAAGCCCCAGCCGACAGAGGTTCTAAATGACGTGTTATCAAGTTTCTTGGTGAGTTCAACGTGGTGTAATGGCTATGCTGGACTGCGACATTGTACAACTTAGAGGGAACTAAGTTGTACGATATAGAATTAGTCGGTGCTGACGTTTGTAATATGACGAGATATCACATCTCGTGTAATTTTATTTTTTCACTGTAAAAGACACTTCGCTTTGTCAGGGAAGCCAAAGATAGTTTTACTGAGGGTTTTTTGTATTAATGGTTTAAGTGAATTAAAAGTTAGGAATTCTACATTTCTATTTCTGAGATTTTAGTAGAGGAGACATTTTAAATTAAAAATAAAAAGCATTTTAAATTTTTAAAAAAAAAAAAAAAATGGATCTTAGATTTAAAATACATTATAAGATTTTTAACACTATCGACACATGCGCATAGCTGTTAGCTGTATGATGGCTGAAGATTGATGTTTATGTTTATTGATTTTAACGGCATATCAACCCGTCCTGGGATTATGTCATGCCTAACGGTTAGGAAGTTATACATATCGTGTATTTATATTTATACTTTTTAGTAATTGGTTTTAACAATGTGTTAGCATTATTGGGGATTATATTGTATGGTATTGATTTGATTCATGTCTATATTCTACGGTATAATTTTATTTCCCTCAAAGAAGAGAGAATGTCCTCCATGTTGACATTTTCAAACAGATCTTTCATATTGTTTGCTTTAAAATAACGGTTTCTGATGTGAGCAAAAAACCTGCATTCCATGAATAAGTGTTTTAAAAAATAGATAATAAACATGAAAGACTAGGATTGACAGATAGATAGATGAATAAATAGATAGATAGATGAATAAATAGAAAAGATTGGGATTGATTCATTTTAGAGACATAATAAAGAGTGAGATAGATTAATATAAATGATACATATGAAAAATCAATCAGATTCTTCAGATTTTAATTTCTACTACTAATTTTTAATCTTTTATCCCTATTTTATCTTAAACGCCATATTGATATAGGATTGCCAGATGTGGTCAACGCACAAACACCTAAATAAAAAAGATGTCCTAGTTAAATATCTCAGCAAACAGCTACGATTAATTTGAAACACATTCTTCCTGGCTTGATAGATTATAGAGGCGCGTGGTGTAATGGTTAGAGTCGTATGAAATAGATACATATGAAAGAATGGGATATATAGATAGAAGTTTGACTAACATTGATAAAGCCATTGGATATCCTTGTCTCCGATTAGTCGGCGCCATATTTATTATTTGTAGGAAGCGCGTGGTGTAATGGTTAAAGTCAGAGGAAATGGACTCGTCGCCCCGAGTTCAAATCCTGGACGTGGTAATTGCATTTCACTTAGCGCTAATACCCTTGGTATGAATTCTTCTCTCCCTCCAGCAATGGGTAAATAATAGGGCAGATTGGGCTCTTTAACCTTGCTTAGGTAACCGGTCTAGGAGAAGGAAAACTCTGAATTCAAACCTGTTAAACTCCGCTTAAGAAATTGACCTTGTGTCACATCTTGCTCGTGCGGAGGGTTGGTAAATATATAGTTGTTATCTTTTTACATGCGGCAACTAGATTTAAGAAGATGAAGAATAATGTCATAATTTGCCGGTTGTTTTTTTTATTTGACAAAATTCAGCAGCAACGCGTTATGGTATTTAATGTATCCTTGCTTTAATCTTTAGAGATCTATTGTTATATGGTCCCTCCTCCCCAAGCTATGGATTTAATAGTACCTCTACTGTTCTTCTACAAGAATTGCGTAGACATTAAATAACCTACGAAGAAAATGTAGGGATAATCTTCCATTACTTGTTTCGGGTTGCCGTACGGCGTTGGATTATCTTCCCTTGTTTGTTACGGTTTGACGTTAAGTCGCGTTGTGAGCAGAATATATAAATATATAATATATAAACGATCTCTTTCTCCTGGACTCACCATTCTTCAGAACTAACACACAAGTTGGGTCTTCGTCCGTCTGGACTGCAGGGGCTGCTAAGCCCTCCCCCCAGTAACATGCTTTTCGTGTGCCTGTACACGGGCCATAATATACTCTATGCTTTCATAGAGACCACGTGGCATCCTCTTTGGAATACACTTATATATATATATATATATATATATAATATATATATATATATATATATATATAAACAGAAGAGGACATTTATATGTTTTTCAACCCTATATACACGGTTTTAATAGTAACGTGTCAACCGTATCTTTCAAGATAATTGCATAGGTCTCTTGAGGAACCTTTTATCTGGAACTCTATAAAATTCAGCTATTCCAGTGTGCTAGAAAACGTTTATTAAATTTTTTCTATTTCTTGATGTAATGATCCTTAAAACACAGTAATCTAATAAACCTGGATATAAGTGATGTATTCACGAGAAATATATCTCTAACGTTGCATTACTACAAAAGATTTTAACAATATGAATGTAACCCAAAATTATACCACACTATCGGCTGATGCTGTCAATTACACCGACTGCACACCTGCAGAGGAATAAAATACCCCTAATGGGGCCATTTGTTGGATGTAGGTGGCGAACCGTGATGCTTAGGGACAGAATCCTGGTGCTTATGGACAGAATCCTGGTGGTTAAGCTCTAAATGACAGCTAACACTCTATATACACTTTATTCTTTATTTAGTAGCGTCAGATTATTTTCTAAGACCCTTTTCTTTATGACTTTCTTCTATCCTGTTTTGTATTCTTTCTATTAGACTTTGGTTAGACAATAAAGTCTATTTGTTATAACTCTTTGTTCAGTGTATATGTTTATGTCACATTACCATCTTTTGGATAACCTGATGCATCTATAGGCCAAATCATCTATTCTTCTATGTTGCTATCTTTGCTGGTTTCTCTCCGTCTTCTAATCTTATTTCTTGTTTTGTATTGTTTCTGTTGTGCTTTGCTTAAACAATAAAGTCTATTTGTTATAACTCTTTGTCGGGATTTATTCAATATATATGTTTATGTGACGTTGTAGAAAATGATAAACACCAACTATTCCTTCCATTTCAAAGACTCTTTTCTTTAGAACTTTCATATAAACTACTTGTATTCTTTCTATTGGACTTTGCTTAGACAATAAAGTCTTTTTGTTATAACTCTTTGTCGGGATTTATTTAAATATATACAGGGTGTCCACAAAGTCTTGAAACAGTTTTTGAAATTGAACATTTAATGACTTACATTGTACAAATGATAAAATAAAATCTTTTCGTAAAAAATCATATAAAAATTCAACTCTTAAAGATTTAATATTGATGTATTTTTATTATTATTACACTTCAACATGACTGCCATCTTTGTTGATACATTTTCAATCTGTAGCGAGACTTTATGGACACTCTGTATGTTTATGTCCTGTTGGAGAAAATTATAGACAACTCTCATTTCATTTTCAACACTACCACTACTGTTTTTCTACAAGGATGACTTAGGGATTAAACAACCCACAATGATTTATATGCCATTAAACAAAGAAACCAACACTTTCATTTAAAAATGTATATTATTGTACCATACTAAGTGCAGTAAATACTTATGAGTAATTCTACGTTTGGCTTTTGAGTGGGTAGATTTGACTAGTGCTGCACAATATCAGATTCTATTTACCAAAGGCTTCTCGATCAATTCCTCATTTTATTTTTCCTTCTTTCAATTGCATTCTCGTATCAAGATCAAGAACCCCAAAAATACGCTTTTGGTGGGAGGGGGGTCTCTCTGAGAGGCAACTGAAAGTATTGCAAGAATAATATCTCATGAAATATCTTCCTTGTTTTAGGTTTGTTTTGGTTTTGTTTTTATAAACTTAGCAATTTCGTTGTCGCCAAGGAAAATGAGAAACTCATTCGTGTTAAATGTATTTGCATTTATATTCCGACCGTTTTGCTATTTGAACATTTCCATTTTCACACGTCATGCCCTAAAAATATACAAACACTCCCATAAAAAGAAGACTTTGCGCAGTCCATGACATGCAACACTCCACTTTGGACCTTAATTAGGCTAGACGGAAGGTCAGAGAGGCACTCTCCGAACAATCAGCTGGTCACGTCAAGCCATAGCGCCTATATGATTGTTCCAACCCTATTATCCTTATGTCAATTATCATATATGTGCTAGAAGGCGGTGTCTGAAGGTCTTAGTGTCATGAGTGTGACGTTAAACTGCATCTTAGGATGTTTTTCAAAAAATTGAGTTTGAAAATAATTGAATAACCAACAAGAATGAATAAAAGAAACTATCTTCGGCATAAAATAACCCAACAAATATTGACATACCGTAATATCTAAGAAAATAAACAACCTCAACTCCCTTTTGGCCCTCTGTGCCTCTTTCCTAGGACGTAATGGCTATTTTGTGTTGACACATCTGCCCTAGCGTAATATTTGATAACTTTTTGACAATAGCAATTCTCCACTAGTCTCTCGTTGCAGAGTATCATTGTGAGAATTTTTAATCGAACATTTTATTCGAGCTAAAGAGGTTCGATTTTTCTCTTAGGGCCTTCCATACTCGAATATAACCAACCGAATTAACTGATACAATATATTCTATGAGTATGGACAATTGAATGACAACAATCTAAACGTTTATATTGAATAAAGCGGCCGTTGTCAGGATGATGAGAAAATGGCCAGGAATGTGAGTTGAATAGTTGTCACTCAAGAACCAGCAATAACCAAATGAAATATGAATTAGAGGAAGTGCCCTGTGGAGTGAAACTTAGATTACGCTGACTGAATACCCGGAAGAGAACAAAGACCCAACCACCCATCCACTACAAAACGGGTATCCAGGAAATGACACTAAGCTGCATCTGGTAGTGAGGCTCCAGTTCTGTAGAAAAGAGGAGTGTGGATGCAAACTGTAGTAAAGTAAAACGCAGAACTGACGTAAAAGTACTAAGCTTTATTTAGCTAAACGAAACTCAACTACAAAATGAGCAGGGACAAATCACTGTTTATATAGCCTGCATAGGCGAGTCTATTACTGGTAAAACGTGAACGTAGGATACTACATACACTTTCATTGAAATTACACACTGGTCCACTCAGACGCGAAGCGGTAGTACCTGTTAGGATCACATTAATGGCTCAAATAGAAAGGTTTTAATTTGTTTTTGTATTGGATGGGTTGGTTGGTTAGACTTTACGGCATGTTGGGTTATTTTATGCCGAAGACGGTTTTTTATTCATTCTTATTGTGTATTCAATTTTTTAAGGTCAATTTTAACATATTTTTAAAATTCATTTTTGATCTATTTAACCCATAGATGGGACCCTAACCGGTACTACCATTCCGGGTCAGAGTGGACCTGGGAGTAATGGCAATGAAGATGTACTCCATACTCCCCAGAAATTAGAATCTCACCACTAGATGTAGTTTAACATCATACTCTCGATATTAAGACCCTCAGACATCACCTTCTAGCATGTATATGATAAAAAGGGTTTGGATTTTGGCATAAGGGTAATAGGATCGGGACAATCATATAGGTGTTATTGTTTGACGTAACCAGCCGATTGATCAGAGGGGGCCTCTCCGACCACTGGTCTAGCCCACATTAGGGCGAAAGAGGTGTATTGCATGTCCTGGACTGCTCAGCCACAAGAATTTCGTCATTAAGCATCACAGGTCACCACCACGACCAACAGGTGACCCCATTAGGGAATCTTACCCCTCTACAAAGGTACAGATGGAGTATTCTACAACCTCAACCGATAGGCCGTTATACCCAGCTTAAAAATTGACCTTGTGCCACATCCTGCTCGTGTGGATGCATTGGTAAATACATACTGAGTAAAAACTGGAAATGACTGTGGAAAAACTGACTGTGGAAAACCTTACTACAGATGAGTTTTGAGCTACTTGGAAAAACACTGGTGAGGGACTTTCCCCTCTGCAGAGGTGCAGTCAGTGTATTCTACACTTCCGGCCGACTGTGCAATATAATGGATCTGTGAGGCTAGCTTGCAAAGCATTACTCAAACACGGGACACTATAACTTTCTCAATGTTATTAAATCGAATGTAAACGTAATAGAATAAATAAAGTTATTTTCTGCGTGTTATTTTTCTTTAGAATGCATTTTACGTAATTAAAACCAGTGTAGCGATTGTCTGCCCCTGTTTGGTTTTGAAGAGTTTCTTCCCTTGCAACAGGTTTTCGACCGCTAGGAGGTCAGAGTATTTAGTCAGCAAGGCGCTAAGTGTGAGTTCTCTTTTCTCCGCGACAGCAAACAAGACACATGGGTCAGACATTTGCGTCTATACGTTTTATGCGGGGGAGGGGCTTGGCCCCCAGCCTGTCATAAGTAAGTGACATTCCTTTAGACACTTTGTATCACTTCTTTAAGACGAAAACCTACGTCCTACTTTCTTTATAATGCATTTATGTATCTGTTTTCTATACTTATCTTGTACTTTGTAATTTCTATATGTATTCCTGTTTAATTACTACCCTTTTTATTAAATCCGATCTCACTGAGAAGCTAAAGCGACAATTCTTCCAGGCTGTGGTTATATCAGTACTTCTGTATGCACCACTTGGACCCTAACGAAGTGCCTTGGGGATAAGCTAGATGGGAGCTGCACAAGAATGCTGTGTGCAGTCTTGAACAACTCGTGGAGGCAGCACCCCACAAGGAAGCAGTTGTATGGCCTGCCCCCCTCCCATCCGAGTGAGAAAGACTAGGCACGCAGGACACAGCTGGAGAAGCAAGGACGAGCTCATAAGCAACGTTCTCTTCTGAAAGCCAACACATGGACATGCTTATGTGGACGCCCACCAAGGAATTACATTGCTAACTATGCGAGGATGCTGGTTCTGCGCATGGGCAATGAGTGATAGGGAGGGTTGGTGATAGATTGTCAAGGATATCCGTGCTACATGCGCGACATGAAAATGATGATGATTTCTGTTTAAATGTATTTCTATGTGCTCACTATTAAAGTCTATGTTTGTTATATCTCATAACTTCTTTGTCGGAATGTTTCTTGTACTTATATGTACCCACGTTGAAAGGTCACTCCAATCCTTCCAACTAATTATGATACATTTAAATCCAACACGGATATTTTCGGGGCAGATGATTTAAGACGCAAATCACAGTGCTGTTAACTGTTTATTAATTATGTTAATATTATTTAAATTGTGTGTGGGTTGATTTTAAATTTCGCATTTATGTGATAAGGTCGAAATGATTGACCCTAATTAACATATGATGACCTGAAGATGACTAAGAAAAAAAAAAGCGCGTGCCTCCTTTCTGTGGTTCCATAAATTTTACGCAATTGAATTGTTCCAAAATTATTCATATATTAATACTCGTGTTCTTAAATCGTACAACGACCATCATCACGCAACATCCTCTGGTTAAAAATGAGATCCAAGATGAAATTCAAAAATGTAATTCCTGATTATCTGATGTTGCCTATCCGCCGAATTCTTATTTCTTATGAGCGTCGTCACCTAAGCTAAATAATGGACCATTCCGTGTTTGTTATAAAGAAATAGGAGAAAAAGACAAGCTAAACAGAAAAAATATAATAGAAAGAAAGAAAGTATGGGAAATATATATAGAGAGGGGTTGAGTGTGCGGAAGCAATAAAGCTAATCAGTTTCAATCGAACATAATGAAAAAATGAAAAGAAGAAAAGAAGGAAAAAATGTTAAGTTAAATCAAGAGTATTATACTGTTTACATATTGCCCAATAGCAATAGCTCTTAAATAAACATACCAAACGTTGTAATAATTAAATTATCATACTTTGGTATATCTACATGTCCTACTAGTTATTATCATTATTATTATTATTATTATTATTAGTTTTTCACACCTGCCGTAGCTGGTGGTTCACTGGAGTCTGAGCAAGTCTCCCCAGGTCTCCAGGAGTCATCTGAGTATTCTAGCCGATCCCAACAACGCTGTATTTTGGATGGTCTTGATTCTTGCTCTGATTTCCAGTTTACGCAAATTCTTTTCCAGAGCTTTTGGGATTGTTCCAAGGGCACCAATTACTATTGGCACGACCTTCCCCTTCATGTTCCACAGCTTCCTCAGTTCTCTGGCGAGGTCTAAGTATTTGTCTATCTTTTCGCTTCCTCTCATTTTTACTCGGTGGTCGGCTGCGACAGTAAAATCCACGAGATTATTATTATTATTATTATTATTATTATTATTATTATTATTATGCCAGTTTTAATTAGTTGCCTTTCAATGGAGTCTGAGTGATAGTAAATCGTCTCAGGCCCCCAGGATTATAGAAAGAAATTTTACATAATTAAAATGTTATTTTAAGGGCAGAGCTGTTACTGTTTATCAAATATGTTAATATTATTTAAATTATGTGTGGGTTGATTTTAAATTTCGTATTTATTTGATCAAGTCGAAATGATTGACCCTAATTAACATATGATGACCTGAAGATGACTAAGAAGAAAAGAAGCAGGTGCCTCCGTTCTGTGATTCCATACAATTCGCGCAATTTAGATGTTCGAAAATAAAAGCGAATGAAAAAATCGATGAACGTCAAAAATCAATAAAGAAAGAAAGAGAAGCAGGTGAAACTTCGATCCAATCTACGCACTCGGATTTAAATGAAGAAACACAAACAAACAAACAGACAAACATGCAGGCATGCTAATTGTTTCCGATAGGTGGCGTGTTTGAGTGTAAGGAAGATAACATTATAAAATGCAAAATAAGTTGTTATTTTTTGCGGATTTTTTATTTTATTTTTTATCTTTATTTTTTTATTTATTTTTTTTAAATTTTTTTTTTTGATTTTAAAAAGAAATCTTTCTTGAAAAGGCAAATTACCAAATGGATGTAGTTGGTCTTTGTGAATATAAATTTAGAAACATAAACAAAAAAAAAACAACTTTGAAATTGGTCTCTGTTCTTTCGTTTTGCGAATGGCACAATCACGCGGGAAATCTTTTTCCCCTCCCTAAGGAATGGATTTTTTTGCTTCCTTTTATCTTTCCTTTTCTTTTTTTTTTTTTTTTAATTTGCTCTCTGCCAATTTTTCAGACTATTTTTTCTTTTAAATAACTCATTGAACTCTCAGAAATTCCTCGATATATTAATTATACACATAGCTCATAATATTCAATATTTACGAGGGTGATTCCAAAAGTAAGTGGAGATACAGAATGTAATGATTAGAGTCGTAGAAAATGGACTCGTCAGCCCGAGTTCAAATACTGGACGAAGCTACAGTGCACATAGCACTAATACACTTGGAAAGGTATGAATCAACTACTCTCCCTCCAGCTATAGGTAAAATAGAAAGACAGACTAAGCTCTTTAACCTCGGTTAGGCAACCAGTCTAGGAGAAGGAAAACTCTGAATTCAAACCTGTTAAGTCCGCTTGGGGTGGTCAATACTAGAATAGGCTCAGTCCTGATTAGTTATCTATTTTTTTAAATAAGGTATCCAAAATATTTAGAAATCACAGAAACGTTTATCGTTGATTGTCAATTATGTTTCAAGTTTATTCACTTTATGAAGTCTCTTTTTCAACTCGTAAATGCATGGAGAGTTAATTGTGAAATAAAACAGAAATTATAAGTATTCATAGATGGGACCCTAATAGATACTACCACTTCGTGTCAGAGTGGAACTCAGAGTAAAGGTGATAAAGGGGTCCTACATACTCCCCAGTTTTCCAAAATTGGAATTTCACCATACAGTTTAACGTACACCCAGGTCAATAAAACCCTCAGCCACTACCTTCTAGCACCCATATGATAAGAAGGGTTGGGGGTGTAATAGTTTTGAGACAATATTATAGATGCTATGGTTTGAAGTGACCAGCCGATAATCAGAAGAGGTCTCTCCGACCGCCCATCTAGCCTAAGTAAGGAGTGGGGTGTTGTTGCATGTCAGCTACCAGGATCCTGTCCTTATGCATCACCACATTGCACCAACAGCCAACAGGGGGCCCATTGGTGGAAGGAGTTTACCCCTTTACAGAGGTGCAGTTGGTGTATTCTACAGTCCCACTCGACAGGGTGGAGCCTTAGTAGAGTAACTACATGAGCAGATGAGATACAACATCGTTTTTTTAAAAGCAGAGTTGAACAGGTTTGGATTCAAAGTTTTCCTTCTAGACCGGTTGCCATACCAAGGTTAAAGAATCCAGTCTTCCTTACTATTTTACCCATAGCCGGAGGGAGAATAGTTGGATTCATACATTTTTCCAAACGTATTAGCACTATGTGAAATGCAAATAGCCTCATCTTGGATTTGAACTTAGATCATCGTGTCCATTTCCTACTATAATAACCATTACACGACGAGCGCCTCCGTAAACAGAAATTATCTGGACTTGTCTAGTCTCCAGTTTATCAACTGCTATTCATAATGTAAAAATTGCATTTGAATACTACACAGATGGGGTTTTGCCATTGTTTAAAAGAATAATAAGACGTTCCCATTTGAATTCTTCTTTATTCATTTCACGAAATCTCTTTTCAACTCATTATATATTACCGAGTGGGGATTACGGAGACTCTAATGGAGGCACATCTTTTTACTACACAACAAGTCAAAAAGGTGTTGTTGATGTCTGCCGGATCATAGTCCCCCAAAAACCCAGATCGGCACGGTTGCTTTCCCGACGTTATACTTTCTCCTTGTGTGGCGACCGGTGATGCTTAAGGAGGGTATCCTGGTAGATGAGCAGTTCAAGGCATGCAACACTCCACTTAGGCTAGACGGGCGGTCGGAGAGGCCACGTACGATCAATCGGCTGGTCTCGTCAAGCCCTATAACCTATTTGATTGTCCCAACCTTATTGCCCTTATGGCAAGCCCCAACATTTTTTATCTTATATGTGTGCTAGAAGTCGGAGACTCTATCTGATGGTGAATTTTGGCATTGAATAAGTCACGAAGGTTGATATGTCATTAAATAACGAAACAAAACCAAATTTTGTTAGACGAGAAAAAAAATCAATAAAAACAGTTACGCCTTGTGTGTGCCTGGTCCACCAATAATTCTGAAATTGTTGATGAAATATTTACAATAGACGTCCTGATGAAAATTCTTCCAGTCAGTTACTGTGTGTTCCGATGAAATCCGACACTCCTTTATGTTACAGTTACTGGCCATTTCGTAGGACCACAAATAAATAATCTTTAAAATCTGCTGCAATTTCAATTTCAAACTCTCGAAAAAAAAACAGCCCGTCCTTACCGAAAAGTATTCCTTACTTTATTAATATCCGTAGAAGGCACCCTCTCTTTACCAAACATGATTTACGACTGGGTTATTTGACTGTGTCCTCTCTCTCTTTCTCTCTGTCTTTCCTTCTCTCTGAAAAAGAACCCACGAGCCTAGAAATGAATACACAATTACTTGTGACTATACAACGTGCGTGTGTTGTTTCTGAACTAACGACGACAACTACTACAACTTGAGTTTGGTCTATGCGACAAATACCGTTCTGGTACCGATTGTTCTGTTATATCAACAGTACCCCTTTTACAGAAGACAAAACTTTAAATGCCAACTCTGAGAAATTAATTTTGTTTTTTTTTTAGATCATTTTCCTAGCATTCTACTTGTAAAAATAAATCATTGCGTCACTCTACTTCGGCACTTTCCGTCACCAAATGTTGTTTTTTTTTATACGTAAAATGTGATTCTAATGCTTTTATCACTTGCGTGCTATTCTTCATTAGTACCTATAGATATACTCAATCGGAAAACAAAGGTTGGGGAGTAGGCTCGATATTCAACCAGAAAAACATCCGGTACTAATGCAGAATAGCACGCAAGTGATTAAAGCATTACAATCACATCGGGAATCTACAGAAATACAATGCTTTTTATACGTAATCTAATAATTTTATCACTTGGATAATATGCTGCATTGGCACTATTTATATTTGCCTGGGTGTGTTGCATTTTTGTTTGCTGTAAGTAGTTTTTTTGTTTTTTGTTTTTTGTTTTGAGTGTTTCATTTTATTGGATTTAAGATTTTATTTAAATTTCGATCAGGTTTGCCGACCTGAAAAATAGAAGACCTTTTACTTCTCGATTTCGATGCAGAGTTTGAAATGGAGAATTTAATAGCGCATTACTTATCGGGTCAAGATCGTAAAGACGTCTCTCAATGTTTTGAACACTGAAGACTTTCTTTAAGATCTTGACCCGATAAGAATTACTACTCTGTTCGAAACAAATTATATATATATATATATATATATAAATATATATATATATATATATGTGTGTGTGTGTGTGTGTGTGTGTGTGTGTGTCATTTGTTTCGATCTATCTATATATACTCTCTTTGTTTCTTTCTTTTCTATTATATTTTTTCTGTGTAGCTTGTACTTTTCTCGTCTTTCTTTATAACAAACAAGGAATAGTCTCTCTCTCTCTCTCTCTCTCTCTCTCTCTCTCTCTCTCTCTCTCTCTCTCTCTCTCTCTCTCTCTCTCTCTCTCTCTCTATATATATATATATATATATGTGTGTGTGTGTGTGTGTGTGTGTCATTTGTTTCGATCTATATGTATATACTCTCTTTCTTTCTTTCTTTCTTTCTTTTCTATTATATTTTTTCTCTGTAACATGTACTTTACTCGTTTGTCTTTTAAACAGACAAGGAATGGTCTCTCTCTCTCTCTCTCTCTCTATATATATATATATATATAATATATATATGTGTGTGTGTGTGGTGTGTGTGTGTGGTGTGTGTGTGTGTTTGTTTATCACATCTCCTGTTTAAACAATTTTATTAATGATCTTTTCAAACTTTCTGGCCAACTTTTTAAATATTTGGATGGAATCCGTAGATTAGACCACTGAAGTTCTACGGATTCCATCCAAATGTAAAGAATTTGGCCAGAAATCTTGGAAAGATCATTAATAAAATTGTTAAACAGGAGACGTGTCTTTTGTTTAATTCTACACACTCTCACACACACACACATACACACAGAGACACACACGCGCATAAACACACGCACACACACAAATATATATATATATATATGTGTGTGTGTGTGTGTGTGTGGTGTGTGTGTGTGTGTGTGTGTGTGTAGTATAGTGAGAAATTTGAAAAAACACAGGTTTAAATAAAAATGAGTGGTAAGTTTATTAGCCGACGCTGCAGTGTTTCGATCTGTTAAGTAGATCTTCTTCAGTGCTTTTTTTATATAAGGAAGAGTAAAAGAAAATTTATCACAGAATAATGAAAACTGCGATAGTCCTTGTTTATCAATCGGTTCAAAATTTGAAGTTTGAAGAAGAAACGCTGGAAAGGTAAACGGTTTGAAATATGACGTCAAGTATTCTTCTTTTATTGTGTGTGAGTGTGTGTATGTGTGTGTGTGTGTGTGTGTATGTATCAAAAAATGACATTGAGCATTTTTCTAGGTGTTGTGTATGTGCGTGTGTGTGCGTGTGTGCGCGAGTGTGGGTATATGTTACAAAAGACGACATCGAAACAATTCTCAATGTTGTGTGTGTGTGTGTGTGTGCGAGCGTGCATGTTTGTTTCAAGTAAGAGGCGAGAATATATATATATATATATATATATATATATATATATATATATATAATGTACAACAGGGCAGCTGATGAGTATGCTACACGGTCTAAATCCGCGGTGTCTTTCGTCATCTTAGCCTTTTCTCCACTTTTCTTGATCTTCTGCCTTTTTTCAACTGATCGTGCTATTGAATAATTCTAGACACAGTTTCGTCCATTGCCAGTGAACTTCTCTTTGTTATTTCTCTGAATTTTTAAAATGAGGCTTGTTAATTTGTACTGTTTGGATTATTTTCAGTCGGCAGAGCGTCCGGCTAGAAACCACAAGGTTCCTAGTTCGATACCGGACCTCGACAAATCAGTGTATGAGTAGCACAGGGATCTGTGTGGTAGAGTAAGGAGCAGATGGTAGGTGTGGCTCTCCACATCAAACGCAAAAACAATCTCCTTGGTCTAGTGCTAGTGAAAAAGGGATATATTCCCTCGCTGATTGTTTGATACCGACTTTAGGCCATCCTGACGACTTTTCTATTTAACCTATATATGGGAACCTAACATATACTTACACTCCGGGTCAGAGTGGAACTGGGAGTAATGGTGATGAAAAGGGACTCCACATTCCGCAGACTTCCAGAATTGGAACCGCACTAACGTCATACCCAGGACATGAAGACCCTAATACATTTTATATGATAAAAATGTTCGTGGGATTGCCATAAGGGCAGTAGGGTTAGGACAAGCATGTAGGTGCTAGGGCTTGATCTGACCAACTGATTAATTGGGAGTAGCCTCACCGACCACCCGTCTTGCTTAAGTAAGGGCTAAAGAGGTGTATTACATATCATGTACTTCTTAGCCACCAGGATTTCGTCATTAAGCATCACGGGTCGCCACTCATAGCTAACAGATGGTCCCTTTGGGTGGGTTGGGGGTGTCTTACATTCTTGCAGTGGGTTTAAGCTAAAGCTCCAGACGATAGGTCTATATAAGTACGTCCATGATGTTTTTTATAACTATTTAAAAATGATGTAATGGTTAGTAAGCTATGACCATTGTTAGTGAGTTCGATTCTTACCTGGCGCCCCTTACTACTGGCCTTGTGCCACATCTAAGCTAAGAATAGCAAATAACTATTTAGGAATAACCGAAGGATTGGTATCCTTATTAACATTCCCATCGCCTTGGCCCTAAATTAATTATTGGAATTACTTTTTTAAGTCAAGATTGTTTTTTTATTTTTCCCATTGTGGTTGAATTTCAAACTTATTGTTGTTCAGATCAACGCCATTTTTAGTATTATCTGCATTATTCGGACTATTGTCCTCATCTTCATTGTTATCTGTACAATGTTTTTGCCTGTGTACTTTCAGACCTTCTTCGGGTATTTCTTGTCGGACTCGGGAACCTTCTCGGACTCGGGGACCATCTCGAGCTCGGGAAACTTCTCTTCCTGAAGAAGGCCGGAGGGCACATCGACCGAAACATTGTACAGATTACAATGAAGATGAGGACAATAGTCCGAATAATATAGATAATACTAATCATCAAGCCTCATCTAAAAAAAACATTCAGAGAAATAACACCATTTTTATTTTTACCTTGAAATTAGGTTTTCTAAATTGGAGATGGTGCAATGGTTAGAGTCGTAGGAAAGGGACTCGTCGACCCGAGTTCAATTCCTGGACAAAGCATTTCAAACGGCGCTAATACCCTTGGGAAAGGTATGAATCCAATTCTCCCTCCAGCCATTGGTAAATAGCAGGGCAGACTGGGCTCTAACCATGGCTAGGTAACCAGCCTAGGCGAAGGAAAAACTCTTAAATCAAACCTGTTAAACTCCGCTTAATAAATTAACCTTGTGTCGCATCCTGCTCGTGCGGAGGGGTTGGTAAATATATATACGGTCAGCAATCTCAAAACAAGCCCCCAATTCACCCCAACCCTGACCCAACAAAAAGTTCTGCAACCCATTAGATAATCGTTAATAGTTATATGTTTCATTCAAAGTGAAAAAAAAACTACTTGTCCTAGGTACCACCAACTTTCCATCTGAAATTTACCCCCCCCGCTATATTTAATACAACGAAACTTGCATAAAAATTAATATTAAATTGGAATTTTTTTTGTTCATTCGAAAGAGGAAACATTAAACAAATCCCTGATGGTTTAAAAAAATTTTTTCAACTCACGGATATAATGAAAATTATAAACGAAAAACAATATTTTTTGCACCGTTAAATCAATTGAAATTTAACGTAGCCAAAAACAAGTTATGACTACCATATTTTTTCAAAAATCGATGAAAAATCAGTTAATTGTCCGATTTTCACGAAACTTTCCATAATTATTTACCTTTGGATGTAAATGTGTCTGAAATATTTTTTTCCCAAAATATTTTAGGGGAAATATTTTTTACGATGTCCCCCCCCCCATTTTATTTTATGAAGTATGAAAAATTGAATCGACAAAAAACGATTTTTACTTTTTCTATAAAGATAATTGATTGAGCTTTGCTGTTACGTTCGCCGATCGTTTTAACGTATGACACGCTATGTTCCATCAGAGAGACACAAGAAGAGATGAGAGGTGCAACATGCAAATCGGCAAAAGAACAACTCAAGATATATATATTATTTTACAAAGCAATTTTATTTGATATTTCAAGGTTGGGAAGAAGATAAAAGTCCACAGGTTGGGATATATATATATAGAATCATCAAGGGGGTATGTATCATGGGTTTGTCTGTTAGGGTTTTGAATGAGATGGCGAGGTAGGCCTATTTATAACTTTCGTTCACATGTCGTAGTCAATTCAAGAATATATATATATATAACTTGGCTAAAATATAAAGGGAACAGATTATAGAAAATTTCCATGACGGAGTATATCACTTAGCTTTCGTTTTGGCTGGTTCACCTTCTGTTTCTGTGGAGATGTGTCCGGTAAACTTCCTTTATTTCTTTTATGAATTTCCTATTTTTAAGATAAAGAGATGGCATTCTTATAAAATCTCCATTCCTCATTGTAGAGTTGAAATTTTATCTTCCCGTGTTCTCCTAACCATATATATTCAGTGGTCGAGGAGGCCAAATGTCTTTCTCCCGGGTTCGGTCCCTACCTATGTGGATGACTACTCTGAGCCTAATTTCTTCTATACCGCATGGAGATAGCCAGCGATCACCCTCGAAGGGGTCTGAAGTGGAACTACTCAGTGGCCGAAATTTCTTCCTTTCCCACAAAAGTCGTGACGTCACATCTCTGTCTATCTGCTTGGCCCTTTCTCTTTCCATTGCCTACGTGACGTAACTAAGCAAAATATGTTCCCCCTCCTTCCGATGGATACGTTGCTCTAACGTACCTAGTGGTTGGGTACATTTTCTAAGCATGCACCTTATCTCTGACGTCACAAGAGCCCTAAGAACATTTTTTGTTTTTAGAATTTTGTTTCTATTTGTTATAATCGATTATACGTAACAATGTGTTTCGAGGTTTGTCTTTACGTTTAAGCGTAGATAGTTTATTCCCCTGGTAAAATAATGTTCGTTTGGGTAGAAAGAAAGAAAATGCAATTTGAAGAAAGATGGTAGCAAAATAAAAGAGAAAAAGGCAAATGAACAGAAGAAGAGAATGAAATACAATCCAAATAAAGAAAGAAAGATCGAAAGAAAAAGAAGGAAAATGCTATATAAAGAAAGGCAATACATTGCAAAGAAAGAAGCAATGAAACAAAGAAAGAAAGAAAATGAAATATGAGGAAAAAGAATGAATGGCAAAGAAAGAAAGGACAAAAGAAAGAAAGAAAAAAAAGAAAGAAAGAAGAAAAATGAAAAGTAAGAAAGAAAGAATGCAATAGAAAGAAATAAAGAAAAAAAGAGAAGAAAATATGATGCAAAGAAAAGAAAGAAAGAAAGAAAGAAAGAAAGAAAATGCGATGCAAAGAAAGAAAAAAATAAAGAAAGAAGAAAATGCGATGCAAGAAAAAAAGAAAGGAAAGAAAGAAAGGAAAGAAAGAAAGAAAGAAAGAAAGAAAGAAAGAAAATGCGATGCAAAGAAGGGAAGTAAAAAATACGAATAAAAGAAAGAAAGAGGAAAATGCGATGCAAGAAAAAAGAAAGAAGGAAAGAAAGAAAAAAAGAAAGAAAATACGATGCAAAGCAAGAAAGAATGAAAGAAAGAAAGAAAGAAAGAAAGAAATCACTAGAATTTGAACTGCAGTCGAAAATAAAGAAGACCTTTCAATGTATAAAGACATTTAACAGTTCCTAAGAGAAAGAAACGAAGTGTGAAATGAAGTGAAATGAAGTGAAGTGAAGTGTCAAAGACCGAAAAGATGACGACAGCGACGACGACGATATCAAAACCCAGCAATCTTAGATTCTGTAAAATTCATCGATTCCCAGGAAGAAAAAAAATCAATCAAAAGAAAAAAAGAAAAAAAAAGAAAAAAAAGAAAAAAAAGAAAAAACTCTCACTATGGTAAAAACTCTCTTTCATCGTTCTTTCTTTCTTTCTTTCTTTCTTTCTTTCTCATTTCCACTTTCTTTTATTAATATTTTCCTTCTTTCTTTCATTCTTTCTTTCTTTATTCATTTCTTTCTTTAGTTTTCTATACTAATATTGATATTCTTTCTCACTTTCTTTCTTTCTTTCTTTCTTTCTTTCTTTCTTTCCTTCTTGTTTTTTCTTTCTTTTTTTCTTTCCTTTTTTCTTCCTTTTATTATAGCAAGCTGTTTGTGCGAACAAATTTTGGCAAGTCATCACTTTTCGATTTATTCCAGTTCTTCCGTGGGGAAATTGAAAGTCGGCAGATTTCCACAGTGAGAAATTATCTGGGGGGTGGCTCATTTCTTCGACAACAGAGTAAACAGAATTATTAATCATTGACTCCATACTATTCAGCAAAAGAAGAAAAGATATTGGATAAACATTTTTTCTAGGCTTAAACTGGGTAAGTAATTGATAAATACTTTAATAGATGTAAGATATAATCGAGTGTTCCCACTTTGAATATTACACAAAACAATTACCTTTTCATAAAAAAACATGTTTTGCCAAGTAGCACATAAATAGTTTGTTGTAAGGTAGTATACAGTCAATCCGCAATAAGATGAGTTCCGCTTGAATCTTTTTTATCATATATATGCTAGAAGGCGATGTCCAAGGGTCTTAGTGTCATAGGTATGATGTTAGCTATACATATATAAAGGGCAGTTGTGTGTATATGTATGTCCGGATGAAACTTCGAAAATAAAACAATTAACAACAAAGTAAATATATACACATTAAATATCATCAGGGCTTTTTTTTTTAGCAAAAAAGGATTTATATTCGTGAAACTAATTAAAAAATTAAATTTAAATGATAACAGCATGGATTTGTCTGTTCATTTTATATTTTAGATAGTAGACATTAACATTTCTTTTCAGAGTAGCTGGATTAATGCAAGGTTTATTTTTTACATAGGGATTTAAATGGGGCATCCCATGAGGATTCAACTCACGATTCAGTAATAATAGAACTGCGGGACTAACTTATAAAATCCCCCTCTACCCAGGCGACGCCGAGTGTGAAGTTCCAATTTTGAAACTCTGGGGAGTGTTGAGTACCCCTTAATCGCCATTATTTCTATGTCCACCCTGATCTGTATCTATAGGTTAAATAGAAAAAACGAGTTAAAAAGTATTTTTTGAAATTGAGTTAAAAATAATTTGAATACCTATCAAGCATGAAAAGAACAAAATGTCTTCGGCATGAAATAACCCAACAAGGATTGACATGCCGTAAAATCCAACAAACAAAAGCAAAATAAGCGGGGTACAAGCTGAGGTTTTTAATCCGAGTTATCCGGAAACATTTTTAAAAGACAAACATGAGAGATACATTTGAGAATCTCAATATGGCTGATTTTTTTCCTTCTTGAAATAAATAAAATTATACGAAAAATATAACAATAATTATAAACCTTATCCAATAAACGCGTCCTTTAAAGTCATTCCCGATTCATTCTAGCCGACAGCAGCCTTCTTTCTTTCTTTATTTATTTTTCTTTCTTTCTTTCTTTCTTTCTTTCTTTCTTTTACTTTTAAGTTTCTTTCCTTTCTTTCTTTTACTATTCGATTTCTTACTTTCTTTCTTTTTAATTTTTTTATTCTTCGGTTTCTTTCTTTCTTTCTTTCTTTCTTTCTTTCCTTATTTCTTTTGTTCTATCTTTTACTCTTCCGTCAGCTTTTTTTCTTTCTTTCATTCATTCTTCGCTTCCTCCCTTTTATTCTTCAGTTTCTTTTTTCTTTCTCTTTTCTAATCTTCTCTTTCTTTCTTTCTTTCTTTCTTTCTTTCTTCGCTTCCTTCCTTTAACTCTTTGATTTCTTTCTTTCTTTTCTTTTCTTTTTATTTTATTCAGATTTTTTCATTCCTTTTCATTAATTGCACCCGACCTCTTCCACATCCTCACCAGCTATTTAAAATGAAAAAGCTGGAGACTGACAAATCAAAATTTGATGATTACCCTGCCGACCTCGCCCCCTCCCCCATCCCCAACAAAAAAGAAAATACTTGAACATGTTGCTAATTATCAAATGTATTGCTTCGTCTTCATCAAAAATGACAACGGCTGACTCAGCACTAAAAATGTACCCAGGCAAATTCAAAATCACCCTATAAAGACTTGAACACCGAAATCAATATGTTCTTCAATAAACAAAATGCAACAATAACACGCATAACAAACCTTTCTAAATAAAACCTGGAATATACATATATATTAATAAGTCGTCCATAGACACGGGTTTCGGTTTTTCACGCCTCTTCAGTGTGGCTAGACACAACTATCCCTGGCTAGGAGCGAACTCCGACTGACTATTGGCCAGCCAAATTTCTTAACATCTGGGCCACTTTGACAGCTGCCGTAAAAAGTAGTTTCTCTGTAACGAAAAATCATATTCAATGAACATACGTGTGATCAGCTGCAATTAATCGGTAACTCAATTAATTCGGTGGATTTAACCCTGATGATTCTGGCGATGAAACTCGAGTAGGTCTCTGTTGTATCCATTTCTTCAATAAATTTGCTCTACTTTGTATTGAGCACTTTGTATTTGTTTTATCACGGACTTAACCCCTAGATCCTGTGCACCTCCAACGATCGTGCCCATATTCACCGGTAAGCCACCCTTTATATATATATATATGTGTGTGTGTGTGTGTGTGTGTGTGTGTGTGTATATATATATATGTATTCATCTACAGACATCGTATTTTGATGTATCACGTTTCTTCAGTGGGGCTAGACATTCGCAAGCTACCTCCAACCGGAATGGAAATACGATTGATTTATCATCAGTCAAGATTCTTAACCACTCAGCCATCAATACCAACGGAATGGGATTAGGATTTTAACTGATAAATACATGCATCTGAAATATATGTAAAGGCCACCAGAGAGGGCTCCATCAGTTTTGTAGGATAGCGTTGTCCCACAGGAATCATAAACTACCTACCTAGGTTACACCTAAATGGTTCATCAGTATAATTCTAACTGGCAGAGGTAGATACAAACGACTTTTATTATGGAAGTGGGTATGAGAGTGAATAAGAATTAGCATAAATATTTTTTTAAATAAAAATTAGTATAAAAAATTGTATGATAACTAAGTATTATTGGCTGAGGAGCCAGGACCTTTTGTGTCTACAAGCATTTAGAATTTTAGTTCATTGATATATATATATATATGTGTGTGTGTGTGTGTGTGTGTGTGTCGCACTAGTGGGAAGTGACATATAATCAATTTCTTAAGCCGAGTTTAATGGGTTTGAATTCAGAGTTTTTCTTCTCTTAGACTAGTTGCTTAATCAAGGTTAGAGAGCCCAGACCGACCTACTATTTACCCATAGCAGATTAATGTTAATGAGTTTCATTCTTACTGAGGCTCCAATAATTACACCGCGCTGGAACGCCGCGTAGTGGTATAATTCTATCTTTATGAGTACTTACTCAACCCCTACGCAAGAGTAGGATGTGACACAGTGTCAACATCTCCAGCAAAGTTTCTTAAGATATACCTTCTTCAGGAGAACTAAACACCGAACGAAATCGGGGTAGATGATATATATATATATATATATATATATATATATAGTTGTAGAAAAAGGTTTTACCGCTAGCACTGTTTCGGTGGTCAAGATACACCTTCTTCCGGACTTTGAGTTCTTCTGGATTTTTGCTCTGTGACTCTAACAATAAGGGGACACATTGAGCTCTAAAAATTACGACTGCTGAAAAACCACTACGTTGTAAAGAAGATTTCTGCTCTCAGTTCCTGGATTATAGTACACACACACACACACACACATGTATATATATATATATATATATATGTGTGTGTGTGTGTGTGTGTGTGTGGAGAAAAGTAGACAAACACGGGATGTTATGGAAACTTGATGTTTATTGTCGACGGTGCAACGTTTCGGTGTCTTATTAGACCATCTTCAGGACTTGGATATAGTTCTTACTCCAATGATGGAAATTCTCAAAATGCTGAATCTTACTCCAATGATGGAAATTCTCAAAATGCTGAATATATATATATATATATATATATATATATATATATATATATATATATATATACTAATCATATTTTGTTGAATTTTACCCAATCTGTTATTCCTCATATATATATAATATATAATATATATATATATATATATAATATTGGGTTACGGTTTTAGGGGATTAAGGTTGTTTTTAATTACGTATTGCTTAAAAAATACTGGCGTAATCACCCCAAGGCAACACCTGCTCTCCCTTGTTTAAAAGGGACAGGGCTGGGTATATTGACCAGTGGCTGAGGCACGTCAAAAGAGGAAGGCTGAGGGGATACACGGAATTTTTAACCCTGGCCACTGCCTGAGCTTCGGTTTGTGTGTGGCTCTGCACGTAGATCTGGCTTTGTGTTCATCTGACATGGTGGGGGTTGGAAAATAACTACTTTGACAACAGCTGGCCGAAAAAATATATTCATTTTTATCACTGGCTAAGCTGGACCCCGTTTTTATGAAGACTTCGAATGCGAATTTTGCGAGATTCTTACTTGCTACTAGAAAATAAGCGTTGCGAAAATCAAAATGACTTTGCATGAGACTCGAAAGACTAAGACGGAATTGCAATTTCTAAGACCGTAAGCTGCACAATGTAGGGACTAAATTATGAGAACCACTTTCATTTGTGTAATTGCAAGAATACAACGATAAAAGCTAGAATATAAAATACTGAATTTACAAACTGCTTTCAGCCAAGTTTCACACTTAGGTTTAGTAAATAAGAAAAATAAAACTTATGTTACTTCACTGGTAGTTGCACTTTCAGAATTACCTTTAGTAATGACAATGAAATATAAATTGTAAACTAGAAAACTTTCATTGTTATTTATATTCTATAATGATGCAATTTTTCTTTGAGTCTGAGTGCAATGAGTTTATTGAAAGAAAAAGAGTCAGTTTATTTTCCTCGTAACCTACTTGTACTAGGCTCTATTTAGGTGGGACCATCTACAAGCCGAGACTCATGGGTGGCAGGTGGAAAAATTGCGTCGAGCCCGTCGGCATTCCCCCTCAAAATTAAATCAAGGGGGCAAGTGTTGCCTGGGGGGATATCCCCCTGTGATCGACGCTATTATTTAACTCTCAACAAGTCCAGCAGCCGAAGCTGGACCCCCAGCTAGGCCGGGTGAGAGGACTGCTTAAAAAAACAGAATTTTTTTATATAAAATGATTTTACCTACATAGTACAGAAGGTTTGCGTAATTTGCATATTCTTTTGAACAATCACGGTTTAATAAATAATTATTGGATGTAATTGACTTCTAATATCAATGAGAGAGACAGACAGAGAGAGAGAGAGAGAGAGAGAGAGAGAGAGAGAGAGAGAGATTTTTTTTACTTATTATAAATAATTAGGTTATTGGTCTAAACCAACTGCTACTTCTATTCAAAAATTTCTTGAATGGGAATCAATCATAAGTTGGAATATTAAAATATTAAATTTTATTATTCTTAGCTCCTTTTAATTTATTTGGCTTTTTTATTTCATAAGAATCTCGTCTAAATTATTTTCATCTCATCCACCCTCTTACTCCTGTCTTCTCCCTTTCTCTATCACTTCCTGGTGTTCCTAAAATCATTTTAGTACGGTCATCGGCCGGGTACTTTTGCTAGTATATATATATATGTGTGTGTG
This sequence comes from Doryteuthis pealeii, assembly GCA_023376005.1. NCBI lineage: Eukaryota > Metazoa > Mollusca > Cephalopoda > Myopsida > Loliginidae > Doryteuthis > Doryteuthis pealeii. The sequence goes on from CM042166.1 coordinate 65,791,984, forward strand.
TATGAGAAATAAGAGGAAATTAATCCGACAATATGCAAGGAAGGTCGACAAATACGGGATGTTGTGCAATAAACATCCATTTGGTACAACATCCCGTGTTTGTCTAACTTTCTCCATATATTGCCTACCTTTCTCCACATATGTATATATATATTTAAACCATCAACACACACACACATGCACATACACACACACACACACACACATATATATATATATATAATATATGTATGTGTATATATATATATATAATCGTTTTTAACGATAAATCGTTCCTTTCTCGATCAAAAACTAATTTCCTTATTAATAGCCGAGAGATCCAAAATAGATATTGAAATATTTCTTGGAAAGCAGCGATGATAAGAAAGTTAATTTCTCAAAGATCGCGATATGCCATTGATAGAGAGGAATATAATTTCGGGAAAAAGTACCCCCGGATCAAATATTGGTTTATAGGAAAATCCGATTTATCGATAATTTTGTAATAGTTTTAAAAAAGGGTCTGGTTTAGCTCAGTCGGTAGAGCATCCGTATAGGAATCGCTAGGTCCCACTTTCGATACCGGTCCAACTCAATGACTGAGTAGCACAGATTGGGTAATATGATCAGTGCGGTAAAGTGGGGAATTGACCTGAGGTGTGGTATCTCAGCAAAATAAAAAAACAACTTACCTGGTCTAGCGTTAGCGAAAAAGGGATAGACTCCCTCACTGTCCGGCTGATACCGACAATAGGCCATTCTGCTAACTTTAAAAAGAAAAAGAAAAAACAACGAAAAAAATCGTGTACTACGGATTGGGTAATATTATCTGTGCGGTAAAGTGGGGAACTCACGTTAGATGTGGTGCTCTATCTCAGCAAAATAAAAATAAAAACTTCCCTGGTCTAGCGTTAGCGAAAGGGTGATAGACTCCCTCGCTGTCCTGCTGATACCGACAAAGGTCCTTCCGCTAATTTAAAAAGAAAAAGAAAAAGCAACGAAAAAAATCGGGTAAAGCAATTAATTAAAAAAAAAATAAGTAAAGTCGTCGGGGCAGCCTATTGTCGGTACCAGCCAGACAGCGAGGGAGTATATCCCTTTTTCACTAGCGCTAGACCAAGAAAATTATTTTAGCATCTACGGTGGAACGCCACAACTATCATCAGCTCCTCAATTTACAGCACGGATCCCAGTGCTACTCATACGCTGAGTTGGTAAGGGCCAGCATCGAACCAAGAACCTTTTGATTCCTCACCGAACACTCTACCGACGGAGCTATTTCTAATACCATAGTGATTGGTTGGTTAGTTAGTTAAAAACGGGGATTCTAACGGCATATCAACCCGTGTGTGGTTATGTCATGCTTAGCGGTTAGGAAGTAATGTACTTAGTGTATCAATATTTACACTTTTGTAGTTATTGGCCAAAGTCAGCTTACATTTATACATTTCTCCCCGACCCCAGGGGCGACATCTTGTATTTCTTCCCTTCAATATTCTTTTGGTTGGTGGTGTTTTTGATGTCATGCCGACTTCGTCCGCTTGTTGGGATGGAGCCTATGCCTGTCTGCTTTAGCCTCGCGTTTATTTTCAATCAAAATTCCTTATCTAATGTGTTGTACTTCTTAGTCTTGACTTAGTTAGATTGCTATACACCTCCTGCTATACGAGGTCATTTTTTATCTTAATTTAGATCTTGTCAGTGTTTACAACTCCCCCTCTTACTCCTCCTATCCCAGTGTGCCCCGATGTTTCACCTATTTATAGGCTCACGTATTTTTGATTTTTATAAGTACATACATATTCTTTCTTTCTTAATATCTGCATATATATACAATGCACATACTTAAATATGTTAGTATATATCTATCTGCATCTAAAAGTATATATATATTATATATATATATATATATATATATATATAATTAGGATCGACCAGTGTGCGCGCGCAACAAGCAATAACAATTTTTTTTTTAAAAAGAATGCGAGAAAGGTCCCAGTTATAAAACAAAGCAATTGTATAAAAGGGAGAGGGGATTTCAAACACCTCTCTTCGCTTCTGTGAAAGGAGGGAAGGGAAACCGAATGAAAGCAACACAACAACGCTGAATTACGACAAGCCAAACAAAACTTTAAATAAACATACAAATCTTTATTTACACTAAATTACAACCATTTATATACAAGAAGGTAGGGGTTAAAAGCATAATATACAAGCCTGTGTGGCGACGGGGTAAGTAAAATTACTAGATAGTTCTTGTACCAAATACGTGAGCGGTCAATGGGGCAAATACAAATACTGTAGCATATAAACAAATATCACACAATCAATATGAATTTACAGAATACAACATAGATATGAATACATTTCACTTTCAACTCACTGTAGCCTCATGGTCCGTCAAAAGAAAGGTTCTCTTCCGCAAAAGGTTAGTCTGTTAAAAATCCTTCTCCACAAAAATTTCAGAATCTGTTAAAAGTTCCTTTCAAAAACAACAATTGTTCTATCTTTTTTCTTTTCTTTTTATTCGCTCTTTTGTCGTCAGTGGTTTCTCCTTTCTAGCTGCAACA
>CM042166.1:65802032-65827032 GCA_023376005.1 Doryteuthis pealeii
TCTTTTCCAGACTCCTTTTTCCGGGAGCTCCTCTTTCTTTGTCTTTCTGACGCTAGATCCGTTGAATTCACTTGATGCACGTCTGGCGGCACTCGCGTTCTAAGGCGACAGCAAAAATTGAATAAATAATTGACGCATGCGCAACGCGGCCTTTTCTAACAATGTTAATCTGAAAAATATTTGATGACAGACGTTTATTAAAAATGTTTCTCTGTTTTTTGGTTTTTTGTAAATATGTTTGGTTTTTTTTTCATGCTTGCGCAGCCATCTGCCATTGTGTGCAACAGATGAAATGAAGGGATGAAGCTAGGGAATTCACATGTTCAATCACGACGCTGTTTCGTATCCGAGGGAGAGCTGAAACGAGCGCACGTGTTGTCTAATCGCATAGACAGAGCTGCGAGAAATGCTTTTTCTTCTTCTAATTTTATTTCGGAATTGACATAGGGAAGGGATAATCACGAATTTTAAATTAGATAACCGTTACGCTTGACACTCCTTCAAATGTGGGGTAATTCGCGTATGAGAATAGGGGCTAGTAGTTTATAATCAACACTAAGTGCTAATAATACATTAGATACACTAACACTGAACATTCGGTTAGGAAAGACAAACAGCTAACTTGCATAAACAATAAGCATATAAATGTTTCATAGATATGCATGCAACAACAAAATAACACACGTGTCCATAACATGCAAACTGTATATTTCATTTCGGAATTGATTATAGGGAAGGGATAATTACGAAATTTAAATTAGAATAGCGTTACGCTTGGCGCGCCTTCAAATATGGGTGTAATACGGGTGTAATACGGGTATAAGAATAGAAGTTATTAGTTTATAATCAACACCAGATTCTTATAATGTATTAGTGTATCCATGGATAAGCTAACACTGAACATTTGGTAAGGAAAGACAAACAATTAACTTGCATGAACAATACACACGTAAATGTCAAATAGATATACATAGGACAACAAAATAACATATGTTTCTCTAACGTGAAAACTGTACATTTTATTTGAGAATTGACTATAGGGAAGGGATAAATTAAAAGGTCGTTACGCTTGGCACGCCTTCAGATACGTGGGTCATACGGGTATAAGAATAATTACATGGATACAGCTTTAAACTCGGCAATTTTGAAAAATGTTTTACTGCTTTTTTTTTTTTTTTTTGCTTTTTTTTCATCTCGGTGCAGCCATCTGCCTTTGTGTGCAGCAGATGGGATGAAGGGATGCAGCTAGGGAATTCACATGTTCAACCACGATACAATTTCGCATCCTAACGAGCGCTAAAACGAACGCACGTGTTGTCTAATCGCATAGACAGAGCTAGGGGAAATGCTTTTTTCTTCTTCCAATTTTATTTCAGAATTGATTATAGGGAAAGGATAATCACGAAATTTAAATTAGATAACCGTTACGCTTTGCGTGTCTTCATATACGGGTGTATTACGGGTATAAGAATAGTAGGTATTAGTTTATAACCTGCACTAAGTTTTTATAATGCATTAGTGCATCCATGGATACACTAACACTGAACATTCGATTGTGAAAGACAAACAATTAACTCGCATGAACAATACGCATATAAATGATTAGTAGACCATTGATAGTGAGGTAGATTCTCACTGGGTGCACCATACTTCTGGCCTTGTTATATCTAAGCTAAGATTAGTAAATAACTATGAGGTTAGTGGGTATTGGTTTATAAGCAACACTAGACCCTTATAATACATTAGTTAATCCATAGATACACTAACATTGAACATTTGGTAAGAAAAGACAAAAACTAACTCTCATGGACAATATAATAATATAAATATCAAATTGATACGTATACAACAACAAAATAACATATGTCCCTAACATGCAAACTATACTATTTCGGAATTGACAGTAGGGAATGGATAATCACGAAATTTGAATTAGATAACCGTGACGCTTGGCGCGCCTTCAAATACGGGTGTAAAATAGAAGAAATATTGTTATAAGGATAGTAAGTATTTGTTTATAACCAACACCAGATCCTTATAATGCTTTTGTGCATCCATGGATAAACTAACACTGAACATTCGGTAAGGAATACAAACAACTAACTTCCATAAACAATACATATATAAATGTTTCATAGACACGCATGCAACAACAAAATAACATATGTGTCCATAACCCAATGAGGATAAATATATCTAAAGTAATATTTTGCGTTAAAAAAGCTTCTCTACATTAAATGACAAACCTCTGAAATTAGTAGAAATACTTTGGTAACAATATTTCATCTACTGAAAGTGATGTATACATATGCATAGGAAAAACATAACGACAGAAACTCAGGGTGCCCAATGAGGATAGAACTCTCTAAAGTAATATTTTACGTTAAAAATTATTCTCAACATTAAATGAAAAGCCTTTAAAATTAGTAGGATTATCTCGGTAGCAATATCTCATCTACTGAAAGTGATGTGAACATACAAATACACGATGCATAATGTCAGAAACTCGGGGTACCCAATGAGGATAGAACTCTCTAAAGTAATATTTTACGTTAAAAGAAATTCTCCTCATTAAATAGCAAGCCTTTAAAATTTGTAGAAATACCTCGGCGGCAATATCTCATCTACTGAAAGCGATGTAAACATATACAGGAGTAAAGCATAACAACGGAGACTCGGGTACCCAATGAGGATATAACTCTCTGAAGTATCATTTTGCGTCATAAAATGCTTCTCCACAGATAATGGCTAGCCTCTAAAATTAGTAGAAATACCTCGGCAGCAATATCTCATCTACTGAAAGTGATGTGAACATACGCATACGCGATGCATAATGTCAGAAACTCAGGGTTCCCAATGAGGATAGAACTCTCTAGAGTAATGTTTTATGTTTAAAAAAATTTTCACATTAAATGGCGAGTCTCTAAAATTGATAAAAATACCTCGGCGGCAACATTGCATCTACTGAAAGTTATGTAAACATAAGCATAGGTAAAGCATAACGACAGAAACTTGGGGTACCCAATGAGGATAGAAGTCTCAAAAGTAATATTTTTCGTTAAAAAAAAAACTTCTCCACATCAAATGGCGAGCCTCTAAAATTAATAGAAATACCTCGGCGGCAATATCTCATCTACTGAAAGCGATGTAAACATATACAGGAGTAAAGCATAACGACGGAGACTCGGGGTACCCAATGCGGATACAACTCTCTAAAGTATCGTTTTTTGTCATAAAATGCTTCTCCAAAGGAAATGGCTAGCCTCTAAAATTAGTAGAAATACCTCGGCAGCAATATCTCATCTACTGAAAGTGATGAAAACATACGCATAGGTAAAACATAACGACAGAAACTCAGGGTGCCCAATGAGGATAGAACTCTCTAAAGTAATATTTTACGTTAAAAATTATTCTCAACATTAAATGACAAGCCTTTAAAATTAGTAGGATTACCTCGGTAGCAATATCTCATCTACTGAAAGTGATGTGAACATACGGATACGCGATGCATAATGTCAGAAACTCGGGTTACCCAATGAGGATAGAACTCTCTAAAGTAATGTTTTACGTTAAAAAAATTGTCCACATCAATTGGCAAGCCTTTAAATTTAGTAGAAATACCTGGGCAGTAATATCTCATCTACTGAAAGTTATGTAAACAAACACACCGACTGCTATCGACAGGTTTATCGACAATATTAAAACTTGACTCCATATAAAAAAATTTTTAAAAAGAAAGTTTTTCAAACGATGTCAGGATAGTTGGATGCATACCATTCACAAGGGTATTAACGCTATGTAAAATACAAACTCTTTCTCTGAATTGGACACATGGCCTAGTGGATAAAGGAGTTAAGTTAAGACAGTTCTAAGTGACAGTTATCTTTAGAATGCAGGTTCAATCCTGTTCAAAGACAGCAGTAACATAGAATAATAATTAACACATCTTAACGCCTCTACCCCAGCTATGGATACCCCCGTGGATTGAATAAAGGGTTAGGTTCAAAGTTCCGTGATGGCTCCCGATTACGACAAGAAGGGTCCTGATTACGACAAGAAGGGTCCCGATTACGACAAGAAGGTTCCCGGGTCCGATAAGGTTCCCGAGTCTGACAAGAAATACCTGAAGAAGGCCGAAACGTTGTACAGATAACAATGAAGATGAGGACAATAGTCCGAATAATGCATTGCACATGGATGGTATTCTTGTCAAGTTACGGAGTGTTCGCTTAATATTATTCGACGGGTAATCAAAATAGGGATTACAGGGCTTATTTAAACGCAACTACACAAACAAGGGGTACCCAAAGAGGATCACATAGCTTAAAGATAATAGCATGTGTAAGTAAAGTCGTTGGGGTGGCCTAAGGTCAGCCAATCAGTGAGGGAGTCTATCCCCTTTTCACAAGCGCTAGACCAAGGAGATTGTTTTTGCATCTGAGGTGGAGCGCCATACCTACCATAAGCTCCTTACTTTACCACACAGATCCCTATGCTACTCATACGCTGAGTTGGCGAGGGCCGGTATCGAACTAGGAACCTTATGGTTTTTAGCCGAACGCTCATCCGACTGAGCTGAACCGGAACACTGTATTATATTAAAGCATAATAAAATAGAGTATGGTATTTTTTCAATGTTTATTTTATATTATATTATATTACATTATTCATAATAATTATATTATATTACATTATTCATAATAATATATTATATTATATATATTACATTATTCATAATAATATTTTTCTTAGGTGTAACATATTTGGTAACAAATGTTTTTAGGGAACTTAACATAGGCGTATCTGAAGCCCACTCCTACATCAAATTTGAGCTCTCAACACAAAGCAAAAAAATCGACGGAATTGCATCTTGTAATACGGAAAACGAGTAAGTATGCTTACTCGTAAGTCAAGCCTACTGTATTTACATACATATACGTATATGCACACTGGGCACCACATGTAGTGTAATGGTTAGCAAGCTAGATTAGCAGACCATTGTTAGCGAGGTGGTTTATCACTAAGTGTCTCATACTTCTGACCTTGTAAATAACTATACGTATATACACCCACAAGCATATACATAAACACACAGTCAGATATACACACACCTACATACATATACAAGGTGTGAGAAAAAGTATCGAGATTTTTTGTACTTTATAAAAATCTGTGTTGATACTATGTTAAATAGTTAAACGTAGATACAATTTTTAGAAAATTTATTTACATTGCAAGAACAGGGTTTGACACAAGGCTAATCTTATAGCGGGATTCACCTGGTTTGAACTTCTGCTACGTTACGGGTCTTTTGTTCCGTGGTAACCCCTGTCTCGATTCACAAAGAGCCTGCACTTTCATTTAACAAATCTTTATGTTTTTGGCTGTGATAAAGATCCCAGCAGTTAGGGACAGAGACTGACAGAAAGATAGACAGACAGAAAGTCCCAATGACAGAGTCGCTTAGATTCGATATACTAAGCTTGTCATTTGCCTGACACTGGTCTTAGAAGAGGATGACAGATAGGAAGGGATGTCACTCTATTGGCTAATGTTTTGGTTATGGCTTGGTGTCTCATTCATGGTCGTGGAAGTTCGTTCTCTATTCACCTCATCTTTTATAATTACAAAATAACCAGCTGATTATTGTATTACCTACCGATAATCAGCCGATTACCTTACGTCATATTTTAATTCGATTGTCTATAGTCAAATTGCCACACTGGCATTCTTAGCCCAAACAATTTGATATTCCTCTGCTAATGTTTATAGTTCCCCCGAAAATATTCGATCCTAGCAAATCTCTGACGGAATTTCAACAAAAATTTAAACAAAACGCATTCCAAATAAATTCTTTATTTCCAAATATTTTTTCAAAACATTACTTTTCTTCTTCTTCCATCACAACTTATTTTTACTAAAATGTATTTTTCTCTAAAACTTATCCTTTTTCGACCCTTAATTATCCAAGTTATCAATGTAACATTATGTGTTTTCCTTCTCCAAGACTCGTTGGCTAAAGAAAACCCAAGTCTGGCTTACTATTTACGCATTAATTGAGCACATTTGAATTCCTGCCTTTCCGAAGTTAAATTCAAGAAGCCTCGACCTGGTTTTGAACTCACGACACCGATTTCATTTTTTTGGAACGAGACATATGACGTCAGAAAAATAACAAAGTTTATCACTATCGTTCTAACAAGGGAGGAATGTAATCATCTTTTGAATACCAAATTTCTGGATTTTTTTTTGTGAAAATGAAAATTAATAATAGAAGAAGTTTCTATCCACACAGACCCTCACCCACACCCTACAAAAAAGGAGGATTCAATCAATGGTACATTGTGTTTTGGAAATATAGTCATAATAGAAAGTTAATTTGAATACTCGACATTCAATATCCTTTGTGGTTTGGCAATTAGCACACAGGTTTGGCCTTGAACATATAGGTCTACTTTTCAGTAAAAGAGTGTCAACACAATATATATATATATATATATATATATATATATATATATATATATATATATATATATGACATCCACAGACACCGTGTTTCGACTTTACACGTCTCTTCAGTGTGGCTAGACACAGTATCTACCTCTGACCAGGAGCGAGACCGGACTCACTTTTCGTCCGCCTGATTCTTTAACCTCTTCGGCCATTTGACAGCCGCCATAAAGGGGTGGTGTTTAAACTATTAAATACATACATTTGTTTATATATTTCACGATCAACAGAGAGATCCAGTCTGTAAACAGATGATCATTGCTTTATGCTGGCAGTGAAAGTTAATTTAATTCACCCCTAGAGAGCTCTACAGGGTTTTGGGAGCATATAATAAGTCCTCCACAGACACCATGTTTCGACGTTTCAAGTCTCTTCAGTGTGGCCAGACACAGCTTGAACACGCATTGTTAAAAATAATATGACTGATATATATATATATATATATATTATATATATATAATATAGAGAGAGAGAGAGAGAGAAGAGAGAGAGAGAGAGAGAAAGAGAGAAAATCATATAGAAGAAAGATAATAATACAATTATATAGAGATTTATTTTTAATCTATATATAAATATACTAGCAAATATATGCACCCTCCGGGTGCAAGTATTTAAGTTTAAATGTAATAAAATATCGTATTAAATTAGAAAGGTTAATGAAACTAAATAAAAATTCAGATAAAAAGATTTGAAACGGAGGGGGTATAATCGAAAAATAGAACAACTGAAGCTTACTCTTTCATCACTTCCGTTTTTCAATGCTAAATTTTCCTAATTTAACTATTTAGTTAAAATAGGAAGTAAAGAATAAAATTACAGTTATTTCTTCTTGTTAATGAATTCTTTTAGGATTTATTGAAGAGATTTTTACTCATATTCATTAAGATAAAAACCAAACAATTAGAAATCAATAATACCAAGCACATTTTTATTAAAATCAGTTATTTTAATAATATGCAAATTAGCTTTACGTTTACACTGAAAACTGGTATTTTGTTGTATATATAAATACAATGCATGTTATTAGCATTTAGGTAAGGCCAACAGTATTAATAAGGTCAAACAGTTTCATTATTAATTGAGGTTTAAATAGAAATAGAATCATGGAGAATGTGTCGTTAATAACTAAGGAAATTGTGACTTGAGTAGTAATATAGTTTCGGTTACAGACAGAAAAACACACAATCTCCATTATAATAAGATATAACCGATCTATTTTTAACTTTTTAATCCTGGGTATCTAGCTCACCTTTCTTAATGTAAGGAGGGTGGGCCAGCAGGATTAAAAACAAGACCTTACCGGATAATCATGAAGAAGCAGTGGAAAGGTCAGTTTCGTCTCCAATCATTTGACCACATGCAATTTACTGTGATACTCAAGAAAATTAATAGACATATAGCTTGTATCAATCCTACATATAGATTACAAGCAGACCAATCTGGCGTTACCCAGGATTTTAAAAGTTAAAATAGATCTCTCATATATATTAATATATAGATTAATAAAAAAATATTTGTCTATATAATTGGTTTATCATCTATTATTCTTTATATGAATTTATTTCTATAACCAATTGTTACACCATTCAAAACAATACATTAAATTATATATATATATATATATATATATATATATGTATTATAAAATGGGTACAAGAGGATAACCTACTCGTGTTTCACCATAAGGATCTTCAGGGTTACATCCATTGAATTTCATCGAGACACCGATTAACAGCAGTCGATTGCTATTAATCGACTGCTGTTAATCGGTGTCTCCATTAATTGAGTGGATTTAACCCTGAAGATCCTTATGGTGAAACTCGAGTAGGTTATCTCTTGTACCCATTTTATAATAGATTTTCTCTACTTAGTATTGAGCACTTTGTATTTGTTATATCGCTGACTTACCCCCCCCCTGAATTCCTCTTACTAACCATCGTGACCAAATTCACCGGTAAGTCACCTTTTCCTTATATATATATATATATATATATATATATATATATATATATATATATATAACAAAATTCAGTATTATTGTTAGAGTGCTCAATATAAAAAAGATAGAGCTATTATATAATATAATAAAATAAACATATAAAGTTTTACATATCTATTTATTTGATAAATAGATATGTAAAACCTTTATATATTTATTATATTTATTTATATTATATTTATATATATATATATATATATATATATATATATATATATATATATTCATCAAAAAGTTACAACCACGTTTTTATTGCTGTAGCATAAATCATTAATTCAAACGGGCTCAATATATCATGTAAAATATAGAGCATTAATAGTTGTAGATAAGTTTTTCTCTCTACCACGGTTTTGGTGTTCAAGGAGCCTGAGGAAGGTGTACCTTGAACACCGAAACCGTGGTAGAGAGAAAAACTTTTCTACAAACTATATATATATATATATATATATATATATATAGTTTACTATATTTATCTGTATATCTATAATGTTTTTATCTGTATATATGTAATGTTTTCCTGGCGAGAAGTTGCTTGTAAACTGCTTTGAAACCAATGTTAACATTTGCCGTTCAAATGGACAATAACAAATAAATACAGCTCTTACACCTGTAATCAAGCACTTTATTTTCATTTCTCTAATACATAACGACTATATATATGCATATATATATATATATATATATATATATATATATATATATATATATATATATATATATATATCCACACACAAACACACTCACACACACACAAACATATATATATATATGTATATATATATATATATATATATATGTTTATACGCACACACGCTCGTGGAGACAATTATATCATCACAGCCTTCATACATTCCCACGCGCACACGCACGACATCATATACATACGCACAAACAAAAATACGCACACACGCGCGTGGACACAATCATATCATCACAGCCTTCACGCATTTCCATGCGCACGCGCATGACATCATACACATACGCACAAACAAAACTACGCACACGTACAAGCAAAAAAAACATTCCGCATCACGTAAACACGCGAACACGAGAATACAGTTAAAAAAACGCACACATTTGACCATTTACACAATTTCTGTCATTTTCAAAGGAACCGTTTCGTCTTACCTGATGAATGCTTTCAGCAAGAAACCGCTGGTTGTAATACCGTTCCCGTAATTAAATAAATAAAAGCAAAAACTTTTATTTGTTTTGATTCCTCATTGAACTATATATATATATATATATATATATATATATATATATATATATATATTGAAGTATGCTTATTGTATAGATAAAAGACAATCGATTGACCTTTGAATCAAATTAACACAAAAGAAATAGAATGTTGGAAAATTAAATTAAAGTTTTGAATTTTTTTATAAAATAAATCTACCCTCACCCCACAAAAATGGAATGTTCTGAGTCAATCAATGGTAGATTGTGTTTTGGAAATAGTCATAATAGAAAGTTAATTTGAATAATCGACATTCAATATCCTTTGAGGTTTGGCAATTAGCATACAGGTTTTGCCTTGAACATATAGGTCTACTTTTCAGTAAAAGAGTGTCAACACAATATATATATATATATATATATATATATATATATATATATATATATATATATATATATATATATAGTTAATCCATTTTTAGTATTGGAGAAACATAATCTTATTTCTCTGAATGTTTGAGATGAGGCTTGAAGATTGGTATTATCTGCGTTATTCGGACTATTGTCCCCATCTTCATTGTTATTGGAAACGTTGTACAAATAACAATGAAGATGGGGACAATAGTCCGAATAACCCAGATAATACTAAACATGATCCTATTTTATCCATTCAACACTTTCTTTCCTTTTCAACATACCGTCGGATTCACTTCAATTTTCAATTTACACACACACCACACACACACACACACACACACACACATATATATATATATATATATATATATATGTATATATATATATATATATATATATATATATTGACGCATGATTAGGGTCCAACGATTCGGTTTTTTTTTGTTTTTTTTTGTCTTTTTTTTTAATTTTCTAAAATCTTGTTTGACAAAATCTACTTTGCAATGTTTTCCTTATTTTAGAGATAAAATCTTCATTTCTTTTTTTTTAATCTTGAATTCTCCGCATTCTGGATCGAGGGCATATTACCAAGAATCTTGTATATTTCTGACATAAGAAACTAATCGTGTATTTGTTTTTTTCTATTTTTGTTGTTTTATTTTTGTTTGTTTTTCTATCTTATTTCTACTAGAAACACGCTATGAGTATCTCTACGCTTTTTATCAAAACCAAAATCTGAGAATCGAAGCTTTCCAAGTTAGATGAGCACCCTATAAAAGTTTCAAATTGATGCCGATCCTCATTGGGTACGATATTTGATGTCGTTGTACAAAACTTGGCGGAGACGCGTGGTGTAATGAATATCATCAGAAGAAATAGGCACGACGAGGCGAGTTCAAATCCCGGACGAGGCAGTTTGAATTTCTCATAGCATTTATGACCCCTGGGAAATGTATGCATCCAACTTATAGGGTGACGTTTCAGCTATTATTGGGTTGGTGCTTAATTATTGCGGCTTTTTCTACAAAATTGTTCACAAAAAGCTGCAAGAACAGCACAAATATAGAGGTTTGGTTTGGTTTGTTTTGTTGTACGGCATATCAACCTCAGTGGGTCATTTAATGCCGATAAAGTTTTGAAATAAATCAATTCTTAATGCAATTTTTTATAAATACATTTTTCTATTTAACCCATAGATGGGACCCTAACAGGTACTACCACTCCGGGTCAGAGTGGACCAGGCAGCAATGGTGATGAAGGGGTGCTCCACATTCCCCAAACCTCCAAAACTGGAACCTCACCATCAACGTCATTCCCAGGACATGTAGACCCGCAGCCACCGCCTTCTAGCACCCATATGATAAAAAGGGGTTGGGGCTTGCCATAAAGGCAATAGGGTTGGGAAAATCATATAGGTGCTAGGGCTTGACATGACCAGCCGATTGATCGGAGGGAGCCTCTTCGACCGCCCGTCTAGCCCAAGATAGGGCCAAAGTGGAGTATTGCATGTCATGAACTGCTCATCCACCTGGGTTCTATCCTTAAGCATCACGGGTCGCCACCCACGGCCAACAGGTGGCCCCATTGGGGGAGTCTTACCCCTCTGCAGAGGTGCAGTTGGTGCATTCTAACGCCCCAGGCGACCGGGCGGCAAATATAGTGGGGGGGTCAACTATTAGTATATGAAGATGCTCAATACTAAAAGAGCAGAGCAGAATTAAAATTAGGGATTAAATATTATGATGGGTGGTTTTTTTTTGGGGGGTCATCTGTACACTGCGTGCATTAAGACCTGAACATATCTTACGTTATAACATTCCATTGACTGAGCACACTTCACGTTATATAAACACTGAACAAGCTACCGTTTTAATTTACCATTGATTTATTTTCTTGATATTTTGGAATGAAGATTTCTGAAAGCACATAGCCCTTCGCGAAGTTGACAACCTTCAAAAAACCAATTGCCAAACAAACATATATATATATAATATATATATATATATATATATATATATTTATGAAGAAAATATTTTCAAAAAATATAACAAACACGGGATGTTATGATCAGAGGAAACAATTTTATGTGTCATATTTAAGTATTTAGGTATTAAACCATCATCAGGACACTGTTACAGAAACTTTTGTGAGGGAGAAAAATGAAAAATGTTAAGTGTATATTGAATGTGTTAATATAATGTTATTAACCGTTAATTTTTATATGTGCGATTGTTTACGAAAGCTGATGACGTTATCATTGCATGTGAAAAAATCGAAAATGAAGATCATAGGATGACGCATGCATGAATGTGAATAGACTGAGATGAAATGCTAACAAAGATATGACGTATTTCATATGGATATTAATGTTTAGAAAATAAGAAGATTAATAGATAAAACGTTTAATTTGTATATATATATATATATATATATATATATATATATATTATATTATATATATAATATATATATATAAAACAAAACAATACATAAACACATATATATCCATATATACGCATATCCATACATTAATCATACAAGACACACACACCACACACACACCACACATAATATATATATATACATATATATATATATATATATATATATATATATATATATATATACAAAATATTTTTTTTGAAAATAATTTCTTCACATATTGTCTGATTAATTTCCGCATCGTATTTCCATTCTGTCCTATCAATATAATATATATATATATATATAATATATATATATATATATATATATATATATATATATCGTGGCACTGTTAGCACAGATTTCATGACTCTCCCTCGCTAAGCATCTCATCGCTCTTGGTAGGTCCGCACAAAATCCAGAATCCGCACAAATCTGTGCTGGTTTTGCTGGGAAAGGCCGCTGTATTTATGCACCAACCCAATTGTCAATACATAGAATAAAGAACAATCAATATTAATAAGATAAATAAAAGCTCTACCCAAATTCAACATTTGAATCCTTTCCATTGTAATAACTAATAAATATATGCGCCTTCCGAGTGCGAGTATTTAAGTTTTAATGTAATACAATATTATATCAAATTAGAAAGGCTAATGAAACTAAATAAGAATGCAGATAAAAAGATTTGAAACAGATGGGGGTATAATTGGAAAATAAAAAAATTGAAGCTTACGCTTCCATCTTACCTTGCTAAATTTTATTAATTTAACTATTTAGTTAAATTAGAAAGTAAAGAATGAAATTACTGTTATTTCTTCTTGTTAATGGATTTCTTTTAAAATTCAACCCCGAGATTATTTGCTCGTATTTATTAAGATAAAACCAATGAATTAGAAATCAATAATACTAAGCTCATATTTATTAAAATCCATTTTTTAATATCAATATGCAAATTTACCCTCCCGTTTATACTGTACACAGCTATTTTGTTGTATATATAAATACAATTGCATGTTATTCGTATGTAGATCCGGCCCACGCCGGGGGTCCAGTGGCTTCGGCCCTGGATCTTTACGAGTTAATAGCGTCGATCCCAGGGGGCCATCCCCCCAGGCAACACCTGCCCCCTTGATTTAAAGGGGCAGGGCTGGGTTTATTGATCCCGTCGGCATTCCCCCTTGAGGGGGAATGCCGACGGGATCGACGCAATTTTTTACCTACCACTCCATGAGCTTCGGCTTGTGGGTGGTCCCACGTTAATAGGGACTTTGTGCCTGACCCGTACAAGTGGGGTACGCGGTAAATATCATGTAGCTCCGGCCAACGCCGGGGGTCCAGTGGCTTCGGCCCTGGATCTTTACAAGTTAATAGCGTCGATCCCAGGGGGCTATCCCCCCCAGGCAATACCTGCCCCCTTGATTTAAAGGGGCAGGGCTGGGTTTATTGCCCAGCGCCCGAGGCGCCCCCTTGAGGGGGAATGCCGACGGGATCGACGCAATTTTTCACCCGACACCCATGAGCTACGGTTTGTGGGTGGTCCCACGTTAATAGGGCCTTGTGCCTAACCCGTACAAGTTGGGTACGAGGTAAATACAATGTAGATATGGTCGACAGTATTAAAGTATTAACAATGTAAAACAATTTTATTTATAATTGAGGTTTAAATAAAAATAAAATCATGCAGAATGTGACGTAAATATATAAGGGAATTGTGACTCGAGTAGAAATATAGTTTCCGTTACAGACAGACAAACACAAAATCTCCATTATAATAGGATGATAATTCAAATAAATAAACTATATAACGAGAATTGATTAAAAAATTGTTTTATCACTTTAGATAGAAAAAATATTTGCAAAATTTGTAATTAATTTTTAAAATCATTTTTCAACTCTCGCATATTTTTCAATCACAAGTTAACTAAAAAGATTTAAAATAAATAAATAACTACAATTTTCTGTATAACTTATGAGTAAGAAATTCAAAATAATTATTTAATTAATAGACACACACAACATTTTATTGGGGGGGGTGCAGAACTAAGTTTCTATTTCAAAATAGTCTTTTATTTTAGTCCTTTAATAAATTTGGTGATTTTACTTACTTATGATACAAACCGTCTAGAATTGAATATTTAACTCCCGACCCTGAGGCTATATCTTACAAAAATAAATTTTACACCGCCAGGAGGGTGTTTTTTTACTTGTACATTTAATATACGTATATACGTATTTTTCCTTTCAAATATATTTTCGTCTTTTCCTTTATTTTTTTAATCAATGATGTTTACTGCATTGTCAATGAAGATGGGGATTTGAAAAATGTAATTCAATTGAATTATACCTACTTCTTTATTCCCTTGGAGTATTTCGAAGATATATTGCCAAAAAATATATCAGCAGTTACAGTTTCCTAGAAAGAAAGAAAGAAAGAAAGAAAGAAAGAAAGAAAGAAAGAAAGAAAAAGGAAGAGAAAGAAAAAGGAAAAGAAAGAGAAAGGAAGAGAGAAAAAGAAAGAAAGAAAGAGAGAAAAAGAAAGAAAGAAAAGGGAGAGGGACAGAAAGGAAAAGAAAGAGATGGGATCAGAAAGGTAGAGAAAGAGAAAGGAAGAGAAATGTAAAGAGAAAGAGTGAAAGAGAGAGAGAGGGGGAAATAAAGAAAGAGAGAAAAAGGAAAAGAAAGGAAAAGAAATAGGGAGGTAGAGATAGGAAAAGTTAGAGAAAGAAAGAAAATGGAAAAGAAAGAGAGAGGGAGAAAAAGGAAAAGAAAGAAATGAAGAAAAAAAGGAAAAGAAGATAAAGAAGAAAGAAAAGAAAAGAAAGAGAAAAGAAAAAAGAAAGAAAGAAAGAAAGAAAGAAAAAGAAAGAAAAGAAAGAGAAAGGTAGAGGAAAGAAAAGATGAAAGCCTAAATTTAAAGACATTATTGGTTTTCCTTTTGTTGTTTTCATTTGCAAGAAAACCACAGATCGATATTTCTTAAAATTTCTTTAAATCAATAAAAAAGTAGGTCTCATTGTTTTGGCTTTACTTGGATTTTATTCCGACTCACAAATCATTACAACTCGATCATTCTTTTCTTACAAATTATATGTCATTTCATGAAGAAATAAATCAAAAGAACATTGTAATATATATATATATATATATATATATATAATATATATATATATATATATATATTCTTTGTTGGAGTACCAAGTTTCTTGGTACAAGGGTGATTCTAGACTGGTCCTATTATTTAACAATAGTTTGTTGTAGAGTTCAGGTTCCGTATGAGAGCTCAATGCCTAATTCTTATAAACAGACCAAATTTATTTGGGAATAAAAAGGTCTTGAATACCAGGGGTATCGTGATATATATATATATATATATATATATATATATATATATAGATAGATAGATAGATAGATAGATATTCTTCACAGAACAAATGGACTTGCTACTACTAACACACTCGTCTACCCGGATTTTAATAGCATGTCAAACCCTCAAAAACACTTCAATTTTTATAGTTTTTCTAGAATGCTCCCTTTCAAAAAATCTATAAACAATTTCTTCAAATAAGGTCGAAACTAGTTGAGAATAAACAACATATGATAAATATTCCTGCTTGTCTTATTAATTTTTGTTCATACTGTATATATATATATACTAGCAAATATATGCACCCTCCGGGTGCAAGTATTTAAGTTTTAATATAATAACATATCATGTTAAATTAGAAAGGCTAATGAAACTGAATAAGAATTCAGATAAAAATATTTGGAACACAGGGGGTGTGATTGAAAAATAGAACAACTTTGAAACTAACTCTTCCATCATTTTCCCTTACTCCCGTCTTTCATTGGTAAATTTTCCTAATTTAACTATTTAGTTAAAATAGGAAGTAAAGAATAATATTACAGTTATTTCTTATTGTTAATGGATTTCTTTTAAGATTTATCCCAGACATTTTTGCTCATATTCATTACTATAAAACCAAACAATTAGAAATCAATAATACTAAGCATATATTTATTAAAATCAAATTTTTAAGATCAATATGCAAATTAGCCTTCCCATTCACACTGTAAACCGCTATTTTCTTGTATATATAAATACAATTGCATGTTATTAGTATGTAGATATTGTTAACAGTCTTAATGATGTAAAACAATGTTATTAATAATTGCGGTTTAAATAAAAATAAAATCATTGAGAATCCGATGTAAATAACAAAGGAAATCGTGAATTGAATAGTAATATAGTTTCGGTTACAGACATACAAACCCACAATCTCCATTATAATAAGATATATATTATATATATATATATATATATATATTTCCATATACATTATTGTTTTGCCTTATCATGGCTTATCAGTGCGTTTAGACTTGCAGGCTTCATGCACTGAATTCAAACTCGACCGATTTTCTTCACTCAGAGCCCCTACCACCGAGTCATACCTATATTTATGCCTTTAGGCACCCCTTTTTGATCTCGATTAAGAAAGAACATGTTTTTCATTTACACCGTCAATATCCGGTTGTTTTAACAAAACATTTTTAGATTTTTTAAAAATTATTAAACTAACCCCTAACCCGAACCCTAACCCCGAACCCTAACCTCTAACAAACAACCGGATATTGACGGTGTAAATGAAAAATATGTCCTTTCTTAATCGAGATAAAAAAAGGGTGCCTAAAGGTCATATGGTCTGACGACGTGTAAAACAGATGATACAATTTGTAAATAATGAAATATGTTACAAACTGATATCTGGAGAAATATATACAAAAAAGAGAAAGAGTTTCCTTAGTTAAATATGTGATAAGTGCTCAATACACTAAGTAGGGCATAAGTATAACAGTTACAAAAAACAAGTTTCACCAAACTTCAAGATAATACTGACTATATATATATATGTGTGTGTGTGTGTGTGCGTGCGTGTGTGTGTGTGTGTGTGTGTGTTGTGTACAAGGTGTGTCAAAAAAGTATCGATACTTATTAAAACAACAACAAAAATTAACGTTCCAGTCTTTGTTCATTTCTATCTTGGTAAATACAGCTTCAATCTCGATACTTCTTTATGACACACCTTATATATATATATATATATATATATATATATATATATATATATTAAAATGCTTATAACAATTTTCTTACCAATTCTCCTCCTTCCAGACTTCCATATCCCTTGATATACTAACTTGAAAAAACTGTAACATAAACACATCACCCCTGATGATGGCACTCCATCTCAGACGCAAAAACAATCTTCTTCGTCTAGCGCTAGTGAAAGGGATAGACTTCCTCGCTGATTGGTTGATACCAACATGTCACCGACTGCTCAGCCACCAGGATTCCATCTTTAAGAATCACGGGTCGCACTCACGACTAACGGTAGCCACAGTGATTTTACACTTCGTGTATTTTACTGTAGGACTCCAATGATAATGTAAAAAGGTTTGTATCAATAATATATACTAGCAAGACCTGTTGATATACCCCAGTATGATAATTTGATTATTACATCGTTTGATATGTTTACTTAAGAGCTATTCCAAAATAGTTCCGTATATATCTTCGGGGAGGCCTAAAGCCGGTATCATCCAATCAGTGTGGGAGTCTATCCCCTTTTCACTAGCGCTAGACCAAGGAGATTGTCTTTGCGGTTGAGTGCCACACTTATCATCATCTCCTTACTTTACCGTACAGATCCCTGTGCTCCTCATACGCTGCGTCGGCGATGGCCGGTATCGAACTAGGAAACTTGTAGTTTCTAGCCGAACGCTCTACCGACTGAGCAAACACTGACCTTTTATAAAAGTATAATAAGCTTGATTTGATTTAATTCTCTCTCCTCTCTCTCTCTCTCTCTCTCTCTCTCTCTCTCTCTCTCTCTCTCTCTCTCTCTCTCTCTCTCTCTCACCTTTTTCCTTTCTTTCTTGTTATATCTTTTCGCTGTAGCATGTCCTTTTTCTTACTTTTCTTTCTTACATTTCTGCATTTCATTTGGGACGATTTGGACTATCTCATTTCTAACTAGAGGTTGTTGCACGATGATAACAGTCAGACGATTAAGGAACAATAGTATTAATATATAGATTTTTTAATTTGAAAAATAAATAAAATGTCCATTAATTAAGAACATGTTCATCGCCTCGGGATTTGTTTAAATAATTGCTTTAAATCAATGATAAAAGTATTTTAATGAACTTGCTTGGATCAATTTGTTACTGATGATTGGGTTCTAACAAATAGAACAAAAATAAAACTCGATTTTAAGATTTTGAAAAATTTCTAGAAAATGAACTCCGTTGAATAGGAAGATCGATTTTAATCCACTAAAACAATCAAATTAATACGTAAAAGCGATTCCCGTAGCATAGTGGCTAACATCCTAGACTGCGATATCATAGTAAGCGAGATCGAACTCCAGTGGCGCTAATTCCTTCACTTTCGGACTAATATCCTTCGAAAAGGTATGAGCCACTTCAACCATAAGAAACATTTTTTAAACCTAATTTTGTCTGTAAAAAGTTCTAGTGCTTCCCTACTCCTAAAAATTGGTTTATAAAAATATTTTCGCCCAAGGAATCCAGAAATGTAATCAAAAAGTCTTAAAGTCAACCAATTTTAAGTTATTGATGATTTCTGATTTTTTCATAGCAAGATCAATATTCCGATGGGGCACTGAATCTAAGACATTTTTTCTATTATTATTTCACATATATTGAACATTATTTGTAGCAAAAAGATAGTTTGGTGTTTGCCCAGAATCGAGCAACAACATCAATTGAATTTTTTCAAATCGGAAATCATTAATAATTTAAAACTGGTTAACTGTCAGACTTTTTTATAGCATTTTTGGATTTCTTGGGCAAAAATACTTTTATAAACTAATTTCTAGGAGTAGGGAAGCTCTAGTACTCATTTTATAGAAAGAAAAAAAATTCCAAAAAATCGGCAATTCTTTTTTTTTTTTTTTTTTGGCGACCAATCACCCACATTTGCAAAGTTAAAAATCGCAGCAAGAGAGTTCGATCTTCACTTGTACAATTACGTTCATTTTCGGACTAATATCCTTCGGAAAGGTATGAAACTCCTTATCCCCCAACTATATGAAAGCCTCTTCTTTAAGAAAGTTATATTCAATAAACTTTTGTCTAATTAATATAATAATTTAATTAATCTTAATATTAATTTAATATTAACTTAATATTAATATTAATATTAATTATGTTAAATATTAATATTGATATTAATATTAATATCATTGATATTATATATTATTAGAATAAAAATATATATTATTATTAATATAATCGATATTAATATCATTCTTAATATTAATTATTATCATAATATTAATATATATAAATATATATATTAATATAATATTATATATAATATTAGATGCTTCTATTTTGCGACAATAATTATATTAATATAATATTAATATAAATTGATATATATTAATATATATAAAAATGTATAAAATACATATCATTATTAATATAATTGATATTAATATCATTCTTAATATTAATTATTATCATAATATTAATACTTAATATTATTAATATTAACTTAATATTAATTTAATATTAATTTTAAAATATAATAATTTAATTAATATAATAATTTAATTAATCAATTTTCTGTTATATTCATAAACTTTTCTTAAACTTAAGTGAATTTGAACCCTAGTCGCATTATTACGTTTTATTTTATTTTATATTATTATAAGGCGGTGGTTGAGGGTCTTAGTATCCTGGATGTTAAACTGCATCTTGTGGTGAAGTTCCAATTCTGGATTTCTAAGGATAGAGAAGCACCCATTTATTACCATTACTCCCAGGTCCACTCTGACCCTGAGTGGTAGTACCTGTTAGAAAATCAGTTTTAAAAAATTGTTAAATTGAATTAAAAAATTGACTACCCATCAAGCATGAAATGTCTTTGGCATAAAATAATCCAACAGGAGTTGATATGCCGTAAAGTATGTACTGGATTGTCATTTACGCGTCAATGGGTTAAATAGATCAATGACGAGTTTTTTAAAAATGTGTTGGAAAAGAATTAATAAAAAAAATTTCTTCGGCATAAAGTAACCCAACAAGGATTAACATGCCGTAAAATCCAACCAACCACCCAACCAACCAGCCTAGATGTTGTGACGTACCTGTATTTCGTGATGTTTCATGTGATTCTTTCTTGGACCCGTAACGGAACCATAGTTTTCTTTTGCAATTTTTTTTGGGGGGGGGGGGATATCAGCGTATTAGCGTTGTATCAAGTTTCAGAGTTGATTCACGTCAAGAAAAAATCTTTTTGAAAGCCTCGAAGGTTTCAAAAAATAAAATTCTTGCAAACGCATTAGACATTTTCTGCCCAAGTAAAAGATGTCATTTTGCATGTCTCAACCCCCGTAACGCCCGACCCCCCCACCCCAATCTAATCGACAGTTGGAATTAAATTTATCATTGCATGACAACCCGAAACTGTGTTTATCTTTTCTTATTATTTTATTCTTCTTCTTGAGATTAACCCTTCGAAGTATCTAACATCGGAAAAAAAATGGACAAAAAGATTCTATAGAAGATCCCCAAAGTTATGAAGCAACCAGTCTTTCCAGTACTTAGATGCGCGACTATTTAGACTATCAGGACCTATGGATATACGACAGTATAATAATTTAATTATTACAACGTTTGATGTGTTTACTTAAGAGCTACTGCCAAAGAGTTCAATATGTAAAAAGTATAATAATATTGACTATCAGGACCGACCTGTAGATATACTTCAGTATCATTTAATTATTACCACGTTTCATATGTTTACTTAAGAGCTATTGTCAAATAGTTCAATATGTAAAATGTATAATAATCTTGATTTAACTTTCTCTCACCATTTTTTGTCTTTCTTTCATTCTTTTCGTCATTTTCATTAAGTTTGAATTTATCCATCTATCTCTCTATCTATCTATTTACGGTATGTTCAAATCTATCTATCCATCTATAAATCTATTTATCACGGTATTTTCAAATCTATCTATCCATCTATAAATCTATTTATCACGGTATTTTCAAATCTATCTATCCATCTATAAATCTATTTATCACGGTATTTTCAAATCTATCTATCCATCTATAAATCTATTTATCACGGTATGTTCAAATCTATCTATCCATCTATAAATCTATTTATCACGGTATTTTCAAATCTATCTATCCATCTATAAATCTATTTATCACGGTATGTTCAAATCTATCTATCCATCTATAAATCTATTTATCCTATCTCTATTTATCAAATCTATCTATCCATCTATAAATCTATTTATCACGGTATTTTCAAATCTATCTATCCATCTATAAATCTATTTATCATCACGGTATTTTCAAATCTATCTATCCATCTATAAATCTATTTATCACGGTATTTTCAAATCTATCTATCCATCTATAAATCTATTTATCACGGTATGTTCAAATCTATCTATCCATCTATAAATCTATTTATCACGGTATTTTAAATCTATCTATAAATCTATTTATCACGGTATGTTCAAATCTATCTATCCATCTATAAATCTATTATCACGGTATTTTTCAAATCTATCTATCCATCTATAAATCTATTTATCACGGTATTTTCAAATCTATCTATCCATCTATAAATCTATTTATCACGGTATTTTCAATCTATCTATCCATCTATAAATCTATTTATTTTCAAATCTATCTATCCATCTATAAATCTATTTATCACGGTATTTTCAAATCTATCTATCCATCTATAAATCTATTTATCACGGTATGTTCAAATCTATCTATAAATCTATTTATCACGGTATGTTCAAATCTATCTATAAATCTATTTATCACGGTATGTTCAAATCTATCTATAAATCTATTTATAACGGTATGTTCAAATCTATCTATCCATCTATAAATCTATTTATCACGGTATTTCAAATCTATCTATCCATCTATAAATCTATTTATCACGGTATTTTCAAAATCTATCTATCCATTTATAAATCTATTTATCACGGTATTTTCAAATCTATCTATCCATCTATAAATCTATTTATCACGGTATTTTCAAATCTATCTATCCATCTATAAATCTATTTATCACGGTATGTCAAATCTATCTATCCATCTATAAATCTATTTATCACGGTATTTTCAAATCTATCTATCCATTTATAAATCTATTTATCACGGTATTTCAAATCTATCTATAAATCTATTTATCACGGTATGTTCAAATCTATCTATCCATCTATAAATCTATTTATCACGGTATTTTCAAATCTATCTATAAATCTATTTATCACGGTATTTTCAAATCTATCTATAAATCTATTTATCACGGTATGTTCAAATCTATCTATCCATCTATAAATCTATTTATCACGGTATTTCAAATCTATCTATAAATCTATTTATCACGGTATTTCAAATCTATCTATAAATCT
The DNA here is from genome assembly GCA_023376005.1 of Doryteuthis pealeii. Classification (NCBI taxonomy): domain Eukaryota; kingdom Metazoa; phylum Mollusca; class Cephalopoda; order Myopsida; family Loliginidae; genus Doryteuthis; species Doryteuthis pealeii. Next base: position 65,825,043 of record CM042166.1, read on the forward strand.
ATTTATCACGGTATGTTCAAATCTATCTATAAATCTATTTATCACGGTATTTTCAAATCTATCTATCCATCTATAAGATATGCATCGAACTACTCTCCCTGCAGGAATGGGTAAAGAGTAGGGCAGAAGGGGCCCTTTATCCTTGGTTAGGCAACATGTCTAGGAGAACGAAAACTCTAAATTCAAACCTGTTAAACTCTGGTTGAGAAATTGACCTTGTGTCATATCCTACTCGTGCAGAGAGATTAGTAATTATCTATAAAAATCACAAAAATATATCGATCCACATTAGGCAGGAAGATTTAATGAAATTGTACAAAATCGATTGGAACGAAAGTCTTGTCCGATATAAAATACTATTCATTCAGTAAATAAAATATATAAATTAAACATTTTAGAGACACTGACGAATGATGTTTTGTTTAAATATTTCTCACTTTACATGTTGTCTTTATCGGTCAAATAAATGTTACTTTGTATCGGACAAGACTTTACTTCCAATCTATACATTTATATAAAGGGCAGTTTGTGTGTATGTAAGTATGCCCGGAGGAAACTATTAAAATAAAACAATTAATGACAAAGTAAATGCATATACACATTAAATATCTTCGGTTCTAGATTTTTGTGCAAAAATTATGAAGATTTGATTTATATTCGAATGTATTTAAAAATTGAAAATTGAAGATAGATAGATAGATAGATAGATAGATAGATAGATTTGAACATACAATGAATAGAGTATAATAGAATAATAGTATTTGAAACCAATTATTCAAATTTCTGCTCTAAAAATTTCCTCGCTTATTTGTAAATCTCTAAAAGTGAAATTCAAGATCGAATAAACCATGGGTTCTCATTTCTTTTTTCTCTATCAAGACTAAATAATAACAGCTGCTAAGGATTGTCGTTACATGATATCTTATTATAATGGAGATTGTGGGTTTGTCTGTCTGTAACCGAAACTATATTACTATACAAGTCACAATTCCCTTTGTTATTTACTTCACATTCTCCATGATTTTATTTTTATTTAAACCTCAGTTATTAATAAAATTGTTTTACATTATTAATACTGTTGACCATATCTACATACTTATAACATGCAACTGGATTTATATATACAACAAAATAGCGCTTTACATTGTGAATGGGAAGGCTAATTTGCATATTGATCTTAAAATTTTGATTTTAATAAATATATGCTTAGTATTATTGATTTCTACTCGTTTGGTTTTATCTTAATGAATATGAGCAAAAATCTCAGGGATAAATCTTAAAAGAAATCCATTAACAAGAAGAAATAACTGTAATTTATTCTTACTTCCTATTTTAACTAAATAGTTAAATTAGGAAAATTTACCAATGAAAGATGGGAGTAAAGGAAAATGATGGAAGAGTTAGTTTCAAAGTTGTTCTATTTTTTCAATCATACCCCTGTGTTCTAAATCTTTTTATCTGCATTCTTATTCAGTTTCATTAGCCTTTCTAATTTAATATGATATTTTATTATATCAAAACTTAAATACTTGCACCCGGAGGGTGCATATATTTGCTAGTTATTATAATGGAGATTCGGCGTCTGTCTGTAACCAAAACTACGTCAATGTTTACGTCACAATACCCTCAGGAATTGCCTAAGTTTATCAATGAGTGTGTAATTCACTGTTAAAAGTATTACTACATAAAATACATCTTATTTATTAACGATGTCTCTATGAAAATCTGAGTTATATTTGCCGCAAAACTGCTTATGTTCGTAGTGCGTTTAAAATCCAGTAACGTGTCTTATATATAATAAAGGAATAAAGGTTTACATAATATATGGTGTGGTTAATTTGCATACTGGTTTTAACAAATCTGGGTTTAATGAATAATCATTAGGTGTTATTGATCTCTAGTGTTGTTTTATTCTCCAACGTCTCAATCTTATGGACGATTTTATATAGAAACGAATTAAAATATAATTAAAATAAGTGTAATCTTTTTA
>CM042166.1:65832032-65857889 GCA_023376005.1 Doryteuthis pealeii
GAAAGGTTCCAAAAATTAGTATTAGTACCTAATGGAGAATTGATTAGTAATTATCATTATCCGTGAGATAAATGGAAGCAAGTTCAGCTGGTACATTAGTACGAGCGTCAGGGGAGCCAAAAAGAGGCCCGTGAATTTCTGACGATTCCATACAAGCCTCCCCCACCCCAGAGTCTCATTTCATTAATTGATTAGTCTTTTCGTTGCATTGTGGGAAATATATTTTCATCTGGTCAGTCGAGTGCATAGAGTACAAAGAATTTATAAACATTTACCAGAGCTCATATCCAGAGAGAGAGAGACGTCATCCTTCAACAATCATACATCCTTAGAATGCGCTAAGCGTAACGGTTATCATCGAAGCAAATTAAATTGGTGACCCGGTTTCGAATCGTGGATGAGTCTGTTTGCATTTTATTTTATTTTCCTGTAAGTCTCTCTCTCTCTCTCTCTCTCTCTCTCTCTCTCTTCTCTCTCCTCTCTCTCTTCTCTCTGTGTGTGTGTGTGTGTGTCTGTGTTCCTAAAATCCTTTCAGTCCAATCATAAATCGAGTACTTCCGCTAGTATACTTTTCCGTTTTTCTACTATACATATATATATTGTATGTCATATGGAAGTCTGATCTCACTGACAAGCTAAAGTGACATCTCTTCCAGGCTGTAGTCATATCAGTACTGCTGTATGGCTGCACTACCTGGACCCTAACGAGGCGCCTCGAGAATAAGCTAGATGGGAGCTGCACAAGAATGCTGCGAGCAGTTCTGAACAAGTTGTGGAAACAGCATCCCACAAGGGAGCAGCTGTATGGTCACCTGCCCCCTATCTCACAGACTATCCGAGTGAGACGGACTAGGCATGCAGGGCACTGCTGGAGAAGCAAGGATGAACTCATGTGATGTTATCCTGTGGAAGCCAACACATGGACATGCCAGTGTGGGCCGCCCAGCAAGGACCTATATCGACCAGCTACGTAAAGATGCTGGCTGCAGCGAAGAAGAACTCCCTGTGGCGATGAATGATAGGGAAGGTTGGCGAGAGATTGTCATGGATATCCGTGCTGCCTGCACGACATGATGATGATGATATCTTATTATAATGGAGATTGTGTGTTTTTCTGTCTGTAACCGAAACTATATTACTACTCAAGTCAAAATTCCCTTAGTTATTAATGTCCCTTTCTCAATGATTTCATTTTAATTTAAACCTCAATTATTAATAAAATTGTTTTACATTATTAATACTGTTAACCATATCTACATACTAACAACATGCAATTATAATTATATATACAACAAAATAGTGGTTTACAATGTGAACACGAAGGCTAATTTGCATATTGATATTAAAACTTTGATTTTAATAAATATGTGCTTAGTATTATTGATTTCTAACTGTTTGGTTTTATTCTAATGAATATAAGCAAAAGTCTCTTCAATGAATCTTAAATGAAATCCATTAACAAGAAAAGATAACTGTCATTTTATTCTTTACTTCCTCTTTTAACTAAATACTTAAATTAGAAAAAATAACAATGAAAGACGAGAGTGATGGAAGAGTAAGTTTCAGTTGTTCTATTTATCGATTATACCTACCCTCTGTTTCAAATCTTTTTATCTGCATTCTTATTTAGTTTAATTAGCCTTTCTAATTTGATATAATATTTTATTACCTTAAAACTTAAATACTTGCACCCGGAGGGTGCATATATTTGCTAGTATATATAAAGATAAATGTATCCAATCGACTGGTAAGATGGGTAAGATTTTATTTGGTATAATCTATATCCTCTGTATATCCACAATGTATACCCATGTAGATGCACACCTATAGATTTATACAAGGATTATTTCATATATATATATATATATATACGTGTGTGTGTGTGTGAGTGTGTAAACAGGGTGGGCAAATCATTAGCACCATAGTACAATAAACTACCCTGTTACATCTGCCCATACACGTACATCAGAAGCCCTGGCCTTTCAATTTTCAGTTAACGATTTCTTTGATAACAAAGCAAAACTGACGAATATATTCTAACACGAACGCTAACGAACTGGGGAACTTCTCCCTTTAATCCTGGCACACGTGCGAAAACAAAGGGAACCCTTTGATTCCAGATGCTATGGTGACGCCAGCGCACCGAGAAGACACCTTCGTCTGCACGAAACACGACCGAGTGAGAAAAGGAAAACTTATTTCTGTCTTTCTTGTTGCCCTTCCTCATTGTTCATGTGTATCCACCCGAGTCAACAAAATCATTCCGTCAAAAAAGCGCATTATTCCTCTTATATCTCAGAGCAACACGGGTTACTTGGCGTAACCTGTGGCAGGTTATAATGGAGTGCAGGAATACAAACAGCAAGAAACGTCCTCTGAGATAGATAGATTCATAGATAGATAGATAGATAGATAGATAGATATTAACAAGCTGATAGCAAAATAGATAGATATTAACAATCTAGCTAGATAGATAGATATTAACAAACAAGCTAGCTAGATAGATAGATCGATAAAAACAGGCTAATGGATAGATAGATAGATATATAGATAGATAGATAAAAGCAGACTAATAGATAGATAGATAGATAGATAGATTAGAAAGCTAGATAAAAACAGGCTTATAGATAGATAGATAGATAGATAGATAGATAGATAGATAGATAGATAAATAAAAACATGCTAATGGATAGATGATAGATAGACAGACAGATAGATAGATAAAAACAGGCTAATAGATACATAGATAGATAAATAGAAAGATAAAGACAGGCTAATAGATAGATAGATAGATTGAGAAAAAAATAGATAGATAGATAGATAGATAGATAGACAGGCTAATAGACAGATATATATATATATATATATAGATAGATAGATTAAAACAGGCTAATAGATAGATAGATAGATAGATAATTGGGTTTTTTTTAGGGAATATCACTCCGTGTTGGGTTATTTTATGCCGAAGATGTTTTGTTCTATTCATTCTTGATTGGTATTCAATTTTTTAAACACAATTTTTTATAAACATTGTTCTATTTAACCCATAGATGGACCCTAACAGCTTCTAACACTCTGGGTCAGAGTGGACATGGGAGTAATGGTGACGAAAAGGTATTCCACACACCCCAAAGCTCCAGAATTCGAACTTCATTGGATGCAATTTAAATTAATATTCAGAACACTAGGACCCTTAACCATCACTTTCTAGCACATGTATAATTTAAAAAAGGGTTGATGCGTATGCCATAAGGGCAATAAGGCCGGGACAATCATATAAGTGAAAAGGGTTAACGTGACCAGCTGATTGACTAGCCTAAGTCGAGCCTAAGGGCCACAGGTCATGTACTACTCAGCCACCAGAATTCCGTCGTTAATCATGACGGTTGTTACCCACGTCCAACAGGTGGGCCCTCTGCATAGGTGAAATCGGCGTATTCTACATCCCCATACGACAGCATAAACAACAGGTAGATTTAAAGGTTTGGTTTGTTTTGTTTTACGGCATATCAACCTCAGTGGGTCATTTAATGCCGATAAAGTTTTGAAATAAATCAATTCTTAATGGATAATACAATTTTTTTATAAATACATTTTTCTATTTAACCCATAGATGGGACCCTAACAGGTACTACACTCTAGGTCAGAGTGGACCAGGCAGCAATGGTGATGAAGGGGTGCGCCACATTCCCCAAACCTCCAAAACTGGAACCTCACCATCAGATAGAGTTTAACGTCATTCCCAGGACATGTAGACCCGCAGCCACCGCCTTCTAGCACCCATATGATAAAAAGGGGTTGGGGCTTGCCATAAGGGCAATAGGGTTGGGAAAATCATATAGGTGCTAGGGCTTGACGTGACCAGCCGATTGATCGGAGGGGGCCTCTCCGACCGCCCGTCTAGCCCAAGATAGGGCCAAAGTGGAGTATTGCATGTCGTCAACTGCTCATCCACCTGGGCTCCATCCTTAAGCATCACGGGTCGCCACCCATGGCCAACAGGTGGCCCCATTGGGGGAGTCTTACCCCTCTGCAGAGGTGCAGTCGGTGCATTCTAACGCCCCAGCCGACAGGGTGGAACAGGTAGATGATAGCAGAATAATAATAATAATAATAATAATATAATAATCACCAACATCATCGGTCACCCGTCTAGCCTAAGTAAGGGCTTAAGTAGATTCTAACATAACGTGATAGATAGATTGATAGATAGATACATACATTTGAACATACCTTGATAGATAGATAGATAGATAGATAGATAGATAGATTAGAACTTACCGTGATAGATAGATAGATAGATAGATTTGAACATGCATTGATAGATAGATAGATAGATAGATAGAAGTGTTGCATATCATGGACTGCTCAGACACCAGGATTCCGTCGTTTAGCATCTCGGGTCGCCACCTACGGCCAACAAGTGGCCTCATTGGAGGGATTTTACCCCTCTGCATAGGTGCAGTCGGTCTATTCTACAGACCTGGTCAACAGGGCGGCCAGACTAAACAAAGATTGGTGAATAACAAATAATAATGATTCTCCAACATATCTTCCGATGACCCGAGACAGAACCATGCATTTTTCATTCTTATTAAAGCCACGAATTTCGAATGTTCAGGCTTCTAAATGTTACATAATTGTTACTCCCTAACAATTATGTACAGTTTGTGTAGAAACCAAAATGGCTGTTAGAAATTACAGCTAGCAGTTTTTGAGTACGATATCATGGAAGATTGATTGACATGTGTTAAACTCATGTTGAACTCTTTTCCGGTAGATACCGTGAGAATTAGTAGAGAAATGAGAAAGAAGGTTTCTTCCGGTTTTGATTTGAAAGAGTTAGTTAGTATTGGGCAAACCACGGAGATGGAAAGTCGTACTCAGTTGCGCTCCCGTACTCAATCTGCGCAGTTAGTCTGGATGGGCATTTCTGAATAAAATATGATATAAAGAAAATCTAAGTCTTGGGTTATTCATCCAAAAGCTACTAATGACTCAGGGCTTATGATAGACAAGAAATCCCTAATGAAGACCAGACACGAAATCTCCAAGATGAAGTTCCAGACGCTAGGAGAAAACATAAGAAACCAAAGATGATGAGAAGAAGAGAATATATAACATATATTCTGTTCGTCCGGACGAAAACGTGAAAAGTGAACAGAAATTCATAAGTTGCACTTCATTACCCGTTTGATCAAGAAATAATAATTTCTTAAATTTAATCTAATTGATTTTAATGAGTAACCTCCTCCAATAAGTTACTGAGTTCAATCAATACACACTTAGTGACTCATAGAAGAGAGAGAATTGGAAAATCAAACTAGAGACTAACTAACGTATAGTAGGCCTCTCTGTACAGGGCTTTGTCAGTATCTGTGTTACAATCTTCTGGGTCATCATGGAGCCCTTAAAACGGGAGGGCTTGACCAATGGAATTGGATCTCTGGTAAAGAGGCCTTCGATAATGAATACTTTGGTTACTCTGGTAAAGAGTTCTCAGATCCTGGTAAAGAGTCCCTCGATAATGAATACTTTGGTTACTCTGGTAAAGAGTTCTCAGTTCCTGGTAAAGAGTCCTTCGATAATGAATCCTTTGGTTACTCTGGTAAAGAGTCTCAGTTCTTGTAAAGAGTCCTTCGATAATGAATCCTTTGGTTACTCTGGTAAAGAGTTCTCAGTTCTTGGTAAAGAGTCCTTCGATAATGAATCCTTTGGTTACTCTGGTAAAGAGTTTCTCAGTTCCTGTTAAAGAGTCCTTCGATAATGAATCCTTTGGTTCCTCTGGTAAGAGTTCTCAGTTCTGGTAAAGAGTCTTCGATAATGAATCTTTGGTTCCTCGGTAAAGAGTTCTCAGTTCTGGTAAGAGTCCTTCGATAATGAATCCTTTGGTTCTCTGGTAAAGAGTTCTCAGTTCCGGTATAGAGTCCTTCGATAATGAATCCTTTGGTTACTCTGGTAAAGAGTTCTCAGTTCCTGGTAAAGAGTCCTTCGATAATGAATCCTTTGGTTACTCTGGTAAAAGAGTTCTCAGTTCTTGGTAAAGAGTCCTTCGATAATGAATCCTTTGGTTACTCTGGTAAAGAGTTCTCAGTTCTGGTAAAGAGTCCTTCGATAATGAATCCTTTGGTTCCTCTGGTAAAGAGTTCTCAGGTTCCTGGTAAAGAGTCCTTCGATAATGAATCTTTGGTTCCTCTGGTAAAGAGTTCTCAGTTCCTGGTAAAGAGTCCTTCGATAATGAATCCTTTGGTTACTGTAAAGAGTTCTCAGTTCCTGGTAAAGAGTCCTCGATAATGAAGTTACTCTGGTAAAGAGTTCTCAGTTCTGGTAAAGAGTCCCTCGATAATGAAACCTTTGGTTACTCTGGTAAAGAGTTCTCAGTTCTTGGTAAAGAGTCCTTCGATAATGAATCCTTTGGTTACTCCTGGTAAAGAGTTCTCAGTTCTGGTAAAGAGTCCTCGATAATGAAACCTTTGGTTACTCTGGTAAAGAGTTCTCAGTTCTGGTAAAGAGTCCCTCGATAATGAACCTTTGGTACTCTGGTAAAGAGTTCTCAGTTCTTGGTAAAGAGTCCTCGATAATGAAACCTTTGGTTACTCTGGTAAAGAGTTCTCAGTTCCTGGTAAAGAGACCTCGATAATGAATCCTTTGGTTACTCTGTAAAAATTCTCAGTTCTTGGTAAAGAGTCCCTCGATAATGAAACCTTTGGTTACTGGTAAAGAGTTCTCAGTTCCTGGTAAAGAGTCCTCGATAATGAATCCTTTGGTTACTCTGGTAAAGAGTTCTCAGTTCTTGGTAAAGAGTCCCTCGATATGAAACCTTTGGTTACTCTGGTAAAAGAGTTCTCAGTTCCTGTAAAGAGTCCCTCGATAATGAATCCTTTGGTTACTCTGGTAAAGAGTTCTCATTCTTGGTAAAGAGTCCCTCGATAATGAAACCTTTTTACTCTCTCAGTTGTTGGTAAGAGTCCTTCGATAATGAATCCTTTGGTTACTCTGGTAAAGAGTTTCAGTTCTTGGTAAAGAGTCCTTCGATAATGAATCCTTTGTTACTCTGGTAAGAGTTCTCAGTTCCTGGTAAAGAGTCCTTCGATAATGAATCCTTTGGTTCTCTGGTAAAGAGTTCTCAGTTCCTGGTAAAGAGTCCTCGATAATGAATCCTTGGTTCCTCTGGTAAAGAGTTCTCAGTTCCGGGTAAGAGTCCTTCGATAATGAATCCTTGGTTACTGATAAAGAGTTCTCAGTTCCTGGTAAAGAGTCCCTCGATAATGAATCCTTGGTTACTCTGGTAAAGAGTTCTCAGTTCTTGTAAAGAGTCCTTCGATAATGAATCCTTTGGTTTCTGATAAGAATAAAGATGAATCCTTTGGTTACTCTGGTAAAGAGTTTCTCAGTTCCTCAGTACTCTGGTAAGAGAGTCCCTCGATAATGAATCCCTTTGGTTACTCTGGTAAAGAGTTCTCAGTTTTGGTAAAGAGTCCCTCGATAATGAAACCTTTGGTTACTCTGGTAAAGAGTTCTCAGTTCTTGTAAAAGAGTCCTTCGATAATGAATCCTTTGTTACTCTGTAAAGAGTTCTCAGTTCTTGGTAAAAGAGTCCTTCGATAATGAATCCTTTGGTTACTCTGGTAAAAGAGTTTCTCAGTTCCTGGTAAAGAGTCCTTCGAAAATGAATCCTTTGGTTCCTCTGGTAAAGATTCTCAGTTCCTGGTAAAGATCCTTCGATAATGAATCCTTTGTTCCTCTGGTAAAGAGTTCTCAGTTCCGGTATAGAGTCCTTCGATAATGAATCCTTTGGTTACTGATAAAGAGTTCTCAGTTCCTGGTAAAGAGTCCCTCGATAATGAATCCTTTGGTTACTCTGGTAAAGAGTTCTCAGTTCTTGGTAAAGAGTCCCTCGATAATGAAACCTTTGGTTACTCTGGTAATCGTATAAGTCCTTCCTGAGTTTGGTAAATTTCCGGCAATCCGTTGGTGCGCTCGGAAAAATACTGGAGGATCTGGAAATCAGAGTAAAATTGAGACCATCCAGACTACTGCACTGCTGCAATCTTCCAGAATACTCAGAAGAGTTCTGGAGACCTGAGCAGACTTGTTGAAATACCATCAGCTAAATGTTGATGTGAAAAAACTCATAAATATAACTGGTAAATGTCAAATATAATTTGCTTTGAATTGGCCATTCCTATTTACAATTGACAGTGTAATTTTATGTTATGAATTAAATGGGCTTAATGTTGAATATCAATGAAAAACTATTCAAATTAAGGTTAAAAAGCCAAGTCTGCCCTATTATTTATCCATTGGAGAATAGATTAATAAATACATTTCCCAAGTGTATTAGCGCTGTCTCATCTATGATTTGAACTCGTATCACGTGTTCATTCCATCGGCAATAACCATTACACGCAGTCACCTTAGTAATAAAGTCAGTCTCTTTAGTACACAACGTAATAAAATCACGATATATCTACTATTTGTAAATGTACTGACCGTGCACTTAGTAATGCCACTACGTCACATATTACTTAACACTAATACAGTAGTGACAGTTAAAAGTGCTAATGGCTTTTTCTATTGGTAGTAAAAGCAACTAATAACGGATAAAATCAAAGCCGAAAAAGACCACAGTGATACGCAGAGGTTATTACTACATCATAATGTATTTATTCTGATTTATCGATACACGTGATGTTTATAAAATTTATTTCCATCAATTTGTTGATACACATGAATTCATCGAAATCAATTTTACCAGTTTTATAAAACCAAACCCAACAAGAGATATTACCTCACAAACCATTCGCGTTCAAGTCCTACGCACAAAAACGTCACAATTTGGCAATAAAGGGGGGTATTGTGTCATTAAATAGAATAACCAACAAACAGAATTATTGATAATATAACACTCATCTATCTATCTAGTACATATATAAATAGCAGGTGTGTGAGCTGTATGTCCGGAAGGAAACTTCGAAAATAAAACAATTAAACGACAAAGTAATATATATACACATTTACTATAACCAAATCTTGGTTTTGAGCAAAAATAAGAGATTTGAGTTATATTCGTGAGGATAATTAAAAAATAAAATTTAAATGATAACAGCATGAATTTTTTTTTTCATTTAATTTTTAGATAGTAGACATTATTTTCTTTTCAGGAGAAGCTGGATCAATGCAAGGTCTATTTTTTTATATGGGATTTAAATGGGGTGTCCATGAGGATTCAACTCACGATTAAGTAATAATGGATCTATGGGACTAACTTTTTAAAAATCACCCTCTACCAGACGACGTCAGGTAGCCGCTGCTAGTACATATATAAAGGGTAGTTTTTTTGTATGTATGTCCGGAGGAAACTAAGAAAATAAATCAATCAATGACAATGTAAGTATATATACACACTCACTATCACCACATCTTGGTTTTTGAGAAAAAAATAATGAAAATTTGATTTATATTGGGGATATAATTAGAAAAAAAATTCAAATGGTAACAGCATGGATTTTTTTTTGGGGGGGCATTTAGTGTTTTGAATAGGAGGCATTAATCTTCTTTTCAGAGTGACTGTATCAACGCAAGGTCTTTTTACGTAGGGATTTTAATGGGGCTTCCTGCGAGGATCCAACTCACGATCCAACAATAATGAATCTACGAGACTACCTTTGTTACAACCCTCTAACCAGGCGATGTCGGGTAGCCACTTCTAGTTGCTAATGAATAACACTCATGAAATTAATGAAAGATTTATCAATACTCATACATTTAACAAATGATATATAGAAAAACAAGGGTTAGGGTAGACCTGAAAATAAATGGTGATGAAGGGGTACTCCATACTTTCCTTAGCTCAAGAACAAGAACCTCAAACAGATGTAGTTTAACGTCATACCTAGGACACCAAGAGCCTCAGTCACCACCTTCTAACACATGATTAAAAAGTTTGGGGTTGTTATAAGAGCAATACGGTCGGGACAATCATGTAGGTGCTAGGACATGATATGTGACTAGCCGATTGATCGGACGGGGCTTCTCTACTGCCCGTCTAGCATAAGTATGGGCTACAGAAACCAAAATTCGCCTTAATCATCACGGGTCATCCCCTGGGATCCATTTTGTGGAGGGGGTCTTAACCTCTGCAAAGGTGCAGTCGGCGTATTCTACAGCTCTAGCCGACAGAGTTGCTGAATTTACCAAATATTGAAAAAAATGTACTTTCTCTGTTAAGTAAGTTTGGAGTGAGTGCATTGCCAAGTGTCCGATCAATGGTAATACAATTACATTGGATGCCACAGAGACTGCCTTGTCGAATATTATTGTCTTTATGACATACTAAGTTAACAATTATAGATCATTAAATGTGCTTTTAAAAAAGCGAGCCTTGCTCATCCCGCCAATTTAGAGTTTGATTTTTGTATTTATGCCTTCTGATAGACACATTAGGGTTAGCAAGGAACATTACGTTTTTATTTTTTATCATCACCCCCATCAACATTGGAGCCAATGCGAGTGGTAGGCATGAGAGCTGAAGAAACAGACGCTCTCTTACAAGCTGTTCTACGTTGAGTGGTAGTACATGTTAGGTCCATCTATGGGTTAAATAAATATGTTTGAGAAAAGTTATTTACACAGTCGCTTGGACTCTGAAAATGACTGTAAGAAAATACCAAAACTATTTCTCTGAATTTTTGAGATGAGGCTGATGTAGTATTATTTTGTATTATTCGTTGTACAGATAACTATGAAGATGAGGACAATAGTCCGAATAATACAAATAATACTAAGTATCAAAACTGTTTTTAATTGTTGTCTTCAAATATACAGCATCGATGGTGAGTTCTGTACTGAAGATCTTGGAATAGTGGTTTAACCCCTTCATTGCCATTACCATTCTGACCCAGATTGGTAGTACCAGTTAAAATCCAATCAATAGGTCAAAAAGAATTGTTTGAAATTCATTTGTATTTAATAGGAATACTTGATACCATATTACTGTACATAATTTATATTAGGAAGAGTTAGTTGAGGCTATGATTGTTTAGTAAGGATTATTATTACTAGTTACTTGAAACCATATAACTGTATGCAAATTATTTGTATTAGAATAGTTACTTGAAACTCCAATTGTTTATCAGGATATTATAGTTAATTGCTTGAAACCATATAACTGTGTAACAACACCGTCGCACACAACTTTCCCAAGGGTATTAGCGCTATGGGAAATACAAAGAAGCTAGTTTAGAATTGAACTCGTCTCATCGTGTCATTTATATATAATATATATTATATATATATATATATATATATATATATAATAATATTAATATTATGGATTTAATATCTCGTTACTATAGTTTCATGCTTACTAATAGTAAGAGATATTAAATATATAATATAATACTTGATTGTAAAATGCTCTGCTATTTTAGCATTGACCACCTTTATATGCCAATACTTTTCTCATTTTCATTCCTTAAATATATTATATAATATATATATATATATATATATATATATATATATATATATATATATTATATATATGTATTGTAATTCCTTTCCTCGAACTTTTTACATCTCAAATCATGAATATTTCCCGAGGCGTTCGGACACAAATCCACATCCTTCCTGTAATTGATTTGAATTCTTTCCTTTGAGCGAAAAATGTAAAAACGTTGTCTTCAGTTATAATGAAAGGGAAAGAAGAAAGACAAAGATCTGTATATCGCTCGTAATACAGGCAATAACGCATAGCAGAATTGGCAAGGTATATCGAAGATAGGTTACATTGAACGAAATGCAGAGACATACGCAGGCGGGTTGTTGGCTAAGTCGGTAGAGCGTTCGGCTGGAATCACAAGGTTCCTGGTTCGATATCGGCCTCGCCAACTCAGCGTATGAGTAGCACAAGGATCTGTGCGGTAAAGTGAGGAGCTGATAGTAGGTGTGGCGCTCCACCTCAGATGCTAAAATAATCTCCTTGGTATATACGCTAATGAAAAGGGAATAGACTCGCCCGCTGTCCTGGCTTATACTGACATCAGGCCACCCGACGACTTTACTTACTTTTACTTTAGCAGCAGCAGACAAGAGTAGTCTCCTGACAAGTATTGTAGCAAAAATAAGGGTGAACCTTAGAATTTTGAAAATAAAGAGTGTTTCAAATTTTTCCTGGTGATGATCGGCTAATACGCTGCTTTGAAAACAATGGTAACAAACGCCTTTTAATTTTATAATATCTCATCATAAATAAATGAAAAAAAACCTCATCACACACACACACATACACACACACACACATATATATATATATATATATATATATATATATATATATATATAATATATATATATATATAAAAACTTTTCATATATATATAATATATATATATATATATATATAATATATGGGAAATGTTTTTGACGAGAGTCTGTTCAATTAACAACAGTAATCCCTTTCCTCTGACCTTCCTTCTCTTGCAGTAGTCATGTCCGAATTTCACCCCTATCGCAGTCACTTGCTTAGTTCGTTTCTCACCGTGTCCGATCGTCTCTTTATTATGGCTCGCCTACATTTCATGCAAAATTACGTATCGTCCATCCGGGTCTCTCGTGCACTACACAGGCGATTCTTGCTGCTTATATTGAGGGGATCAGCCCAAGACCATTACAATATATATATATATATATATATATATATATATATATATATATATATATTATATTATATATATATATTATGTGTTAACAGTCCGTATCCATTAACAATGCTATAGCTTACTCAATAGAATGGTAGACTCGGCAAAAGTATATCAAATGTGCAAATTTTCTATAGCACTAGTGATTTATATATAAGCATTATATGATTGCGGATACACAAGAAAAGCTTAAATTTTATTATTGGGCATAAAAATTTTTTTTAATTATTATTGGAGCATAAAAGATAAAACAAAAAAAATTTATTATTGAGCATAAAAGATGAAACAAAAAAAAGCTGTTCCTTATTCAATATTTGAATCCTTTTCATTATAGTAATGACAATTTAAATAAATAATCTATTAAATCAATTTAAAAAATTGTATTATTACTTAAAAAAGGGGAAAATTATTTGCGAATTTACAATCAGTTTTTAAATTATTTTTATTCCAGCCTTTTTTTCAGTATCAAGAGTTAACTAATAAGTTTACGAATAAATAAATATCTATGATTTTGTGTAAAATTCATATGTAAAATATTCAAAATATTTCTTGTAATTAATGATTAATTGATGCACAAACAACATTTTATTTGAGGGGAACAGAACGTAGTTTCCATTTCAAATTGTTTATTTTTTCACTCCTTTAATAAATTGATGATTTTACTTAACGTATGATACAAACATCAGACATTGAATTTTTAACACACCCACTCCCTCAGGCAATATCTTTTAAGAACTAAATCTACAACGCGCCGAACGGCTTCTATTCTATTCAGTAATAAACAGAAATTAGATCTAAGGAATAAATTAACGAATAGAATGGCCACAAGCGGCAATTGGAAAAATAAAAATCTAACATGGCGTTCAACCCTTATCATCGGAGGTTATCTCAGTTTAACTAAGGAATTACATCGACAGAGCTAAGTATAAGGTAGGGTCCTGATGAGATCATTTTAGATCGAAACCATGGTCGACCCTTAACCCTTTTCACGATTACTATTATTATTAATATTATTGGTCTATTTTTGATATAGGTGAACCACTTTTGGATAATTTACTAATACCACTGCAACGGAAAATATAAGCGACAATTTGATACTATATATATGGCTGGGTTAGCTCAGTCAGTAGAGCGTTCGGCTAGAAACCGCAAGGTTCCTAGTTCGATACCGGCCCTCGCCAACTCAGCGTATGAGTAGCACAGGACCTGTGCGATAAAGTAAGGAGCTGATGATAGGCGTAGCGCTCCACTTCAGACCCCAAAAAATCTCCTTGGCCTAGCGCCAGTGAAAAGGGGATAAGGCACCCTCGCTGATTGGCTGATATCGACTTTAAGCCACCCCGACGACTTTACTTTATATATATAATATATATATATATAATATATATATATATATTCATCAAAAAATTACTACCACGTTTTCATTGCAGTAGCATAAGTAGTAAATCCAAAAGGGCTCAATATTTTGTAAAATAGTACCTGAACACCGGAAACCGTGGTAGAGAGAAAAAAAATTTCTACAACTATATTTATATATATAATATATATATACAGAGAGAGAGAGGGAGAGAGAGGGGGACTTGAGTATTTGTATTAATATATATAATATATATATATATATATATATATATATATATAATGTGTTGTTCTGGTTCCAACGGTAGAAAATTCAATATTTTATTTTTAAAAAAAAGAAGGTCCACAAATGTATTATGTTTTCAGAAAAAAAATGTATTATTTTTATCTTACATATGCGACACATGTTTCAGTCTTCATATCTTCTTCATGCTTTGGTCAATAATATGAAAATGAATTCTTACATTTGTGTGTGTATATATATATACATAAGTTTAACTTCTCTCTTCCTGTTTGGTGGAGTGGAGTATAAAGGAATTTTAATATATAGTATATATATATATATATATATTATATATATAATCGAAGTGGTATATTATGGATTACACTCATAACTTGAAGTTTCATGGTAATCAATATGAGATGAGTCCAATGGTTGAGATTTAAAAACCAGTCGTGAAATTTCACGACTTGTTTTAAGATCTCAACCACTGGACTCATCTGATGATTGGATTACCAGATAAACTTCAGTTATGAGTGTAAATCCATAATATTACCATTGATTATGAATCTGCTCTGCTTTATTAGCATTGAGCGCCTTTTCAATGCCAATACTTTTCTCATTTTTCATTCTTTTTCATTACATATTATATAATATATATATATATAATATATATATATATATATAATTGTTTATATCGATTTTGCATACTCGTGCTGAGATTCTGCGTTGAAACTCAATGGACAGATATTGCCATCGCTTAAGTGTGTCAGTCATTTGATTATCGGTAAATCTATAAAAAGTGTCAAATGTAACCAAGGTGAACTCTGTCTATTAACTTGCAACAAAATGCATATACCATTGGAGATTTGTGGACTTGATACACTACATTAACTATATTGCTCATAAACGATTATTACTTTAATCGGAGACAGTCATATTTCTCTGTGTCCTTTCAATATAAGATATACGGGTTTAAGATGTCTTGTCCACGTACCGTGGATGCTACTCAAAGTCATATTTCATAGCGAACTATAAACCCAGCAGAGTTAGTGTTCACAAATTCCTCCGGGTATATTTAATGATTAGTATTCTTAAAGTGAAGTTAAAGCAGAAGAAGATGGGACGAGAGAACACGAGTCGAGTGGGCGGAAATGGACGTACCGTATTCTCGATGGAAGCGGTTAGACTTAGTTTGCGTGTTGAACTTTGATCTAAGATGAAACTGCGTCCTTCTGAAATGAAAGGCGACACTTGAGCGAAGCGCTGAAGATTATCTCAAGTTCCGTGTTAAACCCAAATGTCCGTATGAATGCTATAAACACGGATATAAATAACCTGGAGAAACGGGAGAGAAAGAGCAAAACAGTGCGTATCACGTGTTAAAAAGAGCAGCCGCGTAGCGTCTTTGAAGAAGAAGAAGAGAAGAAGAAGAAGAAGAAGAAGAAGAAGAAGAGAAAAGAGAAGAAGAAGAAGAAGAAGAAGAAGAAGAATATTTCGTAACTTTTCAAAAAAATATTTTAGAACACCCTTTAATTTTGAGCAGTTAGGGTATTTTTTGTGAGGTTTGTTAATAAAGGCATATTTTAGATGACAGAGTGTTTACTTATTAAAGAAAAATGTTTTGCACTCTTATTTTGTTTATTTCACGGCTAAATACAGGAAAAGAACATCTTCTATTTAGTTAATACAAATAACCCATAAATTTTGTCTTTAATAAGTAAGATCATTTTGTCATCTTAAAATATGCCTTACACAACTGACAAAAAATACGTACTGAGAAAAATTAAAGGGTGTTCTAAATATATTTTTTGAAAAGTACGAAATTTTCTCTTCTTCTTCTTTCTTCTTCTTCTTCTTCTTCTCTTCTTCTTTCTTCTCTTTCTCTTCTTCTTCTTCTTCTTCAAAGACGCTACGCGGCTGCTCTTTTTAAACACGTGATACGCACTGTTTTGCTCTTTCTCCTCCGTTTCTCAGGGTTATTTATATCCGTGTTTATAGCATTCATACGGACATTTGGGTTAACACGGGAACTTGAGATAATCTTCAGCGCTTCGCTCAAGTGTCGCCTTTCATATTCAGAAGGACGCAGTTCAATCTTATCAAAGTTCAACACGCCAACTAAGTCTAACCCGCTTCCATCGAGAATACGGTACGTCCCCATTTCCGCCCACTCGACTCTGTTTCTCTGTCCCATCTTCTTCTGCTTTAACTTCCACTTTAAGAAGACCATCAATAAATATACCCGGGAGGAATTTGTGACACTACTCTGCTGGGTTTATAGTTCGCTATGAAATATGACTTTGAGTAGCATCCACGTACGTGGACAAGACATCTTAACGTATTCTTATATTGAAAGACACAGAGAAATATGACTGTCTCCGATTAAAGTATAATCGTTTATGAGTCAATATAGTTAATGTAGTGTATCAAGTCACAAATCTCCATGGTAATGCATTTTGTTGCAAGTTTAATAACAGAGTCACCTGGTTACATTTGACACTTTTTATAGATTTACCGATAATCAAAATGACTGACACATAAGCGTTGGCAATATCTGTCCCATTGAGTTTAACGCAGAATCTCTAGCACGAGTATGCAAAAATCGATAAAAAATTTATATATATATATATATATAAATATATATATATATATTATATATATGTATGAATAAAGAATGAAAAAATGAGAAAAGTATTGGCATGAAAGGCGCTCAATGCTAATAAAGCAGAGCAGATTCATAATCATGGTAATATTATGGATTTACACTCATAACTTGAAGTTTCATGGTAATCCAATCATCAGATGAGTCCAGTGGTTGAGATCTTAAAACAAGTCGTGAAATTTCACGACTGGTTTTAAGATCTCAACATTGGACTCATCTCATGATTGTATTACATGAAACTTCAAGTTATGAGTGTAAATCCATAATATTACCATCGATATATATATATATAATATATATATATATATATATATATATATAAAATTCCTTTATACTCCACTCCCACCAAACAGGAAGAGAGAAGTTAAATACTTATGTAATATATATAACAAACAAATGTAAGAATTATTTTCATATTATTGACCAAAGCATGAAGAAGATACCTGAAGACTGAAACATGTGTCGCATATGTAAGATAAAAATAATACATTTTTTTTCTGAAAACATAATACATTTTGTGGACCTTCTTTTTTTAAAAAATAAAATATTGAATTTCTCTACGCGTTGGAAACCAGAACAACACATTAATATATATATATATATATATATTATATATATATATATATAATACAAATACTCCAAGTCCCCCTCCTCTCTCCCTCTCTCTCTCTGTATATATATATATATATATATATATAATATATATATAGTTGTAGAAATTTTTTCTCTCTACCACGGTTTCGGTGTTCAGGTACTATTTTACAAAATTATTGGCCCTTTTGGATTTACTACTTATGCTACTGCAAATGAAAACGGTAGGAGTTTTTGATGATATATAATATATATATATATATTATATATATAATATATAAAGGTAAAGTCGTCGGGGGGCTTAAAGTCGATATCAGCCAATCAGCGAGGGTGCCTATCCCCTTTTCACTGCGCTAGGCAAGGAGATTTTTTGGGGGTCTGAAAGTGAGCGCTACGCTATCATCAGCTCCTTACTTTATCGCACAGGTCCCTGTGCTACTCATACGCTGAGTTGGCGAGGGCCGGTATCGAACTAGGAACTTGCGGTTTCTAGCCGAACGCTCCTACTGACTGAGCTAACCCAGCCATATATATAGTATCAAATTGTCGCTTTATATTTCCGTTGCAGTGGTATTAGTAAATTATCCAAAAGTGTTCACTATATCAAAAACATAGACCAATAATATTAATAGTAAGACGTGAAAAGGTTAGGGTCGACAATGGTTTCGATCTAAATGATCTATCAGGACCCTACTTATACTTAGCTCTGTCGATGTAATTCCTTAGTTAAACTGAGATAAACCTCCGATGATAAAGGGTTGAACGCCATGTTAGATTTTTATTTTTCCAATTGCGCTTGTGGCCAATTCTATCGTTAATTTATTCCTTAGATCTAATTCTTGTTTATTACTGATAGAAATAGAAGCCGTTCGGCGGTGTAGAATTTAGTTCTTAAAAGATATTGCCTGAGGGGAGTGGGTGTTAAAATTCAATGTCTGATTGTATCATACGTAAGTAAATCATCAAATTTATTAAAGGAGTCAAAAAATAAACAATTGAAATGGAAACTACGTTCTGTTCCCCTAAATAAAATGTGTGCATCAAATTAATCATTAATTACAGAAATATTTTGAATATTTTACATATGAATTTTACACAAAATCATAGATATTTATTTATTCGTAAACTTATTAGTTAACCTCTTGATACTGAAAAAAAGGCTGGATAAAAAATAATTTAAAAAACTGATTGTAAATTTCGCAAATATTTTCCCCTTTTTAAGTAATAATACAATTTTTCAAATTGATTTAATAGATTATTTATTTAAATTGTCATTACTATAAATGAAAAGATTCAAATATTGAATAGGAACAGCTTTTTTTGTTTCATCTTTTATGCTCAATAATAAATTTTTTTTGTTTATCTTTTATGCTCAATAATAATTTAAAAAAATTTTTTTATGCCAATAATAAAATTTAAGCTTCTTTCTTGTGTATCCGCAATCAGTAATGCTTTATTATATAATCACTAGTGCTATAGAAAATTTGCACATTTGATATACTTTTGCCGAGTCTACATTCTATTGAGTAAGCTATAGCATTGTAATGGATATCTGGACTGTTACAACATATATTATATATATATATATATATATATATATATATAATATATATATATATATATATATAATATATATTGTAATGGGCTTGGCTGATCCTCTCAATATAAGCAGCAAGAATCGCCTGTGTAGTGCACGAGAGACCCGGATGGACGATACGTAATTTGCATGAAAGGTAGGCGAGCCATAATAAAGAGACGATCGGTGACACGGTGAGAAACGAACTAAGCAAGTGACTGCGATAGGGGTGAAATTCGGATGACTACTGCAAGAGAAGGAAGGTCAGAGGAAGGGATTACTGTTGTTAATTGAACAGACTCTCGCTCAAAAAAACATTTCATATATATATATTATATATATATATATATATATATATGATGAAAAGTTTTTATATATATAATATAAATATATATTATATATAAAACCTCACACACACACATACACACACACACAACATATACATATATATATATATATATATGTATGTGTGTGTGTGTGTGTGTATGTGTGTGTGTGAGTTTTTTTTTTCATTTATTTATGATGAGATATTATAAAATTAAAGGCGTTTGTTACCATTGTTTTTCAAAGCAGCGTATTAGCCGATCATCACCAGGAAAAAATTTGAAACACTCTTTATTTCAAAATTTCTAAGTTCACCCTTATTTTTGCTACAATACTTGTCAGGAGACTTACTCTTGTGCTGCTGCGTAAGTAAAAGTAAGTAAAGTCGTCGGGTGGCCTGATGTCAGTATAAGCCAGACAGCGGGCGAGTCTATTCCCTTTTCATTAGCGTTATACCAAGGAGATTATTTTAGCATCTGAGGTGGAGCGCACACCCTACTATCAGCTCCTCACTTTACCGCACAGATCCTTGTGCTACTCATACGCTGAGTTGGCGAGGGCCGATATCGAACCAGGAACCTTGTGATTCCCAGCCGAACGCTCTACCGACTTAGCCAAACCGGCCCTGCGTATGTCTCTGCATTCTGTCAATGTAACCTTCTTCGATATACCTTGCCAATTCTGCTATGTGTTATTGCCTGTATTACGAGCGATATACAGATCTTTGTCTTTCTTCTTTCCCTTTCATTATAACTGAAGACAACGTTTTTACATTTTTCGCTCAAAGGAAAGAATTCAAATCAATTACAGGAAGGATGTGGATTTGTGTCCGAACGCCTCGGAAATATTCATGATTTGAGATGTAAAAGTTCGAGGAAAGGAATTACAATATATATATATATATATATATATATATATATATATAATATATATATATATATATAATATATATAAGGAATAGAATGAATGAAAAGTATGGCATATAAAGGTGGTCAATGCTAAATAGCAGAGCATTTTACAATCAGTATTAATATTATATTTTAATATCTCGTTACTATTAGTAAGTATGAACTAATAGTAACGAGATATTAATCCATAATATTAATATTTGATATATATATATATATATATATATATATATATATATATAAGGACACGATGAGACGAGTTCAAATTCTAAACTAGCTTCTTTGTATTCCCATAGCGCTAATACCCTTGGGAAAGTTGTGTGCGACGGTGTTGTTACACACAGTTATATGGTTTCAAGCAATTAACTATAAAATCCTTGATAAACAATTGGAGTTTCAAGTAACTATTCTTAATACAAATAATTTGCATACAGTTATATGGTTTCAAGTACTAGTAATATAATCCTTACTAAACAATCATAGCCTCAACTAACTCTTCCTATATAATTATGTACAGTAATATGGTATCAAGTATTCCTATTAAATACAATGAATTTCAAACAATTCTTTTTGACCTATTGATTGATTTTAACTGGTACTACCAATCTGGGTCAGAATGGTAATGGCAATGAAGGGTTAAACCACTATTCCAAGATCTTCAGTACAGAACTTCACCATCGGATGCTGTATATTGAAGACAACAATTAAAAACAGTTTTGATACTTAGTATTATTTGTATTATTCGGACTATTGTCCTCATCTTCATAGTTATCTGTACAACGAATAATACAAATAATACTATCATCAAGCCTCATCTCAAAAATTCAGAGAAATAGTTTTGGTATTTTCTTACAAGTTTTCAGAGTCTGACTGTATAATAACTTTCTCAAACATATTTATTTAACCCATAGATGGTACCTAACATGTACTACCACTCAACGTAGAACAGCTTGTAAGAGAGCGTGTTTCTTCAGCTCTCATGCCTACCACTCGCATTGGCTCCAATGTTGATGGGGTGATGATAAAAAATAAAACGTAATGTTCCCTTGCTAACCTAATGTGTCTATCAAGAAGGCATAAATACAAAAATCAAACTCTAAATTGGCGATGATGAGCAAGGCTCGCTTTTTAAAAGCACATTTAATGATCTATAATTGTTAACTTAGTATGTCATAAAGACAATAATATTCGACAAGGCAGTCTCTGTGGCATCCAATGTAATTGTATTACCATTGATCGGACACTTGGCAATGCACTCACTCCAAACTTACTTAACAGAGAAAGTACATTTTTTTCATATTTGGGTAAATTCAGCAACTCTGTCGCTAGAGCTGTAGAATACGCCGACTGCACCTTTGCAGAGGGTTAAGACCCCCTCCCACAAAATGGATCCCAGGGGATGACCGTGATGATTAAGGGCGGAATTTTGGTTTCTGTAGCCCATACTTATGCTAGACGGCAGTAAGAAAGCCCCGTCCGATCAATCGGCTAGTCATATCATGTCCTAGCACCTACATGATTGTCCGACCGTATTGCTCTTATAACAACCCAAACTTTTTTAATCATGTGTTAGAAGGTGGTGACTGAGGCTCTTGGTGTCCTAGGTATGACGTTAAACTACATCTGTTGGTGAGGTTCTTGTTCTTGAGCTAAGGGAAGTATGGAGTACCCCTTCATCACCATTATTTTCAGGTCTACCCTAACCCTTGTTTTTCTATATATCATTTGTTTAAATGTATGAGTATTGATAAATCTTTCATTAATTTCATGAGTGTTATTCATTAGCAACTAGAAGTGGCTACCCGACATCGCCTGGTTAGAGGGGTGTAACAAAAGGTAGTCTCGTAGATTCATTATTGTTGGATCGTGAGTTGGATCCTCGCAGGAAGCCCCATTAAAATCCCTACGTAAAAAGACCTTGCGTTGATACAGTCATCTGAAAAGAAAGATTAATGCCTCCTATTCAAAACACTAAATGCCCCCCCCAAAAAAAAATCCATGCTGTTACCATTTGAATTTTATTTCTAATTATATCCCCAAATATAAATCAAATTTTCATTATTTTTTCTCAAAAACCAGATGTGGTGATAGTGAGTGTGTATATATACTTACATTGTCATTGATTGATTTATTTTCTTAGTTTCCCCGGACCAACATACAAAAAAACTACCCTTTATATATGTACTAGCAGCGCTACTGACGTCGTCTGGGTAGAGGGTGATTTTTAAAAAAAGTTAGTCCCATAGATCCATTATTACTTAATCGTGAGTTGAATCCTCATGGGACACCCGCTTTAAATCCCCATATAAAAAAATAGACCTTGCATTTGATCCAGCTTCTCTGAAAAGAAATATTAATGTCTACTATCTAAAATATTAAAATGAAAAAAAAAATCCATGCTGTTATCAATTTAAGATTTTATTTTTTAATTATCCTCAGAATATAACTCAATTCTCTAATTATTTTTGCCAAAAAACCAAGATTTGGTTATAAGTAATGTGTATATATATATACTTTGTCGTTAATTGTTTTATTTTCGAAAGTTTCCCTCCGGCAATACAGCTACACAGCACCTGCTATTTATATATGTACTAGATAGATAGATGAGTGTTATTTATTATCAATAATTCTGTTTGTTGGGTTATTCATTTAATGACACAATACCCTTTATTGCCAAATTGTGACGTTTTTGTGCGTAGGACTGACGCGAATGGTTTGGTGGGTAACTATCTTTGTTTGGTTTGGTTTTAATAAACTGGTAAAATTGATTTTCGATGAATTCATGTGTATCAACAAATTGATGGAAATAAATTTTATAAACATCACGTGTATCGATAAAATCAGAATAAATAACATTATGTGTAGTAATAAACCGGTGTTGCGTATCACTGTGGTCTTTTTCGGCTTTGATTTTATCGTTATTAGTTGCTTTTACTACCAATAGAAAAAGCCATTAGACACTTTTTTAACTGTCACTACTGTAATTAGTTGGTTTAATAAAAAAAAATATTGTTGAGTTTTTAGTGCCATTTTACTAAGTTGGGGCCGTTCCCACGTAAACATTTTACAAAAAATAGTAAAGATTAAAAAAAATAATTCCCGGGGTTTGATTTTTTTAAAAATTACGGTGTGTACAAAGAGACTGACTTTATACTAAGGTGATGCGTGTATGGTTTTTATTTGGGCCCGATTTGGGGAAAAAATTTGGGGAACACGTGATACGAGTTCAATCAATAGATGAGACAGCGCTAATACACTTGGGAAATGTATTTAAATTAATCTATTCCCAATGGATAATAATAGGGCAGACTTGGCTTTTTAACCTTAATCTTGAAATAGTTTTTCACTTGATATTCAAACCATTAAGCCCATTTAATTCATAACTAATAAATTACACTGTCAATTGTAAATAGGAAATGCCAATTCAATAGCAATTATATTTGACATTTACCAGTTCAATTATTATGAGTTTTTCACATCAACATTAGCTGATGGTATTTCACAAGTCTGCTCAGGTCTCCATAACTCTTCTGAGTAATTCTGGAAAGATTGCAGCGTGCAGTAGTCCTGGATGGTCTCAATTCTTACCTGATTTCAGATCCTCCAGTATTTTTCCGAGCGCACCAACGATTGCCGGAAATTTACCAATACTTCAGGAAGGAACTACATACGATTACAAGTAACCAAAGTTTCATTTGAGGGACTCTTTACAAGAACTGAGACTCTTAAAGAGTACCAAAGGATTCATGAGGGACTCTTTACTCAGGAACTGGAGAACTCTTTATAGTAAACCAAAGATTCATTATCGAAGACTCCTAATACCCGAAACTGAAGAACTCTTACCAGAGGACCAAAGGATTCATTTCGAGGATCTTTACCAAGGAACTGAGAACTTCTTTACCAGAGGAACCAAAGGATTCATTATCGAAGGACTCTTTACCGAACTGAGAAATCTTTTACCAGAGTACCAAAGGATTCATTATCGAAGGACTCTTACCAAGAACTGAGAACCTTTACCAAGAGTAACCAAAGGATTCATTATGAAGGACTTTTACAAGACTGAGAAAGTCTTTACCAGAGTAACCAAAGGTTTCATTATCGAGGGACTCTTTACCAAAAACGAGAACTCTTTACCAGAGTAAACCAAAGGATCATTATCAGGGACTCTTACCAGGAACTGAGAACTCTTTACAGAGTAACCAAAGGTTTCATTATGAGGGATCTCTTTACAGAACTGAGAACCTTTAACCAGAGTAACCAAAGGATTCATATGAGGGACTCTTTTACCAAGGAACTGAAAACTCTTTATCAGTAACAAAGGATTCATTATCCGAAGGACTCTTTACCAAGAAAATGAGACTCTTTACCAGAGTAACCAAAAGGATTCATTATCTGAGGACTCTTTACAGGACTGAGAACTCTTTATCAGTTACAAAGGATATTATTCGAAGGACTCATACCCAGGAACTGACCCCTCTTTACCAGAGGAACCCAAGGATTCATTATCGAAAGACTCTTTACCAAGGAACTGAGAACTCTTTACCAGAGGAACCAAAGGATTCATTATCGAAGGACTCTTTACCAGGAACTGAGACCTTTACCAAGAGTAACCAAAGGATCATTATCGAAAGGATCTTTAAACCAAGAACTGAGAACTCTTTACCAGCGGTAACAAAGGATCATTATCTGAAGGACTCTTAACAACAACTGAGAACTCTTTTACAGAGTACCAAAGTTTCATTATCAGGGACTCTTTACCAAAGAACTGAGAACTCTTTACCAGAGTAACCAAGGATTCCATTATCGAGGGACTCTTTACCCGGAACTGAGAACTCTTACCAGAGTAACCAAAAGGTTTCATTATGAGGGACTCTGTTACCAAGACTGAGACTCTTTACCAAGGTAACCAAGGATCATTACGGGAACTTCTTTACCAGGAACTGAGAATCTTTTACCAGAGTAACCAAAGGTTTCATTATCGAGGACTCTTTCAGAACTGAGATTTTTACAGAGTAACAAAGGATTTTATTGAGGGTCTCTTTACCAGGAACTGAAGAACTCTTTACAGGAGTAACCAAAGTTTCTTATCGAGGGACTCTTTACCAAACGAACTGAAGAACTCTTTACCAGAGTAACCAAAGGATTCATTATCAGGGACTCTTTACCAGGAACTGAGAAACTCTTTACCATAAACGAAAAAAAAAAGAACAAAACTACAAAGGTTTCAGTTATCGAGGGACTCTTTACCAAGAACTGAAGAACCTTTACCAGAGTAACCAAGGATTCTATTAATCCGAAGGACTCTTACCAAAGAACTGAGAACTCTTTCCAAGTAACCAAAGTTTCATTATCAGGGACTCCTTTACCAAGAACTGAGAACTCTTTACCAGAGTAAACCAAAGATTCAATTATCGAGGGACACTTTACGCAGGAACTGAGAACTCTTTCATCAGTAACCAAAGGATCATTATGAAGGATCTAACTCCGAACTGAGAACTCTTTACCAAGGAATCCCA
>CM042166.1:65857989-65862989 GCA_023376005.1 Doryteuthis pealeii
ATACCTGTTAGGTCCCATCTATGGGATTTAAATAGAAAAAGTATATAAAAAAATGTAATTATCATAAGAATTATTTTATTCAAAACTTTATCGGCAATAAATGACCCACAGGTGATATGCCTAAAACCAAAACCAAACCAAACCTTTAAATCTACGTGTTATGCTGTGCGTATGGATGAGAATACGCCGATTCACCTATCAGAGGCCACCTGTTGGCTGTGGTAACAACCTCATGATTACGACGAATTCTGTGCTGCAGTAGTACATGCCTGTGCCCTTAGGCTCGACTTAGCTAGTCAATCAGCTGTCACGTTTAACCTTTTCACTTATTGATTGTCCCGCTTATTGCCCTGTATGGCATACGTCATAACCCTTTTTTAATTATACATTGCTAGAAAGGTGATGGTAAGGGTTCCTAGTGTTTCTAATATTAAATAAATTTGCATCCAATTAAGTTCTAATTCTGGAGCTATGGTGTGTGGAATACCTTTTTCGTCACCATTACTCCCATGTCCACTTCGACCAGAGTGTTAGAAGCTGTTAGGTCCCATCTATGGTTAAAAAGACAAATTTATAAAAAATGTGTTTTAAAAAAATTGTAATACCAATCAAGAAGAAAAACAAAACATCTTCGCATAAAATAAAAACCCAACACGGTGATATTCCAAAAAAACCCAATTAGCTATCTATCTATCTATCTATCTATTACGCCTGTTTTATCTATCTATTATATATATATATATATATATCTGTCTTATTAGCCTTCTATCTATCTCATCGATTCTATCTATCTAATCTATCTATACTACCTATCTATCTACTACTACTATCTATTTTTTTCTCAATCATCTACATCTATTAGCCTGTCTTTATCCTTCTATTATCTACTATGTATCTATTAGCCTTTTATCTATCTATCTGTCTGTCTATCTTCATCTATCAATTAGCATGTTTTATTATCTATTCTATCATCTAGCTATCTATCTATCTATCTATCTATCTATAAGCCTGTTTTTATCTAGCTTTCGTATCTATCTATCTATCTATCATCATTAGTCTGCTTATCTAATCTATCTTATATCTATCTATCTATCCATTAGCCTGTTTTTATCGAATCTATCTATCTAGCTAGCTGTTTTTAATAATCTACTATCTAGCTATTTTTTTTTTTTTTTTTTTTTTTTTTGTTATTTTTCGATTGTTTAATATCATCATTTTGCTATCAGCTGTTAATATCTATCTATCTATCTATCATCTATCTATGAATCTATCTATCTCAGAGGACGTTTCTTGCTGTTGTATTCCTGCACTCCATTTATAACCTGCCACAGGTACGCCAATAACGTGTTGCTCTGAGATATAAAGGAATTAATGCGCTTTTTACGGATGATTTTGTTGACTCGGGTGATAACATGAACAATGAGGTAAGGCCAACAAAGAAAGACAGAAAATAAGTTTCCTTTCTCACTCGGTCGTGTTTCGTGCAGACGAGTCTCGCGGTGCTGCTGGCGCACCATAGCATCGGAATCAAAGGCTTCTTCTTTTGATTTTTTTTTTTGCACGTTCCAGATAAGGGAGAAGTTCCCCAGTTCGTTAGCGTTCGTTGTAGATATATTTCGCATTTTGCTTTGTTATCAAAGAAATCTTAACTGAAAAATTGAAAGGCCAGTACTTCTGATTACGGTATGGCAGATTAACAGTAGTTATTTACTATGGGCTAATGATTTGCCCACCCTGTTTACACACTCCACAACACACACACACACACACACGTATATAAATATATATATATATATATATATATATATATATGAATAATCCTTGTATAAATCTATAGTGCCATTCTACATGGTATACATTGGGATATACAGAGGAAAGATACCAAATAAAATCTTACCCATCTTACAGTTCGATTGATCATTTATCTTTATATATACTAGCAAATAATGCACCCTCGGCAAGTATTAATTTAGTAAAAAAAGTTATATCAAATTAGAAAACTAATTAAAACTAAATAGAATGCAGATAAAAGATTTGAAACAGAGGTAGTATAATCGATAAATTAGAACACTGAAACTTCTTCCATCACTCTCGTCTTTCATGTTATTTTTCTAATTTAAGTATTAGTTAAAGAGGAAGTAAAGAATAAAATGACCAGTATCTTTTCTGTTAATGATTTCATTTAATATTCATGAAGAGACTGTTGCTTATATCATTAGAATAAAAACCAAAACAGTTAAAATCAATAAACTAAGCACAGTATTTATTAAAATTCAAGTTTTAATATCAATATGAAATTAGCCGCGTTGTCACATTGTAAACACTATTTTTTGTATATATAATTATAATTGCATGTTGTAGTATGTAGATATGGTAACATATAATAATGTAAACAATTTTATTAATATTGAGGTTTAAATTAAAATGAATCATGAGAAAGGGACATTAATAACTAAGGGAATTTTGAACTTGAGTATAATATAGTTTCGGTACAGACAGAAAAACACACCCAATCTCCATTATAAAAGAATCATCATCATTCATGTCGTCAGCAGCACGATATCCATGACAATCTCTTCGCAACCTTCCCATCATTATCGCCACAGGAGTTCTTCTTCGCTGCAGCAGCATCTTTACGTAGCTGAGTCGATTATAGTCCTTGCGGCGCCCACACTGCATGTCCAGTGTGGCTTCCACGGATACATACATGAGTTCATCCTGCTTCTCCAGCAGTGCCCTGCATGCCTAGTCCGTCTCACTCGATAGTCTGTGAGATAGTTGCGCAGGTATCCAAGACCATACACTGCCTCCCTGGTGTGATGCCTGCTTTCCACAACTATGTTCAGAACTGGCTCGGCAGCATTCTTTCAGCTCCCATCTAGCTTATTCTCGAGCCGCCTTCGTTAGGGCAGGTATGCAGCCATACAAGCAGTACGAGATGACACAGCCTGGAAGAATGTCACTTAGCTTTCATGAGATCAGACTCCATAGACATACAATATATATATGTATAGCTAAAACGGAAAATATACTAGCGGAATACTCGATTCTATGATTGGACTAAAGATTTTAGAACACAGACACACACACACACACACACACAGAGAGAGAAGAGAGAAGAGAGAGGAGAGAGAAGAGAGAAGAGAGAGAGAAGAAGACACAGGAAAATAAATAAAATGCCAAACAGACCATCACGATTCGCGGAAACCGGGTCAACCAATTTAATTCTTCGATGATAACCGTTACGCTTAGCGCATTCTAAATGTATGATTGTTGAAGGATGTACGTCCTCTCTCTCTGGATACTGAACTCTGGTAATTGTTTATAAATTCCTTTGTACTTATGCACCGACTGACCAGATGCAAAATATATTTCCCACAATGCAACAAAAGACTAACCAATTAATGAAATGAGACTCTGGTGGGGACTTGTAGGAATCGTCAGAAATCACGGCCTTTGGCTCCCCTGACCCGTTACTAATGTACCAGCTGAATTGCTCCATTTATCTCACGGATATATAATTACTATCAATTTCCATTAGTACAATACTATTTTGCGAACCTTTACTATATCCGCTTATTATAGTATATAAGTACGAGCAGACCTGTGGTGATCCACAAGTATGATTATTAATCAGTACAATGTTTCTTATGTTTACTTATGAGCTATTAGACGAAATAGTCAATATCTAAAAAGAATAATAATCTTATTTTAAACTCTCTATTACAGTACCTGGGATATACCACAGTATGATTAATTTTTATTACAACGTTGGTATGTTTACTTAAGGGCTATTGCAAATAGTTCAATATCTAAAAAGTATAATAATCTTGATTAAACCTCTCTCTCTCTCTCTCTCTCTCTCTCTCTCTCTTCTCTCTCTCCTTCACTCACTCACTCACATATATTTGTCTTTTTTCCTTTTTCTTTTTTCACCTTTCCATCCTGTTGGCTGAACTTTAGAATATACCAACTGCACCTCTGCATAGAGAGTAAACCCCTCCTTAAGGAGAAACTTGTGATGCTTAAGGAAGGAATCCCGGTGGATAAGCAGTCTCTGGCATGCAACACTCCTCTTAAACCCTTACTTAAGATAGACGGGCAGTCGGAGAGGCTCCAACCTATGGAAAATCCCCCCCTGTTTATCAGATGTACTAAAAGGCGGTCGCTGAGGGTCTTCATATCTGGGGTATGACATTAAACTCTATCTGGTGGTGAGGTTCCAATTCTAGAGCTCATGTTTGCGCTAAAGTGGGGAACCTACGATAGCTGGTCCATCGCCAACGTCTGCCACATACAACACACACGCACACACACACAACGCACACACACAACACATATATATATTATGTTTATATATGTTATATTAACCACATATTGTATATTATATATACATATACATGTAGAATTAAACAAAAGACACATCTCCTGTTTAACAATTTTATTTTTGATCTTCGAGTTTCTGGCTAACTTTTTAATATTTGGTGGAATTCGTGGTATGTCCACCAAAGTTCAGGTCCATACTTTTGGCACTTCAAAGTGCCATTCATCGGGTGGATGTGTTCCAGTTTTTTTAAAAATCATATTATATAAAACATAAAACAATACAAAAACCATCCTTAACAAAATTAATATCCAATGCAGTACCACATTTTAAAATGCCTATAACACCTTTCTCATCAATTCTTCTCCTTCCAGCCTCCACATTAATATAATTAAAAAAAACTGGAACACATCCCCTGATGATGGCACTTCGAAGTGCCGAAAAGTACTCGGGACCTGAACTTTGTGACTTATTCCACCCAAATATTAAAATTGGCCAGAAAACTCGAAAAGATCAAAAAATAAAATGTTAAACAATTGTCTTTTGTTTAATTCTACGTGTATAAATGAAAGAATGCTGCCCAAATACACACACATATATATATGCATATATATATATATATTATTATAATGGTATACATAGGAATAACCTACTTGTTTCACACATAATATCTTCA
>CM042166.1:65865489-65882989 GCA_023376005.1 Doryteuthis pealeii
TACATTTCCCAAGGTTTTATGCCATCGAAATGCAAACACTTCGTCTAGATGAATCGGGTCGACAGACTCTAATCATTTAAGACCACGCGCCTCGATACATTTTTAAAGATATTTTCTTAAATTTAGTATTACATAAACATTATATTTATCAAGGATTTTTATTCGTACTCTTTTCATGTATTTTTTTAAATCTATTTATTTTTTAGAAGATTCTAAGATGAATGAACACGATGTATATGTCTTGCTATTCAGGTTATTAGCGCCAAATACAAACGAGGGATAATTGCAAAATTAAGCCCCACAGCTTCTGTTTGCCAAGTCATTGAGGCATTAGAAAGCAAAAAAGATACCTGCGTTTTATTCAGCATCATGTTAAGAAATCTTCGTGCTTCACCGTTCCTACAGAAAAGTGCTAATTCAATTTTCCGTAGAAATCATTGCTAAATATGCATTATAATATGCAGCAAGAAATATATCAACATAGAAAGCGTTAAGTATTTTAAGTTTTAGTGCAATGAAATATGCTTATATTTAAAAGACTAACGAAATTAAATAAGAACGCATATAAAAAGATGCCACTTATTCAATTAATTTTAATTCGTTGCAATATAAACATATCCATAGATTGATATTAATACATTTGCGAGAATAAAAAAATTAGAAGACTAACAAAATTAATAAAACGATGATAAAAAGATTACATTTATTGTTAATTATATATTAATTGCTTCTATATAAAATAATTCACAGGATTGATTAATACATTGGAAAATAAAACAATAATATAATAATTGTAACGATAATTTACCATTTCCGATAGAATACAATTATAATATACCGGCAAAATATGCGCCACAGGGCGTAAGTATTAGTTGGTTGCAATATATATTTAAATTAGAAAGGACTAACGAAATGAAATAATAAAAACGGATATAAAAGATTACACTTATTTTTAATTATATTTTAAATTCGTGTCATATTAAAATCTCCATAAGATTGAGACGTTGGAGAATAAAAACAACACTAAGATCAATAACACCAATGATATTCATTAAACCCAGATTGTAAAACCAGTATGCAATTAACCACACCAATATTATGAAACCTTATTCCTTTATTATTATAAGACACGACTGGATTTTTAAACGCACTACGAACCTAAGCAGTTTTGCGGCAAATATAACTCAGATTTATAAGACATGTTAAAAATAAATGTATTTTATGTAGTAATACTTTTAACAAGTGAATTACACACGCATTGATAAACTAGGCAATCCTGAGGTATGTGGACGTAAACATTGACGTAGTTTTGGTACAGACAGACGCCGAATCTCCAGTATAATAACGAGCAATATATGCACCCTCCGCGGTGCAGTATTTAAGTTGATATAATAAAATATCATATTAAATTAGAAAGGCTAATGAAACTGAATAAGAATGCAGATAAAAAGATTTAGAACACAGGGCTTGATTGAAAATAGAACAACTTTGAAACTAACTCTTCATCATTTTCTTTACTCCCATCTTTCATTGTAAATTTTCCTAATAAACATTTAGTTAAATAGGAAGTAAAAGAATAAAATTACATTATTTCTCTTGTTAAGGATTCTTTTAAGATTATCCTGAGATTTTGCTCATATTCATTAGATAAAACCAAACGAGTAGAAATCATAATACTAAAGCATATATTTATTAAATCAAAATTGTAAGATCAATATGCAATTAGCCTTCCCATGCACAATGTAAAGCCTATTTGTTGTATATATAAATCCATTTGATGTTATTAAGTATTAATATGTCAACAGTATTAATAATGTAAAACAATTGGATTAATAACGGAGCGTTAAATAAAAATAAAATCATGGAGAATGGAATAAATTAACAAAGAATTTGACGTATAGTATATAGTTTCGGTTACAGACAGACAAACCCACAATCTCCATTATAATTAAGATATCATGTAACGAACAATCCTTAGCACTGTTATATAGTGATTACAAAGTTGCTTTATTCTGCATTTTATTCGAGACAAATCTAATTCTTCTTTTCTTTTCACAACATAAGACCGAATAGGAATAAAAAGAAATAAAGAAAATTGTTTAGACAATCCAAGATGAGTTAACCTTTCGATTAATTCGTCGAATTTTTGAATTTCACAAAACCGAAAACACACACGAATCGCTGTGAGAAAAAAGGGAGAGGATGAGAAACGAAAAAGCGAATTTGCAAAGAACGTAAGAAAGGGGAAAAACAATAAGAAAAGGAAAAATACTGCACTATCTTTGGAAATAATTATGGTATTGCGACAATGCTTCTTAGAATTTCACACAAAGGACAATGCTAAAAAACACAACGGACGAACTGGAAAAAATGGTGAGGATTTCATAGCATCTCTTTTTATAGAAATTAGTATAGAAAATTCTACTAAAAATTTCCCGCATTTTGTAAATCTCAAAAGTAAACAAATCAATACACCAGGGTTTCCTTTTCCACACATCTACCCAGGCGCTGCTGGGTAGCCACTTCTAGTCAATATATATTGGTTGGTTGGTTTGGTTGGTTTGGTTGGTTTTTAAGCCTGATATTTTTGCCGGATCGGGTATTATGTTTATAAAAAGAGATGCTATGAAAATCCTCACCATTTTTTCCAGTTCGTCCGTTGTGTTCTTTAGCATTGTCCCCTTTGTGTGAAATTCTAAGAAGCATTGTCGCAATACCATTAATTATTCTCAAAGATAGTGCCATATTTTCTTTTCTTATTGTTTTTCCCCCTTTCATTACGTTCTTTGAAACATTCCGCTTTCGTTCTCTCTCTCTCCCTATTTTTTCTCACAGCGATTCGTGTGTGTTCTTCGGTCTTCTGTGAAATTCTAAAAGATTCGACGAATTAATCGAAAGGTTAAACTCATCTTGGCATTGTCTAAACAATTTTCTTTATTTCTTTTATTCTATTCGGTCTTATGTTGTGAAAAGAAAAGAAGAATTAGATTTGTCTCGAATAAATGCAGAATACAAGCAACTATTGTAATCACTAATAATAACAGCTGCTAAGGATTGTCGTTACATGATATCTTATTATAATGGAGATTGTGGGTTTGTCTGTCTGTAACCGAAACTATATTACTATACAAGTCACAATTCCCTTTGTTATTTACTTCACATTCTCCATGATTTTATTTTTATTTAAACCTCAGTTATTAATAAAATTGTTTTACATTATTAATACTGTTGACCATATCTACATACTTATAACATGCAACTGGATTTATATATACAACAAAATAGCGCTTTACATTGTGAATGGGAAGGCTAATTTGCATATTGATCTTAAAATTTTGATTTTAATAAATATATGCTTAGTATTATTGATTTCTACTCGTTTGGTTTTATCTTAATGAATATGAGCAAAAATCTCAGGGATAAATCTTAAAAGAAATCCATTAACAAGAAGAAATAACTGTAATTTATTCTTTACTTCCTATTTTAACTAAATAGTTAAATTAGGAAAATTTACCAATGAAAGATGGGAGTAAAGGAAAATGATGGAAGAGTTAGTTTCAAAGTTGTTCTATTTTTCAATCATAGCCCCTGTGTTCTAAATCTTTTTATCTGCATTCTTATTCAGTTTCATTAGCCTTTCTAATTTAATATGATATTTTATTATATCAAAACTTAAATACTTGCACCCGGAGGGTGCATATATTTGCTAGTTATTATAATGGAGATTCGGCGTCTGTCTGTAACCAAAACTACGTCAATGTTTACGTCACAATACCCTCAGGAATTGCCTAAGTTTATCAATGAGTGTGTAATTCACTGTTAAAAGTATTACTACATAAAATACATCTTATTTATTAACGATGTCTCTATGAAAATCTGAGTTATATTTGCCGCAAAACTGCTTATGTTCGTAGTGCGTTTAAAATCCAGTAACGTGTCTTATATATAATAAAGGAATAAAGGTTTACATAATATATGGTGTGGTTAATTTGCATACTGGTTTTAACAAATCTGGGTTTAATGAATAATCATTAGGTGTTATTGATCTCTAGTGTTGTTTTATTCTCCAACGTCTCAATCTTATGGACGATTTTATATAGAAACGAATTAAAATATAATTAAAATAAGTGTAATCTTTTTATATCCGTTTTTATTTCATTTCGTTAGTCTTTCTAATTTAACATATATCATTGCACTAAAACTTAAATACTTACGCCCTGATGGCGCATATTTTGCCGGTATATTATAATTGTATTTCTATCGGAACAATGTAAAATTATCGTTATCATTATTATTATTATTGTTTTATTTTCCAATGTATTAAAATCAATCCTGTGAATTATTTTATATAGAAAGCAATTAAAATATAATTAAAATAAATGTAATCTTTTTATATGCGTTCTTATTTAATTTTGTTAGTCTTTCTAATTTTTTTATTCTCCAATGTATTAATATCAATCCTATGGATGATTTTATATTGAAACGAATTAAAATATAATTGAAATAAGTGCAATCTTTTTATATGCGTTCTTATTTAATTTCGTTAGTCTTTCTAATATAACATATTTCATTGCACTAAAACTTAAATACTTACGCCATTTCTAATGTTGATATATTTCTTGCTGGCATATTATAATCATATTTAGCAATGATTTCTACGCGAACAATCTGAAATTATCACTTTTCTGTAAGGAACAGGTGAACACGAAGATTTCTCTAACATGATGCTGAATAAAACGCAGGTATCTTTTTTTGCTTCTACCTAATGCCTCAATGACCTTGGCAAACAGAAGCTGTGGCTTAATTATTGCCACATTATCCTCGTTTGTATTTGGCGCTAAATAACCTGAATAGCACAAATTACACGTGTTCATTCATACTTAGAATCTTCTAAAAAATAAATAGATTTAAAAAAATACATGAAAAGAGTACGAATAAAAAATCCTTGATCAATATAATGTTATGTAATACTAAATTTAAGAAAATATCTTATATAAAATGTATCGAGGCGCGTGGTCTAATGATTAGAGTCTCGTCGACCCGGATTCAAATCCTAGACGAAGCTGTTTGCATTTCACATGGCACTAAAACCCTTGGGAAATGTATGAATCCAATTCTCCCTCCAGCTATGGGTAAATAGCAGCGTAGACTGGGCTCTTTAACCATGGCTAGGTAACCAGTCTAGGAGAAGGAAAACTCTGAATTGAAACATGTTAAACTCCGTTAAAAAATTGACATTGTGTCACATCTTACTTGTGCGAAGGGGTTTGTAAATATATATATATATAATGTGTATCGTTGGATTTTACAGCATGTCAAGCCTTGTTGGGCTATTTTATGCCAATGACGTTTTGTTTTATTCATTCTTGATGGTTAGTATTATCCTATTGTCCTCATCTTTATTGTTAGCTGTACCAAGTTTCGGCCGATGCCCCCTCCGGCCTTCTTCAAGTATTTCTTTTCGGACTCGGGAACCTTCTCGAACTCGGGAACATTCTTTTCAAACTCGGGAACCTTTTTGTCGTAATCTGGAGCCATCACAGAACATTGATGTCATGTAATCCTTTATCAAAGGTTTTTGTAGAGTAACACCATATGTTTAAAAACGAATGGCTTAAAATTACTGACTACAGTTTCTCGCCGTAGCGCGAATCTTATTTTCGAACCGTATTTTTCGTCCTACCAATAGGTAGGACGAAAATACCCTGAAGATTCGCTCTACGGCTAGAAACTGCAGTTGGTAATTTTAAGCCATTCGTTTTTAAACGTATATTTAGCTCTTTATACTGAGCACTTTTAAGTCGGGTGTTTTTTTTTAAATCCAGAAGTAAATATATTTGTTTGCTTGGTGGATTTAAAGGTAACTTGGTCGGCAAGCCATCTAAGACAAGGAAAAGTCTGATACAAAACCTCCGCTGCCTAGCGGCTTTACCTCATCCTAATGAATGGTTAGGGGAGTAAACCCTAAAACAAACCAGGAGCCGGAGTCCCTAAGGTGGTATGATGCTAAAACAGTGCAATCAAGCAACTCCTGCGACACTACCGCTACCAATAAAGCAGGACATGGCTAGAAAATGTTGCTGAAATTTGGAGTCAATTATGAAAGTTTTAGAGATTGAACCTCCTGCTTACCTAAAAAAAAGGGAATAACAAAAGACAGATGAAAAGAGAAAATTGCTATACTGAGAGCAAATATGGAGGGTAGTGATTAGCCTAGACAAAAATATGACACTTATTTTACTTATATTTCGCAGAAATTGGTATTGTTGAAATTTCAAAGACAATATTCTTACAATTTAACTGTTAATTAGATTCAAACATACACTGATCGATCGATAGATAGATAGACATATCGATTTGAACATACTGTGATATAGATAGATAGATATATAGATAGATAGACAGATTTGAACATACCTTGATAGATAGATAGATAGATAGATAGATAGATAGATGAACATACCATGATAGATAGATAGATAGATTTGAACATACCGTGATATAGATAGATAGATAGATAGATAGATAGATAGATGATAGATAGATTTGAACTTACTGTGATAGGTAGATAGATAGATAAATAGATAGATATATAGATGATAGATAGATAGACAGATTTGAACATACCGTGATAGATAGATAGATAGATAGATAGATAGATAGATAGATAGATAGATTTGAACATACCGTGATAGATAGATAGATTTGAACTTACTGTGATAGGTAGATAGATAGATAGATAAATAGATAGATATATAGATATATAGATTTGAACATACCTAGATAGATAGATAGATAGATAGATAGATAGATGTAATCATTTATGAACCGCCTGAGAATAATAGACCAAAATATGACGCTACTTTGATAGATAACGTTGATTCCTTCTAATGAAGAAAACAGTCGTGTGCAATTTAATATCTGATGTAATTATCAGACAGGTGAAATTTGCCCAAAGATCTTTGACTCACTCTGCCCTGCCCTCACCTACCTTGCCCTGCCTTCAATAAAAGATGGTAAACAAATTTTGGAGACAACTTAATTAACAATTCGTCTGAGAGATTTGTTTTTGCTCTTCCCATATTCAAAATCCATTATGTAATAGCGAATTCTTTGATCTGAAATCCTATGGAGTCAACATTTCAACGCTACAAGCTCTGGTTCCAAAACCATTTTCTAATCATGATATCTCGTGTGTAAGATATATATATATATATATATATATATATATATATATATATATATATATATATAAATTATCATGGTATCGTGGTTATGGATATATATATATATATATATATATATATATATATATATATATATATATATATATATATATATATTGTGCACAAGAGAAAACAAACCAGTGAAACGGGAAGATTATACCTTCAAATTAGTAAAAACCAGACTGAGGAGACTAAGAAATACCGAAATATCTGTACCAAGTTTTATATATATATATATATAATATATATATATATATATATATATATGTGTGTGTGTGTGTGTGTGCGTGTGTGTGTGTGTGTGTGCGTGTGCGTGTGCGTGTGTGTGTGTACATATATATACATTAACCGTCATAACCACTAAATACACGCGTATAATCGGCTGGAATTGATCACTATTTGATTAGTTCAGTGGATTTAACCCTGAAGATACTTATGGTGAAACAAGTAGGTTATTCCTATGTATACCATTATAATAATATATATATATATATGCATATATATATGTGTGTGTATTTGGGCAGCATTCTTTCATTTATACACGTAGAATTAAACAAAAGACAATTGTTTAACAATTTTATTTTGATCTTTTCGAGTTTTCTGGCCAACTTTTTTAATATTTGGGTGGAATAAGTCCACCAAAGTTCAGGTCCGAGTACTTTCGGCACTTCGAAGTGCCATCATCAGGGGTGATGTGTTCCAGTTTTTTTTTAATTATATTAATGTGGAGGCTGGAAGGAGAAGAATTGATGAGAAAGGTGTTATAGGCATTTTAAATGTGTGTACTGCATTGGATATTAATTTTGTTTAAGGATGGTTTGTATTGTTTTATGTTTTATATTAATATGATTTTTAAAAAAAACTGGAACACATCACCCTGATGATGGCACTTTGAAGTGCCAAAAGTACTTGGGACCTGAACTTTGGTGGACATATCCACGAATTCCACCCAAATATTAAAAAGTTAGCCAGAAAACTCGAAAAGATCAAAAATAAATTGTTAAACAGGAGATGTGTCTTTTGTTTAATTCTACATGTATAAATGTATATATATGTATATACATATGTGTGTATATATACATATATATAAACATATATATATATGTGTGTGTGTGTGCGTGTGTGTGTGTGCGTGTGTGTGTATGTGCAGACGTTGGCGATGGACCAGCCTATCGTAGGTTCCCCACTTTAGCGCATAAATCAGAGCTCTAGAATTGGAACCTCACCACCAGATAGAGTTTAATGTCATACCCCAGATATGAAGACCCTCAGCGACCGCCTTTAGTACATCTGATAAAAAGGGGTGGGATTTTCCATTAGGTTGGAGCCTCTCCGACTGCCCGTCTATCTTAAGTAAGGGTTTAAGAGGAGTGTTGCATGCCAGAGACTGCTTATCCACCGGGATTCCTTCCTTAAGCATCACAAGTTTCTCCATTAAGGGAGGGGTTTTACTCTCTGCAGAGGTGCAGTCGTATATTCTAAAGTCTCAGCCAACAGGGATGGAAAAGGTGAAAAAAGAAAAAAGGAAAAAAAGACAAATATAGTGAGTGAGTGAGTGAGAGGAGAGAGAGAGAGAAGAGAGAGAGAGAGAGAGAGAGAGAGAGGGTTAAATCAAGATTATTATACTTTTTAGATATTGAACTATTTTGCAATAGCCCTTAAGTAAACATACCAAACGTTGTAATAAAAAAATTATCATACTGTGGTATATCCACAGGTACTGCTAATACCGAGAGTTAAAATCAAGATTATTATACTTTTTAGATATTGAACTATTTCGCAATAGCTCATAAGTAAACATAAGAAACATTGTAATGATTAAATAATCATACTTGTGGTATCACCACAGGTCCTGCTCGTACTTATATAATAGAATTAAATAAGCGGATATTAGATGAAAGGTTCCAAAAATTAGTATTAGTACCTAATGGAGAATTGATTAGTAATTATCATTATCCGTGAGATAAATGGAAGCAAGTTCAGCTGGTACATTAGTACGAGCGTCAGGGGAGCCAAAAGAGGCCCGTGAATTTCTGACGATTCCATACAAGCCTCCCCCACCCCAGAGTCTCATTTCATTAATTGATTAGTCTTTTCGTTGCATTGTGGGAATATATTTTCATCTGGTCAGTCGAGTGCATAGAGTACAAAGAATTTATAAACATTTACCAGAGCTCATATCCAGAGAGAGAGAGACGTCATCCTTCAACAATCACTCCTTAGAATGCGCTAAGCGTAACGGTTATCATCGAAGCAAATTAAATTGGTGACCCGGTTTCGAATCGTGGATGAGTCTGTTTGCATTTTATTTATTTTCCTGTAAGTCTCTCTCTCTCTCTCTCTCTCTCTCTCTCTCTCTCTCTCTCTCTCTCTCTCTCTCTCTCTGTGTGTGTGTGTGGTGTGTCTGTGTTCCTAAAATCCTTTCAGTCCAATCATAAATCGAGTACTTCCGCTAGTATACTTTTCCGTTTTTCTACTATACATATATATATTGTATGTCATATGGAAGTCTGATCTCACTGACAAGCTAAAGTGACATCTCTTCCAGGCTGTAGTCATATCAGTACTGCTGTATGGCTGCACTACCTGGACCCTAACGAGGCGCCTCGAGAATAAGCTAGATGGAGCTGCACAAGATGCTGCGAGCAGTTCTGAACAAGTGTGGAAACAGCATCCCAAAGGAGCAGCTGTATGGTCACCTGCCCCCTATCTCACAGACTATCCGAGTGAGACGGACTAGGCATGCAGGGCACTGCTGGAGAAGCAAGGATGAACTCATGTGATGTTATCCTGTGGAAGCCAACACATGGACATGCCAGTGTGGCGCCCAGCAAGGACCTATATCGACCAGCTACGTAAAGATGCTGGCTGCAGCGAAGAAGAACTCCCTGTGGCGATGAATGATAGGGAAGGTTGGCGAGAGATTGTCATGGATATCCGTGCTGCCTGCACGACATGATGATGATGATATCTTATTATAATGGAGATTGTGTGTTTTTCTGTCTGTAACCGAAACTATATTACT
The DNA here is from genome assembly GCA_023376005.1 of Doryteuthis pealeii. NCBI lineage: Eukaryota > Metazoa > Mollusca > Cephalopoda > Myopsida > Loliginidae > Doryteuthis > Doryteuthis pealeii. Next base: position 65,875,741 of record CM042166.1, read on the forward strand.
ACTCAAGTCAAAATTCCCTTAGTTATTAATGTCCCTTTCTCAATGATTTCATTTTAATTTAAACCTCAATTATTAATAAAATTGTTTTACATTATTAATACTGTTAACCATATCTACATACTAACAACATGCAATTATAATTATATATACAACAAAATAGTGGTTTACAATGTGAACACGAAGGCTAATTTGCATATTGATATTAAAATTTGATTTTAATAATATGTGCTTAGTATTATTGATTTCTAACTGTTTGGTTTTATTCTAATGAATATAAGCAAAAGTCTCTTCAATGAATCTTAAATGAAATCCATTAACAAGAAAAGATAACTGTCATTTTATTCTTTACTTCCTCTTTTAACTAAACTTAAATTAGAAAAATAACAATGAAAGACGAGAGTGATGAAGAGTAAGTTTCAGTTGTTCTATTTATCGATTATACCTACCCTCTGTTTCAAATCTTTTTATCTGCATTCTTATTTAGTTTAATTAGCCTTTCTAATTTGATATAATATTTTATTACCTTAAAACTTAAATACTTGCACCCGGAGGGTGCATATATTTGCTAGTATATATAAAGATAAATGTATCCAATCGACTGGTAAGATGGGTAAGATTTTATTTGGTATAATCTATATCCTCTGTATATCCACAATGTATACCCATGTAGATGCACACCTATAGATTTATACAAGGATTATTTCATATATATATATATATATATATATATATATATATATACGTGTGTGTGTGTGTGTGTGTGTGAGTGTGTAAACAGGGTGGGCAAATCATTAGCACCATAGTACAATAAACTACCCTGTTACATCTGCCCATACACGTACATCAGAAGTCCTGGCCTTTCAATTTTCAGTTAACGATTTCTTTGATAACAAAGCAAAACTGACGAATATATTCTAACACGAACGCTAACGAACTGGGGAACTTCTCCCTTTAATCCTGGCACACGTGCGAAAACAAAGGGAACCCTTTGATTCCAGATGCTATGGTGACGCCAGCGCACCGAGAAGACACCTTCGTCTGCACGAAACACGACCGAGTGAGAAAAGGAAAACTTATTTCTGTCTTTCTTGTTGCCCTTCCTCATTGTTCATGTGTATCCACCCGAGTCAACAAAATCATTCCGTCAAAAAAGCCATTATTCCTCTTATATCTCAGAGCAACACGGGTTACTTGGCGTAACCTGTGGCAGGTTATAATGGAGTGCAGGAATACAAACAGCAAGAAACGTCCTCTGAGATAGATAGATTCATAGATAGTAGATAGATAGATAGATAGATATTAACAACTGATAGCAAAATAGATAGATATTAACAATCTAGCTAGATAGATAGATATTAACAAACAAGCTAATAGATAGATCGATAAAACAGGCTAATGGATAGATAGATAGATATATAGATACAGACTAATAGATAGATAGATAGATAGATAGAAAGCTAGATAAAAACAGGCTTATAGATAGATAATAGATAGATAGATAGATAGATAGATAGATAGATAAATAAAACATGCTAATGGATAGATGATAGATAGACAGACAGATAGAGATAAAAACAGGCTAATAGATACATAGATAGATAAATAGAAAGATAAAGACAGGCTAATAGATAGATAGATAGATTGAGAAAAAAATAGATAGATAGATAGATAGATAGAGATAGATAGATAGATAGATAGATAGATAGATAGATAGAACAGGCTAATAGACAGATATATATATATATATATATAGATAGATAGATTAAAACAGGCTAATAGATAGATAGATAGATAGATAGATAATTGGGTTTTTTAGGGAATATCACTCCGTGTTGGGTTATTTTATGCCGAAGATGTTTTGTTTTATTCATTCTTGATTGGTATTCAATTTTTTTAAACACAATTTTTTATAAACATTTGTTCTATTTAACCCATAGATGGGACCCTAACAGCTTTCTAACACTCTGGGTCAGAGTGGACATGGGAGTAATGGTGACGAAAAGGTATTCCACACACCCCAAAGCTCCAGAATTCGAACTTCATTGGATGCAATTTAATTAATATTCAGAACACTAGGACCCTTAACCATCACTTTCTAGCACATGTATAATTAAAAAAGGGTTGATGCGTATGCCATAAGGGCAATAAGGCCGGGACAATCATATAAGTGAAAAGGGTTAACGTGACCAGCTGATTGACTAGCCTAAGTCGAGCCTAAGGGCCACAGGTCATGTACTACTCAGCCACCAGAATTCCGTCGTTAATCATGACGGTTGTTACCCACGTCCAACAGGTGGGCCCTCTGCATAGGTGAAATCGGCGTATTCTACATCCCCATACGACAGCATAAACAACAGGTAGATTTAAAGGTTTGGTTTGTTTTGTTTTACGGCATATCAACCTCAGTGGGTCATTTAATGCCGATAAAGTTTTGAAATAAATCAATTCTTAATGGATATACAATTTTTTATAAATACATTTTTCTATTTAACCCATAGATGGGACCCTAACAGGTACTACGACTCTAGGTCAGAGTGGACCAGGCAGCAATGGTGATGAAGGGGTGCGCCACATTCCCCAAACCTCCAAAACTGGAACCTCACCATCAGATAGAGTTTAACGTCATTCCCAGGACATGTAGACCCGCAGCCACCGCCTTCTAGCACCCATATGATAAAAAGGGGTTGGGGCTTGCCATAAGGGCAATAGGGTTGGGAAATCATATAGGTGCTAGGGCTTGACGTGACAGCCGATTGATCGGAGGGGCCTCTCCGACCGCCCGTCTAGCCCAAGATAGGGCCAAAGTGGAGTATTGCATGTCGTCAACTGCTCATCCACCTGGGCTCCATCCTTAAGCATCACGGGTCGCCACCCATGGCCAACAGGTGGCCCCATTGGGGGAGTCTTACCCCTCTGCAGAGGTGCAGTCGGTGCATTCTAACGCCCCAGCGACAGGGTGGAACAGGTAGATGATAGCAGAATAATAATAATAATAATAATAATAATAATAATCACCAACATCATCGTCACCCGTCTAGCCTAAGTAAGGGCTTAAGTAGATTCTAACATAACGTGATAGATAGATTGATATATAGATACATACATTTGAACATACCTTGATAGATAGATAGATAGATAGATAGATAGATAGATTAGAACTTACCGTGATAGATAGATAGATAGATAGATTTGAACATGCATTGATAGATAGATAGATAGATAGATAGAAGTGTTGCATATCATGGACTGCTCAGGCACCAGGATTCCGTCGTTCAGCATCTCGGGTCGCCACCTACGGCCAACAAGTGGCCTCATTGGAGGGATTTTACCCCTCTGCATAGGTGCAGTCGGTCTATTCTACAGACCTGGTCAACAGGGCGGCCAGACTAAATAAAGATTGGTGAAATAACAAATAATAATGATTCTCCAACATATCTTCCGATGACCCGAGACAGAACCATGCATTTTCTCATTTCATTATTAAAGCCACGAATTTCGAATGTTCAGGCTTCTAAATGTTACATAATTGTTACTCCCTAACAATTATGTACAGTTTGTGTAGAAACCAAAATGGCTGTTAGAAATTACAGCTAGCAGTTTTTGAGTACGATATCATGGAAGATTGATTGACATGTGTTAAACTCATGTTGAACTCTTTTCCGGTAGATACCGTGAGAATTAGTAGAGAAGTGAGAAAGAAGGTTTCTTCCGGTTTTGATTTGAAAGAGTTAGTTAGTATTGGGCAAACCACGGAGATGGAAAGTCGCACTCAGTTGCGCTCCCGTACTCAATCTGCGCACTTAGTCTGGATGGGTATTTCTGAATAAAATATGATATAAAGAAAATCTAAGTCTTGGGTTATTCATCCAAAAGCTACTAATGACTCAGGGCTTATGATAGACAAGAAATCCCTAATGAAGACCAGACACGAAATCTCCAAGATGAAGATCCAGACGCTAGGAGAAAACATAAGAAACCAAAGATGATGAGAAGAAGAGAATATATAACATATATTCTGTTCGTCCGGACGAAAACGTGAAAAGTGAACAGAAATTCATAAGTTGCACTTCAATACCCGTTTGATCAAGAAATAATAATTTCTTAAATTTAATCTAATTGATTTTAATGAGTAACCTCCTCCAATAAGTTACTGAGTTCAATCAATACACACTTAGTGACACATAGAAGAGAGAGAATTGGAAAATCAAACTAGACACTACCTAACGTATAGTAGGCCTCTCTGTACAGGGCTTTGTCAGTATCTGTGTTACAATCTTCTGGGTCATCATGGAGCCCTTAAAACGGGAGGGCTTGACCAGTGGAATTGGATCTCTGGTAAAGAGGCCTTCGATAATGAATCCTTTGGTTACTCTGGTAAAGAGTTCTCAGATCCTGGTAAAGAGTCCCTCGATAATGAATCTTTGGTTACTCTGGTAAAGAGTTTCAGTTCCTCCCTGATAATGAATCCTTTGGTTACTCTGGTAAAGAGTTCTCAGTTCTTGGTAAAGAGTCCTTCGATAATGAATCCTTTGGTTACTCTGGTAAAGAGTTCTCAGTTCTGGTAGATAATGAATAAAGAGTTCGGTAAAGAGTCCTTCGATAATGAATCCTTTGGTTAAAGTTCTCAGTTCCGGTATAGAGTCCTTCGATAATGAATCCTTTGGTTCCTCTGGTAAAGAGTTCTCAGTTCTGGTAATAATGAATCCTTTGGTTCCTCTGGTAAAGAGTTCTCAGTTCGGTAAGAGTCCTTCGATAATGAATCCTTTGGTTCTCTGGTAAAGAGTTCTCAGTGGTAAGAGTATAATGATCCTTTGGTACTCTGGTAAAGAGTTCTCAGTGAGTCGATAATGAATCCTTTGGTTCTCTGGAGTCCTTCGATAATGAATCTTCAACTTCGATAATGAAAAAGAGTTCGATAATGAATCCTTTGGTTACTCTGGTAAAGAGTTCTCAGTTCTTGGTAATTGAAACCTTTGGTCTCTGGTAAAGAGTTCTCAGGTAAGGTAAAGAGTCTGGGTAAAGAGTAAATGGGAAAAGAGTGAATATTGAAAGTTCTTGGTAAAGAGTCATCCTTTGGTACTGATCAAAAGAGTCCTCGATAACCTTTGGTTACTCTGGTAAAGAGTTCTTGGTAAAGAGTCCTTCGATAATGAATCCTTTGAAAGAGTTCTCACCTCTCACCTTTGGTTACTGATAAAGAGTTCTCAGTTCCTGGTAAAGATCGATAATGAATCCTTTGGTTACTCTGTAAGAGTTCTCAGTTCTTGGTAAAGAGTCCTTCGATAATGAATCCTTTGGTTACTGATAAAGAGTTCTCAGTTCTGGTAAAGAGTCCCTCGATAATGAATCCTTTACTCTGGTAAAGAGTTCTCAGTTCTTGGTAAAGAGTCCTCGATAATGAACCTTTGGTTACTCTGGTAAAGAGTTCTCAGTTCCTGGTAAAAGTCCTCGAAATGAATCCTTTGGTTACTCTGGTAAGAGTTCTCTTTCTCTGTAGTAAAAGAGTCCTTCGATAATGAATCCTTTGGTTACTCTGGTAAAGAGTTCTCAGTTCTTGGTAAAGAGTCCTTCGATAATGAATCCTTTGGTTACTCTGGTAAAGAGTTCTCAGTTCCTGGTAAAGAGTCCTTCGATAATGAATCCTTTGTTCTCTGGTAAAGAGTTCTCAGTTCCTGGTAAAGAGTCCTTCGATAATGAATCCTTTGGTTCCTCTGAAAGAGTTCTCAGTTCTATAGAGTCCTTCGATAATGAATCTTTGGTTACTGATAAAGAGTTCTCAGTTCCTGGTAAAGAGTCCCTCGATAATGAATCCTTTGGTTACTCTGGTAAAGAGTTCTCAGTTCTTGGTAAAGAGTCCCTCGATAATGAAACCTTTGGTTACTCTGGTAATCGTATAAGTCCTTCCTGAGTATTGGTAAATTTCCGGCAATCCGTTGGTGCGCTCGGAAAAATACTGGAGGATCTGGAAATCAGAGTAAGAATTGAGACCATCCAGACTACTGCACTGCTGCAATCTTCCAGAATACTCAGAAGAGTTCTGGAGACCTGAGCAGACTTGTTGAAATACCATCAGCTAATGTTGATGTGAAAAACTCATAATAATAACTGGTAAATGTCAAATATAATTTGCTTTGAATTGGCCATTCCTATTTACAATTGACAGTGTAATTTTATAGTTATGAATTAAATGGGCTTAATGTTTTGAATATCAATGAAAAACTATTCAAATTAAGGTTAAAAAGCCAAGTCTGCCCTATTATTTATCCATTGGAGAATAGATTAATAAATACATTTCCCAAGTGTATTAGCGCTGTCTCATCTATGATTTGAACTCGTATCACCGTGTTCATTTCCATCGGCAATAACCATTACACGCAGTCACCTTAGTATAAAGTCAGTCTCTTTAGTACACAACGTAATTAAATCACGATATATCTACTATTTTGTAATGTACTGACCGTGCACTTAGTAATGCACTAACTCACATATTACTTAACACTAATACAGTAGTGACAGTTAAAAAGTGCTAATGGCTTTTTCTATTGGTAGTAAAAGCAACTAATAACGATAAAATCAAAGCCGAAAAAGACCACAGTGATACGCAACCACCGGTTTATTACTACACATAATGTTATTTATTCTGATTTATCGATACACGTGATGTTTATAAAATTTATTTCCATCAATTTGTTGATACACATGAATTCATCGAAAATCAATTTTACCAGTTTATAAAACCAAACCAAACAAAGATATTTACCCACAAACCATTCGCGTTCAAGTCCTACGCACAAAAACGTCACAATTTGGCAATAAAGGGGTATTGTGTCATTAAATAGAATAACCAACAAACAGAATTATTGATAATAAATAACACTCATCTATCTATCTAGTACATATATAAATAGCAGGTGTGTGTAGCTGTATGTCCGGAGGAAACTTCGAAAATAAAACAATTAACGACAAAGTATATATATATACACATTTACTATAACCAAATCTTGGTTTTTGAGCAAAAATAATAGAGATTTGAGTTATATTCGTGAGGATAATTAAAAAATAAAATTTAAATGATAACAGCATGGATTTTTTTTTTCATTTAATATTTTAGATAGTAGACATTAATATTTCTTTTCAGAGAAGCTGGATCAATGCAAGGTCTATTTTTTTATATGGGGATTTAAATGGGGTGTCCCATGAGGATTCAACTCACGATTAAGTAATAATGGATCTATGGGACTAACTTTTT
>CM042166.1:65887989-65892989 GCA_023376005.1 Doryteuthis pealeii
ATATATATATATATATATACAGAGAGAGAGGGGAGAGAGAGGGGGGGACTTGGAGTATTTGTATTATATATATATATATATATATATATATATATATATATATAATGTGTTGTTCTGGTTCCAACGGTAGAAAATTCAATATTTTATTTTTAAAAAAAAGAAGGTCCACAAAATGTATTATGTTTTCAGAAAAAAAAATGTATTATTTTTATCTTACATATGCGACACATGTTTCAGTCTTCAGGTATCTTCTTCATGCTTTGGTCAATAATATGAAAATGAATTCTTACATTTGTGTGTGTATATATATATACATAAGTATTTAACTATCTCTTCCTGTTTGGTGGGAGTGGAGTATAAAGGAATTTTATATATATATATATATATATATATATATATATATATATAATCGATGGTAATATTATGGATTTACACTCATAACTTGAAGTTTCATGGTAATGCAATCATGAGATGAGTCCAATGGTTGAGATCTTAAAAACCAGTCGTGAAATTTCACGACTGGTTTTTAAGATCTCAACCACTGGACTCATCTGATGATTGGATTACCATGAAACTTCAAGTTATGAGTGTAAATCCATAATATTACCATTGATTATGAATCTGCTCTGCTTTATTAGCATTGAGCGCCTTTTCATGCCAATACTTTTCTCATTTTTTCATTCTTTATTCATTACATATATGTATTATATATATATATATATATATATATATATATATATAATTTGTTTTATCGATTTTGTATACTCGTGCTGAGATTCTGCGTTAAACTCAATGGACAGATATTGCCAATCGCTTAAGTGTGTCAGTCATTTTGATTATCGGTAAATCTATAAAAAGTGTCAAATGTAACCAGGTGACTCTGTCTATTAAACTTGCAACAAAATGCATATACCATTGGAGATTTGTGACTTGATACACTACATTAACTATATTGACTCATAAACGATTATTACTTTAATCGGAGACAGTCATATTTCTCTGTGTCTTTCAATATAAGAATACGGGTTAAGATGTCTTGTCCACGTACCGTGGATGCTACTCAAAGTCATATTTCATAGCGAACTATAAACCCAGCAGAGTTAGTGTCACAAATTCCTCCCGGGTATATTTAATGATTAGTATTCTTAAAGTGGAAGTTAAAGCAGAAGAAGATGGGACAGAGAACACGAGTCGAGTGGCGGAAATGGGGACGTACCGTATTCTCGATGGAAGCGGGTTAGACTTAGTTTGGCGTGTTGAACTTTGATCTAAGATTGAAACTGCGTCCTTCTGAATATGAAAAGGCGACACTTGAGCGAAGCGCTGAAGATTATCTCAAGTTCCCGTGTTAAACCCAAATGTCCGTATGAATGCTATAAACACGGATATAAATAACCCTGGAGAAACGGAGGAGAAAGAGCAAAACAGTGCGTATCACGTGTTAAAAAGAGCAGCCGCGTAGCGTCTTTGAAGAAGAAGAAGAAGAAGAAGAAGAAGAGAAGAAGAAGAAGAAGAAGAAGAAGAAGAAGAAGAAGAAGAAGAAGAAGAAGAATATTTCGTACTTTTCAAAAAATATATTTAGAACACCCTTTAATTTTTCTCAGTTACGTATTTTTTGTCAGTTTGTTTAAGGCATATTTTAAGATGACAGAATGTTTACTTATTAAAGAAAAATGTTTTGCCTCTTATTTGTTTATTTACGGCTAAATAAGGAAAAGAAACATCTTCTACGTTTGCTAATCCCATAATTTTGCCCAGGGTTGATAGTTTTGTTAAAGTTATATTTTATAAAGACAGAATATTTATTTATTAAAGAAAAATGTTTTTCTTCTTATCTGTTATTAGTTTATTTACTGCTAAATAGATAAAAAAAATGTTTTGTTTTTCATGGATAATAATTTATTTAAGCTATGCTTTATGAAACCAGAATGTCCATCTATGAAGGGAAAATATTTTAGCTCTGTTATTAATCTATTTACTGCTGAATAATAAAAACAACGTGAGTTTAACATCCTCTAAGTTTGATAATTTTATGATTTTTCCCGGAGGTACGAGTATGTCCAACTAATAAAGAAAAATGTGTTGCCTCTTATCTGTTATTTGTTTATTCATTGCTAAATAAATAAAAACAAGGGGAACATCCTCTAAGTTTGCAATTCAATATTTTTGCCAGGGGTCTTAGTTTGTTTCATGTATATTTTATGAAGCCAGAATGATCAGCTATTAAATAAGTTATTGCATCTTACTTGTTATTAGATAATTTACTGCTAAATTAAAAAGCAGTGTGAACCTACTTTGATTTCGCACATTCCATAATTTCTGCCGGGTTTGTTTAAAGCATATATTATAAAGACAGAATGTTATCCAATTAAAAAATGTTTTGCTTCTTATTTATTATTATCTTATTTACTGCTAAATAATAAAAAAAATATGTATTATTTTCCATGAATAATACTTTATTTAAGCTGTATGGATATACAGAAGACATAATTCTTAAATATTAAAGAAAAAGGTTTTACATCTTATCTGTTATTAAATTATTTACTGCTGAATGATTAAAAAATAACGAGGTGAAAATTCTCTTTGTTTTCCAATTCCATAATTTGCCCGGGGTACTAGTTTGTGTACGATATATTTTATGAAGACAGAATGTCTAACTATCAAAGAAGAAAATATTTTACAACTTATCAGTTTAAATATAGTGAATAAATAAATTTAAAAAAGGTGAATTTCCTCTAAGTTTATTAATTCCATAATTTTCCTAAAGTATATAGTTTTGTTACGGTATATTTTATGAAGCCAGAATGCCTAATTATTAAAGAAAAATGTTTTGTCTCTTATCTGTTATTAGTTTATTTACTGCTAACTTAAACAAAAACAAGGTGAATATCCTCTAAGTGTTTTAATTCCATAATTTAGCTAAGGGATATAGTTTTGTTACGGTATATGTCATGAAGTCAGAATGTCTAACTATTAAAGAAAAATGTTTTGTCTCTTATCTGTTGTTAGTTCATTTACTGCTAAATGATTAGAAAAGACTAGGTTTGCTAATTCCGTAATTTTTGCCGAGGGTAGGCCCCTATTTAAGCTATATTTTATAAAGACAGAATGCCCAACAATGAAAAAAATGTTTGGCGGCTTATCTGTAATTAGTTTATTTACTACGTAATATTTTTTTAATGAATTGTTTTCCATGGATAATACTTTATTTAAGAAGTAGAGTGTTTGGCTAGGGACCACAAGGTTCTTGGTTCGATACCGGCCCTCGCTAACTAAGCGTATGAGTAGCACAGGGATCTGTGCGGTTAAGTGATGAGCTTATGGTAGGCGTGGCGCTCCACCTCAGATGCTAGAATAATCTCCTTGTTTAGTGTTAATGAAAAGGGGATAGACTCCCTCGCTGTCTGGCTGATACCGACGATTTTTTGTTATATCTTATAAAGCCAGAATATTCACCTATAAAGGGAAATATTGTAGACGTATCTGTTATTAATTTATTTACTGTGAAACAAGTAAAAAAAAGAACGCGGTGAACGTCCTCTGAATTTTCCGGGGGTTACTAATTTGTTTAAGGTTTATTTCATGAAGCCAGAAATGTTAAGTTATTAAAGAAAAAATGTTTTACATCTTATCAATAATTAGATTATCTACTACTGAATAACGCAAAAACAACGTTAACATCTTCGAATTGTATTACTTCCATAATTTTGCTAAAAGTGATGAATTTGTTAATGTATATTTTATGAAGACAAAATGTCTAACTGTCAAAGAAGAAAATGTTTTACAATTTATCAGTTATTAGATTATTAAATACTGAATAAATAAAAAACAAGGCGAAAATCCTCGCAGTGTATTTGGCTAGGGGTGGTAGTTTTGTTAAAGGTATATTTTATAAAGACAAAATGTCTAACTATTAAAGAAGAACATGTTTTACAATTTATCAGTTAAATACTGAATAAATAAATAAATAAACAAGGTGAAAATCCTCGAAGTGTATTAATATCATAATTTTGCTAGGGGTGGTAGTTTTGTTAAAGGTATATTTTATAAAGACAAAATGTCTAACTATTAAAGAAAATGTTTTGCTTCTTATCTTTTATTAGTTTATTTATTACTAAATAAATAAAAATCAAAGTGAATATCATCTCTATATGTTAATTCTATAATTTTGCTAGAGGTGATAATTTTGCTACGGTATATTTTATGTAGCCAGGATGTTCGGCTATTAAAGAAAAATGTTTGCTTCTTATCTGTGGTTAGTTTATTTATTACTAAATAAATTTAAAAAAAAACACAAAGTGAACATCATCTCTGTATGTTAATTCTATACTTTTCCTAAAAGTGATAGTTTTCTTAATGGATATTTTAAGAAGCCATAAAAGAAAAATGTTTTGCCTCTTATCTGGGATTAGTTTCTTTACTTCGAAATAAATAAAACAAGTTGAACATCGTCAAAGCGTATTAATTCCATTATTTTGCTAAGGGAAATAGTTTTGTCACGGTATATTTTATGAAGCCAGAATGTTCAGCAATTAGATAAAACAAATTTGTGTTTTGTTTGTTATTAGTTTATTTACTGCTAACTTAAAAAACCAAGTTTGGGCATTCAGTGATTTTGCCTATGTGGTATTTTGTTTAAGGTATAATTTATGAAGCAAGAATGTTCAGCTATGAAATAAAAATGTTTTGTGTGTATTTATTTACTAGTTTATCTACGACTAAATAATAATTTTAAAAAAAGCAAAGCGAACACCTCTCTAAGAGTGATATATTCATTGGTTTTCCTACGGGTGGTAGTGTTGTTTAAGGTATATTTCATGAAGCCTGAATGCTCAGCAATTAAATAGAAATATTTTGCGTCTTAGGATTTATTAGTTAATTTACTGCTAAATATTTTTTTTAAACAAAAAAAAAAACAAGGTGAACATCCATTCCGAGAGTGATACATCCACTGTTTTTTTGTTTTTTTTCACTTGGGGTAGTAATTTGTTTAAAGTACA
>CM042166.1:65897989-65953219 GCA_023376005.1 Doryteuthis pealeii
TTTTGTTTCAGAGTCTTGCGTAATGTTCCTAAAATAACAAGCAATCAAAAAATGTTCAAATGATGTGTAACAAGTACTCTCTCTCTCTCTCGTCGTCTCTCTCTCCGTCGTCTCTCTCTCTCTGTCTCTGTCTCTCTCCTCTTCTTTCACAGAAGAAATTAATNAAAAAAGCTCTGAATGTCTTCAGAGATGGATCAGAGGAATCTTCAGAAATCAAAGGAAAATTCAAGGCAGCTTGTTCGTTTGCATTATGACCTATCCTTTAATTTGGTCCCTTTATTTATGAAGACCCTTCTACTTGCTGACGTGAACGATGCTCAGATATACCTGCAACAACAACAACAACAAGGGTTTGCACTTGATTTGACATGATCAAAAGCTAAAAGCATTGACCCCTTTTTGCGGCAGTAAAAGCGCGAATCTCGAATATCGGATGTTATCGGAGCGAAATGTGTTCAACGTTTCAAATGATTAATTGGTCAGTGGCAAAATTATTGGATATTTAAGGAACAATCTTTATTAAGATGCTTGGTATATATATATATATAATATATATATATATATATAAAGTCGTCGGGGTGGCTTAAATTCGGCATCAGCTAGACAGCGAGGGAGTCTATCCTCTTTTCAATAGCACTAGACCAAGAAGATTGCTTGTTGCGTCTGAGGTGGAGCGCCATACCTACCATCAGCTGCTTACTTTACCGCACAGATCCCTGTGCTACTCATACGCTGAGTTGGCGAGGACCGGTATCGAACTAGGAACCTCGTGGTTTCTAGCAGAACGCTCTACCGACTGAGCTAACCCATATATTTATATATAGTTATTTACTAAGCTTACCTAAGATGTGGGACAAGGCCAGAACTATGGGGCGCCCAGTGAGAATCAAACTCACTAACAATGGTTTGCAAATCTAGATTGCTAACAATTACACAACGTATATATACAACGTTCTCCTATATAAGGGATGGAGCACTCTATGGCGACCTTACATACATACAGATGTGTGTATTAAAACAGTTAAAATCCCCTTCGCATTCTGTAGGTGAGGATAGCCTAGCAGTTAATCTGTCCGACTGATGCTGAACCGATCGGATTTCAATCACAGCTGTAGCTTACAAATGTCTAGCCACACTGAAGAGACTTGATAAGTTAAAACACGTGTCTGTGGATGACTATATATATATATATATATATATGTGTGTGTGTGTGTGTGTGTCTGTGTGTGTGTGTGTGTGTATTAGGTAGATAGTCTACCTACTTTTCTCATAAAGGATCATCAGGATAAATATCTTAATAACATGGGCTCTTTGGGGGTGTGGGTCCGGTGGCTTCGGCCAGTGGACTATTAATGTAAATTAACGGCGTGATCCTAAGGGACTATCACGCAGGTAACACCTGCCCTCTTGATTTAAATGGGCAGGGCTGGGTTTATTGTCCAATGCCTGAGGCTTGCCCCTTAAGGGGGAATGACAATTAGATCTATGCATTTTTGGCACCTGCCATCTCATGAGCTTCGGTTCATGGGTCGACCCACATTAAATGACCTTGCGCCATACTTACATACGTGTGATGCGAGGTAAATACCTTAATAACATGGGCTGTTCTGAGGAAAATATAACTCAGATTTTCATAGAAACATCGTTAATGAATAAGATTTATTCTACGTATTAAGGATTTTGATTATGACTGTAAATTAAATACTCATTGATAAACTTACGCAATTCCTGAGGGTATTGTGATGCAGGCAGTGTTGTATCTTCAGTTACAGACAGACAGACACCGAAACTCCATCATAATAAGATAACATTAATTGTATCGCTATGTGAAATGCAAAGAACCTCGTCCAGGATTTGAACTCGTGTCGCCGTTTATATTACTTATGGCGATAATCATTACATGACGATCACATCCGTTATGACGCAATTCTTGAGGGTATTGTGATGTAGGCAGTGATGTATCTTCCGTTACAGACAGATAGACACCGAAACTCCACCCCGGAGGGTACATCGGCCGAAACACTGTACAGATAACAATGAAGATGAGGACAATAGCCCGAATAACGCAGATAATACTAATCATCAAGACTCATCTCAAACATTCAGACAAATAGTAAGATAACATTAATTGTATCGCTATGTGAAATGCAAAAAACCTCGTCCAGGATTTGAACTCGAGTCGCCGTTTATGCTACTTATTGCGATAACAATTTCACGACGATCATATCCATTATGAGTGACATATTCAGAATTAGGTGCTACGTCTGTGACAGTTGATGTACATCGTATTACATGAGCCATTGTTTAATTTTGGATTTGTTTATCGAAATGCAAAAACTTTTCTACATAGACAGCTTTACAATTGTTTTACTGAATGATTAAGCGAAAGATACAAGATAGACTAATCAACATTTTTATGGCACTGATAATTGTTATTGTGACAATTATTGTTTCCAATGACAATTATAAAAAAGACTTTCTCAAAGTTAAAATTAATAAGGCGCATCAGGTGCTTGTGGTATAATGCAAAAGCCATCAGCCCTGTCGACTGTGGGTGTCGAATATGCCAACGGCACCTCTGCAGTGACGTGAGATACCCCCAATGGCGCAAATTATATCGTTTACATTGTTTCACCTGGAGGGTGATGAAACGTGATGCTATGGATAAATAGAAGAGCTGGCGGGGTATTTAACCGTTCTATGGGAAGAAAACTCTGAATTCAAAACATATATATATATATATATATTATATATATATATATATATATATATATATATATATGTGTGTGTGTGTGTGTGTGTGTGTGTGTGTGTGTGTGAAATATGAAAAAATTGAAAAACACAAGTCCATAAACGAGTATTTTTCATAATATTACATACTGTCGTATTCACTTTTCCTCACACACACACACACACACACACAAAACATATATATATATATATATATATATATATAGTGTATATGTTATGTGAACGGAATGTAGTCACCATTTCAAATTATTAAATCGGCTGAGGCAAAAAGAAACATTTTACACTACTCCATCGTCTCTTTTAGACGGAAGGCTGCCAACCCCATATATATAATATATATATATATATATATATATATATATATATATAAATGGTGTATGTTTATATGATGTGCGTATATATACGGGATGTGTAAACTTCGAAACAATTATAACTTCATGCAACTACTCTTAATACAAATAATTTATATAGTATCAAGTATTCCTATCTAATACAATGCCAATTATAAACACTTTTTTCTCCCAATTAAAAATAATAAGGCCATATCATAATTCTTTTAATACGTAGTTGTATCAGTACTACTGTACGGCTGCACTACTTTGACCCTAGCGAAGCGCCTAGAGAATAAGCTAGATGTGAGTTGCACAAGAATGCTGCATGCGGTCTTAAGCAAACCATGGAAACAACACTCCACAATAAAGCAGCTATACGGCCACTTGCCTCCTATCACAGAAACCATCCGAACAAATATAAGAGAAATGCGATTAAAGCCACACACACACACACCAAGGCATCACACAAGCACACAAACACACAAACACTCACACACTCATTACACAAACACACACATATTTACACACACACTATATACAAACACATACAGAGACACACATCAACACACCATACACACACACACCATAAAACACACACGCACAACAACACACCACACACTCTCAAACACACACTCACACACACTCACACACACACTCTAATACGCACGTACACGCACACCAACACTACACACTCACCAACACATACACTAATACACACCACATAAACACACACTCAAACACACGCACACATACACATACCACAAACATACAAACACACATACACCAACACCACACCACACACACCAACACATACACCAAGACACACCACATAAACATACACTCTCACACACACAAACACACACCACAAACACACACGGACAAGACATGCTGAACACTGCTGGAGAAGCAAGGACGAACTCATAACTGATGTTCTCCCCGTGAAAGATGCACATGGTTATGCCAGTGTGGGCCGCCCAGCCAATGTTACATAATTTGTGGATGGCCTGCAAATTATATATGTAAATTTAGATACATTTTGAATTGAAATTTCTTGAGGATTCAAAATCGGAGGGAGGTAAAAGGAAAATTGCCATTAGCCGTTAAAGTTATTGACAGCAGTTAACCTTCCGCTGACCGGTACGCCGACTTCTGATTGGCTGAGGAAAAAGCGTGTCTTGTTAGTTAAGTAGATTTCGGCAGTTAGTCAACAGGAGAAGATATTAGGATCGTTGTTCCCAAGGTGCCGGCTTCTCACCGCGGTAGAAAACCCTTTTGGGCTTGGGGTTTTTGTAATAAAGAATATACATAAAAAAAAGTCTTGATATAGTAAGAAGTAAGAAATCAGCCCACCAAAAGACGGAATCAGCTCAAAGGAGATAGCAACGACGAAATAAGGAGAAATGTTTATATATCTATATACCCGATTAGCAAAGGGGTTGTGAACCGTGATGCTTAAGGACGGAATCGTGGTGGCTGAGCAGTCCATGATATCCAAATTCTACTTTGGCCCTCACTTAGGCTAGACGCGTGGTCGGAGAGGCCCCAGCTGTTTTCGGCTGGTCACCTAGACTTCTATATGGGCAATTCCATGTCAAATCATCTAGAAAAAAGGAAAAATGTCACCCACCCCCATCAATTTTTCTGTAATTTTGTACATGTGTGGACTGTGTTAAAGTTAGACATTCCCCAAAATTTATTTTTGGTATAAATAATTTTCAATTGATATAAAATAATAATAGAATAAAATCTTTATCATAGATTCAGTGCCACATCGGGATATTGATCTTACTATGAAAAAATCAGAAATCATCAATAACTTAAAATTGGTTGATAGCATTTTTTTATTTTAGGGGCAAGATACTTTAAGAAACCAATTTTAAGGGAAACACTAAAATTCATTTTACAGACAAAACTAGATTACTAAAAGTCGCCATTTTTCTCGACTCCTCTCAAATTCGGAGACCTAAAAATCGACATAACTCTGCCAATTTTTGGAATTGGAAGCTCAAATTTTTACATAGTCCATAAAAGTCGTCGTGGTGGCCTAAAGTCGGTATCAGCCTATCAGCGAAGGAGTCTATCCTCTTTTCAATAGCGCTAGACCAAGGGGATTGTTTTTGCTTCTGAGGTGGAGCGCCACACCTACCATCCTCCTTATCTTACTGCACAGATTCCTGTGCTACTCATACGCTGAAGTGGCGAGGGCCGGTATCGAACTAGGAACGTTGTGGTTCCTAACCGAAACCTGTATAAAATTTCAGAAAAATTGAAATGACATGGCCTGGATGATTTGACATGGTATTACCCATAGGATTTTCCCGACCCTATTGCCCTTAGGGCAAACCCCCACTTGAATCGGGGGAAGGAGAAGAAAAAAAGCAATTAATTAGAGAGAAAGTGAGAGAGAGGGGGATAATAATTAAGTAAAATTGAAGAAGCTACATTGATCAGTTCTGCGCGGCTTCTGGATCCTGCACAGATGACCTCAAACCATGGCTCCAAACCATTGCTTTGTTATTTGCATATCATAGGAACTGAGGAATATATTAAAAGTTATTAATTCTTAAGAATTCTTGTTTTGGCTATTATTTTGAGATCAAGCCAAAAATACTTTTTAAGATAAGCGAATTTTAGATATACAACGGAGATTCTGTCATGAAAATCATTCATGACTCTTTCGGATTATTGTGTTGTGAACAAAAGAGACTGAAGATTACCGTAAGGTTTCCAATGCGCATGCTGTGGTGATGACTTCTCTGCCAACATCACAGCAATTAATACACTACACATACAAGTGAGTACGCACATGCATATATATATATAAAGTCGTTGGGGTGGCCTAAAGTCGGTATCAACCAATCAGCGAGGGAATCTATCACCTTTTCACTAGCGCTAGACGAAGGAGTTTGTTTTTGCGTCTTAGGTGGAGCGCCACGCCTACCACCAGCTCCTTACTTTAACGCACGTATCCCTGTGCTACTCATACGCTGAGTTGGCGGGGGCGGTATCGAGCTAGGAACCTTGTGGTTTCTAGCCAACTCAGCGTATGAGTAGCACAGGGATCTGTGCGGTAAAGTAAGGAGCTGATGGTAGGTGTGGCGCTACACCTCAGACTCAAAAACAATCTCCTTTGTCTAGCACTAGTGAAAAGGGGATAGACTTCCTCGCTGATTGGCTGATGCCGGCTTTAAGCTATATATATATATTTATATCTATATATATATATCATTCAAAATCAACATTGTGGTTTTCAAAACTTGGATTGAAAATCGCATTGGGGAGAAATTGTCAGTAACCAAGCGCCGTTGATTTCATGTCTACACTACCCTGATATATATATATATATAAAGTCGGGGTGGTCTAAATTCGGTATCAGACAGACAGCAAGGAAGTCCATCCACTTTTTCTCTAGCGCTAGACTAAGGAAATTGTTTTGGTGTCAGATGTGGAGCGCCACACCTACCATCAGCTCCTTACTTTACCGCACAGATCCCTGTTCTACTCAAACGCTGAGTTGGCGAGGGCCGGTATCAAACCCGTATGTATGTATGTATGTAAAGAACTTAGGGCAAAAGTCAGTTAACATTTTAAGAATAATAGGTGCTTGTGATGTAATGGTACAGCATGTGACACATGGTCAATGGCACAAGCTGAGTTTAACATGCTTGAATTCAGAGTTTTCCTTCTCCTAGACTGATTTCCAAACCAAGTTTAAAGAGCCCTGGCTGCTCTACTATTTCCCGATAGCTTGAGTGAGAATAGTTGGATTCATACTTTACAAGCTAAGTGAAATGCAAACTGCCTTGTCCAGGATTTGAACTTGTGTCACCGAGCCTGTTTACTTCGGAGATAACCATTACACGACACACCTCCACATTTTATCGTGTGAATAGAAATGGAAGTAATGGAAGTTTCAGTGTGAAATTTTCGTGAACAGAACTGAAATTGCAATGACAATTAATTTTTCGTTTGCATAATTTCTAAAAAAAAATTCTATATCGTTGTTTACTTTAAACCGCTCACGGCGGTTCTCCCACTACTCTGAGCAAAGTCCAAAAACTGATGGTTAGTTCATTTTTGAACAGAGGAACACAGATGACAATAATGGTGGGGACACAACAAAGCGTAAAGTTAGAAACCTTGTGGGAATGAAGAAAGAAAATATAAAATCCAATAGAAATAGGAAGGCCATTCTTTCATTTCAGCAATCTTGATGTAGCAACGTGCTAACAGGAGTGCTTTAAAAAGGGATGTAAGAGAAAGGTCGAAAGAAAGAAGTACCAAAAAAGGAGGGTTATTTCCTATAAGTCTAACATGATCAAAGGGGAACAACTCTTGACTGATAAATTATTTATTGATTTTCCCATTAAACTAACCCTAACCCTAAACCCTAACCCTAATATTCTTTTTTCCTAGTAGATCAATAAATAAATTATCAGTCAAGAGTGGTTCCCCTTTGATCATGTTAGACTCATAGGAATTAACCAAAGGGAGATTTGTTGATAAAGATGGACGTGGAAGATACTAATAGAAACAGAGGCGCTTTGAACATCCTACTTTGCATTGATAAACCCATTCCTCTTTTTTTTTTTTAACCACAATAGGCAAACGTAAAATATATTTGCGTCTCTATAGACCGATGGTTCGCACCCTTAGATTGTCGTAAACATTTTTCGTCTTATTCTAACAATCACGTGTAGAGTAAGGGGTGGCAAATTGTCCCAGCAGGAACGCTGGCTAGCTTGGACGTTTTGGTTGACTGTCTGCCAGATGAAAATGTGCATTTCTTTTATGTGGGTTTTGTCCTCTTTTTTTACCTATACTTGTATTTTTTCTGACAACCCCTGTCATCCTAATTTTGATAAGACATCATATAAATCAAAATTCATTTGGAAAAAAATAACTTTTAAAAATTTATTTACATGAATATATAATAAAAGAAATCTTAAAATAAAAAAGCAACTCCATTTTTTTTCTTATGAATTTACAAGACAATATGAAGACAGATCAATGGAAGAAATTTCTTTTCGATTTCAAATTTTGAAATTTCTTTTCTTTAAAAAGATAAAATTGGTTCATTCAATTTTGAAAAAAAGAAAGTATGTTTTAGATTTTTAAAACACTTTCATATCTTTTTTATTTCTTTTCGTTTGGAAACATTTCTTTAGATTAAATTGTTTGATATAGACTTACCAAATTTGAAGTTTTTTAATCATTTTCTTTTCAATTTCATTTTTTAATGATTATTTCACTCGTGTTATTTTTTTCTTATCTATTTGAAAACATATTTTTAATACTTAATCACAAATATTCCATTTTCTTAAATATTGAATATCAAACCATTTCAAATTTTAGAATAATTTACGTAAAATAATT
The DNA here is from genome assembly GCA_023376005.1 of Doryteuthis pealeii. NCBI lineage: Eukaryota > Metazoa > Mollusca > Cephalopoda > Myopsida > Loliginidae > Doryteuthis > Doryteuthis pealeii. Next base: position 65,906,449 of record CM042166.1, read on the forward strand.
TATGAAATTAACGTTATGTTTTTGTTTATTTTCCGGTGAAATGTCTGTCTGGTGAAGTGTCAGTACGGTGAGACGTTTGTTCAGTGAAATATTTGTTCAGGGAAATGGGAATAACGTAAAATGTTTGTTCAGTGAAATGTCTGTTCGGTGAAATGTCAGTTCAGTGAAATGTCTGATGAAATGTTACTTCGGTAAAATGTCTCTTTGGTGAAATTTCGTTTCAGTAAAATGTCTGTTTGGAGAAATGTCTGTTCAGTGAAATTTCATTTTGGTAAAATTTCAGTTCGGTGACATGTCTATTCGGTGAAATGTCAGTAAGGGAAAATGTCTGTTTGGTGAAATGTTAGTTCGGTGAAATGTCAGTAAGGGGAAATGTCTGTTCAGTGAAATGTCAGTTCAGTGAAATGTCTGGTGAAATGTCAGTTCGGATAAATGTCTGTTTGGTGAAATTCATTTCAGTGAAATGTCTATTTGGCGAAATGTCAGTTCGGTGAAATGTCTGTTTGGTGAAATGTTAGTTCGGTGAAATGTCAGTAAGGGGAAATGTCAGTAAGGGGAAATATCTGTTCGGTGAAATATCTGTTCGGTGAAATGTCAGTTCGGTGAAATGTCTGTTTGGTGAAATTCCATTTCAGTGAAATGTATGCTATGTGAAATGTCAGTAAGGGGAAATGTATGTTCAGGGAAATGTCTTTTCAGAGAAATGACTGTTCGCTGAAATTTCATTTAGGTGAAATGTCTGTCGTTGAAAAGTATATCGGCAATTTCACCAGGAACCGATCCCTTGAATAGTAACTCCAATTTGCTCCTCTCAAAGTTGTCTCTGAACGGGTTGAACCTTTATCCCCAAAACGAGGCTCTCATAACGTTAGCAAATGACGTCACAGTAGCAGTGAGTGCAACCGGCAACTGATCCCTTTCTTTTGAATATGATTAAGTGACGGATATACGGAAGATTGCACTGTAACTATCCAATCTTAAAATAAAAGAAAAAAGAAAGAAAAAAGAAAATTAACCAATTTGTATTCCGATTTATTTTGCAAAGAAAGTGATGCTGCCATGATTAGAAGAATTCGCAGATTAACCGATTAGAAAAGAAACAGAAATATCCGTTCGAATGATATGAAGCAAAAGGCTGGGAAAATTAATAGCTCTTGAAAAAAACATTCAAAGACTTTTCAGGAATGCACTTTTTAGACGTCTGTCAGTAGTGAAGATTCGGTGTCTATTTATCTGTAACCAAAACTACATCACTGTTAACGTCGTAATACCCAAAATCGTTAATACATAGTATAAGAAACAACCCTGTATTACAAATATTGTTTATTTATCTTTTTAAAATAGTCAATATTAATATTAATAAAATGAATAAAAGATATTCTTCAAAATTCATCATTTGAATTCTTTCCATTTCCATCCAGATCAATTTTTTTACGCAGAGTTTAACAAAGGATTTGTGTAACTAACTAATGCACACACACACACACACACACACACACACACACACACATACATACATACATACACACGTACACACACACACAAATATATATATATATTGGTTTGGTGGTTGGTTTTGAAGGCTATCACAAAGCAAGTGTGAAGAAAAATAAGGTAACTATGGTGTTATTTGTTAACCTTTAATTTATTCTTAATATTTCGAGATAAAAATCTCTTCGACAGAAGATTTCTAAAACTGAAGCTGTTGTTAGGTTCAGTTTCAGATGTCGAAGATATTTTTATCTCGAAATATTAAGAATAGATTAAAGGTTAACAAACAATTCTATATAAATGGTAGCAGACTTGTTCCCATGTAAATAAATATATACTAAAATATTTATTTATTTATTTATTTATCAATTAACGCTCTATCACAGATATTGAGTACTCTTCTAATAACACTGTACGTTGGATTACTACTGTTTCTTCAAATGTAATAGTGCCAATCATACACATTGATATATATATATATATATATTATATATAATATATATATATATATAAAGTAAAGTCGTCGGAGCGGCCTAATGTCGTTATCAACGAGACAGCGAGAGAGTCTATCTCCTTTTCAATAGCGCTAGACCAAGGAGATCATTTTAGCATCTGAGGTGGAGCGCCACACCTACCATCAGCTCCTTACTTTATTGCAAATATCCCTGTGCTACTCATACGCTGAGTTGGCGTGGGCCGATATCGAACTAGGAACATTCTACCGACTGAGCTAAACCGGCTCCTATATATATATATAATATATATATATATATATTATAAAAACGTAGAGTAGATAATTGTTATTAGAAAAACAGTGAGTTTGCAAGGCGAATTAATTTTTTTTAAAATGATTTCTAGGAAAGGGAAAGTTTGACCAAATGTAAATCTAAATTGACCTGATTCTTGAAATGCTATTAATAACTAAGGTGGCGAGGAGATGTAGGGATGACAGAAAATCCTATTTTTATGTGATATCAAAAAGTAAACCCTTTTATTTCACCATAATTTTAATTGACAAACAAAACTGTAGTGAAAAAGTTTTGAAAATAAAGTAAAATGTGTTTATACATTTTCGGTAGTTAAATTAACAATAAAAACACTTGATATTTTTTACAATGACAGATGGGAAAGGGGGTGGTAAACAGAGATTTCTCTCAACTGCTGGTTTGGTGGCGGTGGTGGTGGCAGGGGTCAAAAGCCAGCAGTCAGCTCTAGCTTAGAAAGAGTGACTTTTCACATTGCTCCCAAAGATATACTTAAATTGATAGGTATATGATTAGTAAGAGATGGGTTACTTAATTAGAAATCACTGCTAATTAAAACAATGAAAGTCAATTTTTTTCCAAATATAATTCAATCCCAGAAGCAAGGAATATTTTGATATTTAATTTTAGTCATTAAACTAAACAGGAAAAAAGGCTTAGGGAAACAATCATTGATCCGCTCAGTTTTTGTATAATAATGTATAAATCACTATGTTATTTGGTGTTAGGAAGATTCCTAAGCAAGCCCTTTTAACAACGGAATGTTAGAATTGTTTTGGTAAAAATTGAGAGTTCAATGATCAATATTTTTTAACAGAGCAATACATTTAGTAAAGAAAAAGGCTTAAAATCGTTAATTTTCGCGGTAATTGATCTATATCTAGATAAGTATCTGTATATATTTATGACTTTCGTTAGCCTGCCAACTTCCTTACCACACACACACACACATACACACAAACACACACACACAAACACACACACACATATATATATATATATATATATATATATATATATATATATATATGTGATGTATTGGCTTGTTTAAAGGGTCTTTTGTTATATTACGTCAAAGGCTTAAAATCGATAATTTTCCTGGAAATAGATCTATTTACATAGTATATACTTTTAAGTTTAGTCAGACCACCTACTTTATTGAAAATCCAATCTTTATCATCTATCTATCTATCTATCTATCTATCTATATATATATATATATATATATATATATATATATATATATATATATATATATATAAGTAAGAGTCCTTCTTACACGATTCCTTTGTTATTTTACGTCAATATCTTTAACCAATACGTTTCACACCTTTCATTTTTGAACTTTGAGAATATTGCGGATTCTATGACGCATGTATTCCTCGAATAGAAATTCAATTATTTTGCCCTCACTGACTTTCTTCTTTCTTGCATTGTGAAAATGAAATATCCAATGTCTTCTAACAAAACTGAATACAAGAAGGAAAGCTGAGGTCAAACTTAGAAGGTCTTCCTATGACTCGCAGTCATATTTACTTATACTTTATCTTTATTTACCGTACTTCATATTTCGATAAAAAAAATTCAAACCCTTTTCAGCTCTGTCGGCTGGAGCATTAGAATACACCGACTGCACCTCTGCAGAGGGATAATACTCCCCCGATGGCGCCCCCTGCTGGCTATGTGTGGCAACCCGTGATTCTTAAGGACGGAATTCTGGAGTTCCATGATATGCAACACTTCACTTTGGCCCTTAGACTAGACGTGCGTGCCCCGTCCGATCAATCGGCTGGTCATGTCAAGTCCTAGCACTTATATGATTGTCTTCACCCTATTGTCTTAATAGCAAAATCTGCTAGAAGGCGGTGACTGAGGGTCTTAATGTCCTGGTTATCTGATGGGAAATTCCAATTCTGGAGATCTGGGGAACGTGGAGTACTCTTTATAACCATTACTCCCAGATTCACTCATGTTAGATAGTACCTGTTAAATGGGTTAAATAGAAAAAATAGGTTTCAAAAAATGTGTTTAAAGATTGAATTTGACAAAATTGTGTACCCATAAAGAATTAATATAACAAAAATGTATTCGGCAAAAAATAACCCAATGGTTTGACATGCCGTAAAATCCAACCAACCAACCAACCAACCAACCTATCTAATAATAATTTATACATGATCATATGGTTTCAAAGTTCAGTCGGTAGAGCGTACGACTATGAACCACAAGGTTCCGGGTTCGATAACGGTCCTTGCACAGGGATCTGTGGGGTAAAGTTAGGAGCTTATGGTAGGTGTGGCACTCCGTCCCAGACAGCAAAAAAATAGGCCCCCTTGTTGTCTGGCTGATACTCACTTAGGCCACCCCGACAACTTCTATTTAACAATAATCATTTATTTTTATAATTGTATGGTTTCAAGTAATTAGTAATTATCCTTCGTAAACAATTTGTTGGTGCGAAGTTTTGTGATATACGATAAAAATGTGTCGGATGGAGATCTGCAGAGAGAGAGGGGGAAGGGAGAGAGAGAGGGAGGAAGAGAGGGAGAGCGCGTTAATCTTTCGAAGTCACGTTTTGTGGTGGTTAGATTCGAGACTTGGGTATTTTTTTGAAAGAGGAATAATCTTTCATATACAACTGTGGAGTTTTGTAATATATAATAAAAATGTGTCGAATGGAGACCTGCACAGAGAGAGAGAGAGAGAGAGAGAGAGAGAGATATGAGAGATGAGAGATGAGGGAGGAGAGGGGGGCTTAATTGTTTGAACTCGTTTTGGGGTGGTAAGACTCGAGACTTGTGCCTTTTTAAAAGAGTCAGTTAGTTACCAGAACAGCGACAAGTCACGACCTAAATTCCGATGTTAAGGAAAACAATCTCCCCCCCCCCCAGAAGAGAAGGAGAACATAGTTAAACCACTCCACGTATTTTAATACCCTTCTTACCAGTTCGGATGCCTCATATTAGTTTTCTTGTGTTACATACTACGAATGAGTTCGGTAAATACCAACCATTCTAACCGGTTTAAAGAAGAAGCAAAAAACATATTTGTATCTTTGCTTCAGAAGAAAAAATATGTTTAAATTAAAAGAATTGGTTGGAGTTTGTTCTTATTTATGGACAGTGCAGTATATATTGTGCATTTGATTATCCGTAACGCAAAAGTTGATTCTAGGATTAAGATTACATTTTCGTTCGACATGGATGTTTCTAATCCGGTGCCATTTTCTTGGGAGTTCCTCTTTCTGGATTACATGTCTGCTTAAATGGTCAAGAAACTTTGCCCTTAAAAGCAAATTTGGCAAGTGGAGACACCTAGTGTGCGCCATTCCACAAGGGGCGACAGAATTACCTTCCTCATCTTAAACTAAATCATCAGGAGTAATTTCTTGTTCATAAAAAGGTATTTTCTTCTAAACCAAAGGTAGAAGATTTTTTATTATTTCGGACTATATGACCCTTAGGCACACCTTTTGTGATCTCGATTCGTGGGGACATTTTTTCCATTTACACCGTCAAAATCCGGTTGTTTGTTAGGGGTTAGGGTTAGGGTTAGGGTTAGGGTTAGGGTTAGGGGTTAGGGTTAGGGGTTAGTTTTATAATTTTTTTAAAAACTCTAAAAATCGTCTGTTAACAATTAACCGGATTTTGACGGTGTAAATGGAAAAAATGTCCCCACGAATCGAGGTTGCAAAAGGGATGCCTAAAGGTCATACGGTCCATTATTTCTAGCGGAAAATTATAGTATTACCCATGAATAAGTGCAGCCAAAATAATGTTTTTCATAAAGGTAATTTTCATGTTCATGAAAAGTTAATTTTCTTCAAAACTAAAGATTCCAGGATTTTATTATTTCTACTGGAATATTATACAGGGTGTCCACAAAGTCTTGAAACAGTTTTACAATTGAACATATGATAATTCACAACGTACAAATGATATAATCTTTTAATAAAAAAAACATAAAAGTTCAACTCTTAAAGGTTTAATATTGATGTATTTTTTATTATTGCACTTCAACACGACCACCATCTTTGTTGATACATTATCAACCTGTAGCGGGACTTTATGGACACCCTGTAGAATTGAAATAAATATTATTTAGTATCATAGTATCAACCATAATGTACTTATTTATGTGTGCAACACTTAATAATATCCATGTCGATCATATGATATTCCACTATAAATAATAAAATCTTGTCTCTGATTTTTTGAAATACCTTTTCACAAACAACATTTTTGGAGTGTTCTTTTGGGTGATATTAAATACATAATATTATCTGTTTTGATTCTATAATGTTCAACTAGAAATAATAAAATAGCTGGGGATGATCAGGTTTCACATGAGAGGTTATTAGCTTAAAAGTGAACGTAATGGCACGACTGGTGTTCAAACTCGTTGACTATGCTGTTACAGTACGCTAGTCACTACGCCCAAGAGACCTCTCCCCAACTGACGTAGAGATGAATTAAGGTTGAAAGATGAAATCATTCCTTCTTCGTCATTTTCTTAAATTATGTCTTTTTAAAAAATTATTTCCAAAGCATTTTCATAGTAAAAATCTTTTCCAATGCATTTTATAGTAAAAATCTTTTCCAATGCATTTTTATAGTAAAAATTATTTCTAATGCAATTTTATAGTATAAGTCATTTCTAATGCAATCTTAAAGTAAAAATAGTTTCTAATACAATTTTATTGTAAAAATCAATTCTAATGCATTTTTTATAGTAAAAAATAATTTCTAATGCAATTAGTTGTCTTTGGTTTTTACGAAAATTACCTTTTTCCGAACAAAATCCTTTGAGGTGAACTTATCTTTAGCTTATACTGTAATACCTAATAATATCCGTTTTAATTGTATAATGTCCCATTAGAAATAATAAAGTCTTGGAATCTTTGATTAAGAAAAAAACAATTTTATGAACGCGATTGTTTGAGATGTACTTAATTATAGGCGATACTATGAGAATAATATCTGTTTTGATTATATAATGTTCTACTAGTAATAATAAAATCCAGTTGTCTTTAGTTCAGAAGAAAATGAACTTTTTATGAATAGTTTTGTTTGAGGTTAACTTATTTATAGGTGATTATGAATTACCTAATAATATCAGTTTTGATGCTATCATGTTCCACTAGAAATGTCGGACCATATGACCTTTAGGCACCCCTTTTGCGATCTCGTTTCATAAGGACATTTTTTCCTTTACACTGTCAAAATCCGGTTATTTGTTAGGGGTTAGGGTTAGGAGTTAGGGTTAGGAGTTAGGGTTAGGGTTAGGGTTAGAGGTTAGTTTTATAATTTTAAAAAACTCTAAAAATCGTCTGTTAACAAACAACCGGATTTTGATGGTGTAAATGAAAAAATGTCCTTATGAAAGGAGATCGCAAAAGGGGTGCCTAAAGTTCATATGGTTCGAAATATCAAATTCCTAATATCTTTGATTTTTTTAAAAATTACCTTTTTACAAACAACATCGTTTGGGCTGTACTTATTTTAGGCGATACTGTAATGTCTTCTAATATTGGTTTTGATTGTTTAATGTTCAACTTGAAATAATAAAATCCCGGTAAGTTTGGTTTAGAAAAAAATTAATTCTTTATAAATAGCATCGTTTGGAATGTACTTATTTATGAGCAATACTGTAATACTTAATAATATCCATTTTGATTGTATAATGTTCAACTAGAAATAAGAAAATCCTGGTATCTTTGGTTTAGAAGAAAATTAACTTTTTATTTATTTTATTTTTAATTATTAGGAGTCAACTTATTTATGGGTGATACTGTAATAGTTAACAATATCTGTTTTGATTGAATAATGTTCCACTAGAAAAAATAAAATACCGGTATCTTTGGTTTAGAAAATAATTAACATTTTTATGAACAGTATTGTTTGGGATGTACTTATTTATGACCAATACTTTAATATCTAATAATTTTTTTTCATTCTATATTGTTCAACTAGAAATAATAAAATACTGATATCTTTGCTTTTGAAACAGTTTCCCTTTGATTTAAGGAATTGGTAAATGAAATACTATACTTCCAATCCTCATTGTGGTAGATTTATGGTTCAAGTGATATTTGATTTTCAAAGAGGATTCTGTTCAATATTCTGCGAGTTTTTCAGACATTTCCAGAAGTGTATTGCATCATAAAATGGTAAAAAGATAAAGATTTTCTGACCGATATTTTTAGGGAGGGGGGGGTGATTTTTCGAGTGACATACCAGACAAATAATCTGAATGGATTTCAAATAAACACTATTTATGATCGAATATCTCAACGAATCGATAATCTTATATGATGATATTTTACTGCTTCAGGTTTGCTCGCTGTTTTTCTTTACAATTTTATTTTTTTATCTTTATTTCTTTTTTAGAGGGAGGGAGGGGGGTATCGATAAATACATGGATTGAGAATATCTTCTCGAATTCTTTTCATGATTTATTGGTTCAAGTTTCGTTGTAGTTCATTTATTGTTTCTTTTTGTTTTCTTTATACATTTTTTGGTTTTTAAATTTGTCCAATTTTTGTTTTTTCTTCCTTTTTTCGATTCCTTTTTTCGATTCCTTTTTTGTTTTTTGTTGTTTTTTTGTTTGTTTTTTTCTTTTTCTTTCTTTTTCCTTTTTTTGTACAGACAAATACGTGGATTGAATTCTTTTCATGATTTATTGCATGAATTTGTTTCAATTTCGGTTGAAGTGGCTAACGTCCTCGACTGCACCATCGTAATAACAGTGTTTGAACTCAAGTCCCGCTATTATATTTATTTTCGTACTAATACCCTTGAGAAAGAGTATTTGCACTCATCCCACTTATGAGGGCTTGACACAAGGACATTTTAATGTGGGCCCACCCACAAGCCGAAGCTTATGGGTGGTAGGTGGAAAAAATTTCATCGATCCCGTCGGCATTCCCCCACGAGCGGGCCGCCTCAGGCGCTGGGCAAAAAACCCAGCCCTGCTCCTTTAAATACCTTGAGAAAAATATGACTCCTCGTTCATAAATACCCTTGAGAAAAATATGAACTCCTCGTTCCCCCCAGTTATGGGTCAAATAGTAGCTCTGTCATTCTTTTATAAGCATGGCCTTGTCTTTAAATAACCCAGGAAAGTTGATATGCCATTAAACAAAGAAACCAAACAAGGGTGGGAAGAAGGATAAATAGAGTGATGAATAGATAAAGTGAGAGTGAGTTTGAACTACAGTCGCGTTGTTGCGTTCACTTTCAGGCCAATACTCTTTAGAAAGGTATGACCCATCGCACATACCTCCAGCTTCAAATTTGTTTTAGTTCTTTTATTTGTTTAATTTTTTTGTTTTCTTGGTCATTTTTTTTAATTTGTCAACTTCTTTTATCTTTTCGTTCCTTTCCTCTTTTCTTTCTTTTCTTTTTTCATTTTCTTTTTCTTTTGTTTTTCTTTCCTTTTCCTTTTTTTTGTATAAACAAATACGTGAATTGAATTCTTTCCATGATTTATTGCATCAATTTGGTTCAATTTTGGATGTAGTGGCTAACGTGTTGGACTGCACCATCGTAATAACAGTGTTCGAACTCAGGTCCTGCTATAAGGTTCGCTTTCGGACTAATAACCTTGAGAAAGATATGAACCCCTAATCCCCCAGCTATGGGTTACATGGTAGTACTGCTGTTCTTCTAAAAGGGTGGATTTGCATATTAAATAACCCACAGTTTTTAAAAAAATACATTTTATCAAGTCAGTTAACTTTGAATCATGTATTGTTGAGAATCTGTGTTACGCCTCAAAGATACACGATTCAAAGTAAACTGAAATGAAAAATCTAAAAGTTTTTAAAGAAAATAACTGGTGCATTATATATTTTATTCATTAATATATCAACACTGAAAAATGTATTAAATTTTTGTTAATTCCCTGATTTTTGGTATTTTTTCTTTCAGCCGAGTGGCATACGAGGGTGGAATTTGGGTCCGTTAAGTTCAATTTAACTTTTGTAGCAGTGTTTATTTATGCGCAATAATATCGTGAGATTATTTAAATTGAATTTGATGTTATTTTCTTTTTGTATCTTTTCAGGTAAGTGAGAACGTTTACTTTTCAACTCGAATTGGGAATTGCAAACGACACTTAGATGTAAGGAATCTCAAACGAAGTGAGTAAAATGTTAACAATTCTGATCACAGTTGAGTGCAAATCGGTTGACTACTCAAAACGTGTTTATTACAGGTGGATTAGATGGAGTACTTATTACAGGTGGATTAGATGGAGTGCTTAGAAAACACAATCATGGAATGAGACTTGCTTTAACCTTTCGGAGCCGTTAATTTTTCAAAGGTTTCTAAGTTAAAAATTAGTTTTAATTGATTTTAAAACGCTTTAGGATGAAAATTATAATAACAGCACACACGTACACACACACAAACACACACACACACACGCACACAAACATACATATATATACATATATGCTCACACATACATATATATACACACATACACATATATAGAAAATACATCAACTATCTTCGCATATATATATATATATATATATATATATAATATATATATATGCGAAGATAGTTGTGGATTCCAGTAACCAAAAGTAAGATACGGCTCTTCGAAATGTCACGCCAAACTGAACGTCTTTTTAGTTTGTTTGTTTGTTTTTAATTTTTGTTATTGGACCTTCACCGTAGAACTAACGTCTAAGAGCAAGTTCTAAGGTAACCTGCATCTGGCATAACTCGTGTTAACCCTACTGAACTTTCTATGATCTCCTCGAGCTAAAATGGCCGACAAGATATCATAGAAAAGTCACCGGAAGTCTCTTCTGATATTCTCGCCTGGATTTCCTCCCCTAACACCACCGGCAGATCTGAGCGCCGTAAGCGCTGAACATCGTTACGGCTTCTATTGATGCACCCCTTTAATTCAATAGACCAGTTCACGTATCTCCAGGTGACATGGCCCTCGATATTTTTATTTAATTAAATCGACTTATTTGAAAAGTCGATTATACACAGAAACATCAATCCGGAGTCTTAAAATTCTGATTCCCTCTCGTTTCCTTTTTGTCTTCTTTCGTTTGTCTTTTTTATTTTATTTTCTTCTTTTTACTACTTTTTTTTAGTTTTTTTTGTGGTGGGGTTGAAAATGACACATCGTGACTAACATACCATCAGCTTTCAATCGCTGTCTTCTTCACCTCTCTTACCAATAGTTGTGTGATGCAGCCATATAATAGCACCAACACTATTACAGCTTGGAAAAATTCTCGTTTTATTTTTATTAGAGAGAAAGATTATGTCTTCTATTGATACATCCCCTGAAATCAGTCGACTAGTTCACGTACATGGCCCAGTTACGATTTTATGGGCCATACTTTAGGCTTCAAGCAAGAGCGCTTGTCTAGCGGAAATGCTTGGTAAATAATCCTTTGGTTGTCCCTTGGTGCTCCTCAGTATTGCAAGTCAATGATTAAAAAAAACAGATTTGATAAGCTACTTCGAACACTGAATACAATGCCTTAAATTCTTCCCTGAACCTGAACATTCTACAGAGAAGCAGAGCCCTGTCGACTAGGGATTTAGAACACGGCCATCGCACCTCTGCAGAGGAATATGTAGGGATTTAAATTAAATTAAATTAAATCAAAATTAAATAAATTAATAAAAAGTTCTGAGCGTTTGGACTCTAGCGTCCAGAGTTAACGGTCGAATCAATAAAGTCTCCATCTATACGGCTAACCAGTTGCATTTGTTATTCTCTCTTCATTTCATTTCATAGCGTAATACACAAATTCTATAGATAATAGACCCCACGGGGGGGGCTAGATTATGGTCATTATGGCAATCAGTGATATTTAAGGAACCCTGGTTGATAAGCAGTCCAAGACATGTAACACTCCACTTTGGCACTTACTTAGGCTAGACGGTCAGTCAGAGAGACCCCCCGGTCAATCGGATGGTCACGTCAAACCCTAGCACCTATATGATTTTCACGACCGAATTGTCCGTATGGCAAGCAGCTCTTTTTATCATATGAGGGCTGAGGGTCTTAATGTCCAGGGTATGATCAGATGTTGAATTTCCAATTCTGGAGCTCAGTAGATTGTAGATTACCCCTTCATGAATATTATTCCTAGGACCACTCTGACCCGGAGTGGTAGTACCTGTTAGGGTCTCATTTATGGGTTAAATAGAAAAAAGTAAATTGAACAAATGTGTTTAAAAAAATTGAATTTGTAGGAATATTTTGACATATATAAAGTGTGCTACAATACACCAATTTATAGACTAGGCGAGGTCACGGGGTTTAAACCTCAGCCAATCAACAGCCCTAATACGTGGCTGGTTGACTACTTAATCCCTGATACTGAGAGACGTCCATTTGCAATCATCAACGAAGAAATTGCAATACTGTGGAGCACCCAGGAACAACCAAATTATTTTTACCAAGGATTTTCGTTAGACAAACGCTCTTGCTTGGAGCCTAAATGATGGCCCTTAAAATCGTAACAGAATTAAAAATTGAGTACCCATCAAGAATGAAATGTCTTCGGAATAAAATAACCCACTAAGAGTTGACATGGCCTAAAATCCAACAATTATCAAACCAACCAAAACCAAAGCAAACCAACCAAAGCAAACCAACCAGAGTATCATCGACAGTGATGGTCATTCGTTGGATGAGGAGTAACTTGTTTTTGTTACAGTTTATGTGGTAGCATGAATTGTTGACAGACTCTGTAGCGAGAATTCAAAGGGGCCAGTGGAAAACTACCAGGACGGTTATAGCTCTCTGACCCCTAAAGGCGCGAATCTCGCGCGTCACGTGATTTAGTTAGTTTAGATTTTAGTTTCAACCTGAGATGGAAGTAGAGAAGACGTGCTACTGCGAGGTTGATTTCTCACCCGCGCGCGAATAAGAATGGGTTAAATAAATCTTGATCAAGGAAAAATGTCTTGTAGTTTAATTAACTGCATGACTAAAAGGTTCGCCCTTAGAAGAAGGCCTTAAAAGAAGCAGTTAGAAGACTAGCCGACAAGATGACGGTCAAAGAAGAAGAAAAGGAAACATGGTGACTAGAAATAGTAAAGAAGAAATGAAGTAACAAGTAAGTCTCAAATCTCTGTCTCTCTCTCTCTCTCTCTCTCCTCTATATATATATATATATATATATATATATATATATATATATATATATATATTATCCGAGTTTCCTCTCTCGATTGTGTACCCGATGTTGGGTATATATGGTGATACAACAGTTTTAGCGTTAGATTTTCGTTGTTTCATTCTCTCTCTCTCTCTCTCTCTCTCTCTCTCTCTCTCTCTCTCTCTCTCTCTCTCTCTCTCTCTCTGATGTGGGTCCCTGTCTATTTTCCATCTCAGCTGTCACTGAGATGATACTATCACCCCAATCATCAGGCTCAAACTGCCTAAGGGCTGGAGCTTGACTGAATATATGTAAAATTCCACCCCACACATCTCCATGGACCTGACCACCCAGATGCTCGGCACTTAATTTAAACTCAGGCTTTCTGTTTGCGTTATCCCTTAAAATTAAAACTATTATTTTTCTTCAGATTCAGCATCCCCAATATTCCGTCTATTAATTTCCTCAAAAGAGATTTCCTCATAAAAACTGCTTTTTCCTCTTAGCACCTAGATACCTAAAGATATTATCTTGCCTGAACTTCATGGTGACCGTTCAATTCTCTTAAACTTTACTGCCCACTCCATTGTCTCCTTAAAGGACATATGCCTGGGCTTACACATTCTATTTTTATTAATTTATTTTTGACCATGCTCCCACTTAACCATAGTTACATCTCTCTCTCTCTCTCTCTCTCTCTCTCTCTCTCTCTCTCTCTCTCTCTCTCTCTCTCTCTCTCTCTCTCTGTGTGTGTGTGTGTGTGTGTGTGTGTGTGTGTTCAGTTTCCGAGACCGTGGATGCAGGAAAAAATCGATGCCTATTGTTGAAATAAGAATTCGGCTGATAAACAACACCAGATAATCAGGATTTACGTTTTGCCATTTATCTTGGACGATTTGGACAGTCTCACTTTTAACTAGAGGCTGTTTTAAGATGATAATGGTCGTATAAATTAAGGAACACGAATGAAATGTGATCCATTGGGAATTGTGCAAGAAATTCAATTTTCACCATACAACTAAATAGTATATGTACAAGCCTGAATCTGTCCTGGAGAATGAGGCATAAAATTCTCTGGGACTTTGAGATAGAGACGGATCCCCTAATCCCGGTCAGGAGACCAGACGTAGTATTGATTAACAGGAAGAAGAGAACCAGTCATCTCGTGGAGTTTTCCGTCCCGGCCGACCACCGAGTGAAAGTGAAAGAAAGTGAAAGGTTAGAAAAATACTTAGACCTTGCCAGAGAACTGAGAAAACTATAGAACATGAAGGTGAAGGTCATGACGGTTCCCAAATGTCTGAAAAAGAATTAGGGAGAATTGGAAATCAGAGGAAGAATCGAAACCGTCCCAAAAACAGCATTGTTAAGATCGGAATACTGAGAAGAGTCCTGGAGACCTGAGGAGACTTGCTGTTACTCAGCCTCCAGTAAACCTGCGGCTACGGTAGGTGTGAAAAACTCGATCCGTCATCTCGTGGATTTTAACGTCCCGGCCGACCACCGAAAGAAAATGAAATAAAGCGAAAAGATTGACAAATACTTAGACTTTGCCAGAGAACTGAGGAAACTTTGGAACATGAACGTGAAGTTGGTACCAATCGTGGTTGGTGCCCTTGGAACGATCCTCAAAGCTCTGGAAAAGAATTTGGGTGTATTGGAAATCGGAAGAACCGAGACCATCCAAACTACAGCACTGTTGGGATCGACTAGAATACTCAGAAGAGTACGGAGACCTGAAGAGACTTGCTGTCACTCAACCCCCAGTGAAACACCAGCTACGACAGGTGTGAAAAACTAATAATAATAATAAAACCAGACTACTATATTGCTGCAATCGACTAGATTACTCAGAAGAGTCATGGAGACCTGAGGAGACTTGTCACTGAGATATCAGTGAAATACCATGAGCTAACGCTGATGTGTAAAACTCAAAAGGGGTGAAAATAATAATATTAATGATAATAATGCACTTGCGCAGTCAGCGACAGATTGGTATGTCAGTGATGGCTATTCGTCTGATAAGGAGTAAAAAACACAAAAAACACAAAAACACAAGCGTTAGATTTCGCTGTTTTATTCTCTCTCTCTCTCTCTCTCTCTCTCTCTCTCTCTCTCTCTCTCTCTCTCTCTCTCTCTCTCTCTCTCAGTTTCTAATGCCGTGGATACAGAGAAAAAATCGATGTATATCGTTCCTGAAGGAGTCTAGACCTTTTAGTAAGCATTTCGGTTAAGTGTGTCTATTCGACGATAAGCCACAATAACGAACTTTGAGCCACATTAACAAACCCTCAGTTTTATTTCAGAACAGATCCCAAAGTGCATTATACCAAAAAATATAAACATAAACCTGATCAATACCATGAAAAAGTAATCCCTTAACGCGATCGCCCGACAATGCTAACATATCGTTAAAACCGTTAACTACAAAAGTGTAAATATAGATATACAACATATATTTGGATGTCGGGGGTCATCAAATTTTTGTCTAAACTCTGTCAAAAAAATGAAAAAAATTAGTTACAGAGTGGTGAATACATGGAATAAACTACCATCATCAATAGTGAATGCCCCATCTCTAAACTCCTTTATGGCAATGTTAGATAATCTGTGGAAAGATTATAAATATTCTGTGGAATTAAGATGAATGTTTATAAGGAACAGCTGACAGGTCTCAGATATACTAACTGAAAAGATATTATTATTATATTATTATAATATACGCATAGGCAAATCATAGAGCGCTATTGATAGGTTCTCGATGAACGAAAATCTGATTTCTCTAATCAAATAGAACAGGAATTCTTCCATGCGTTAATGCGTGTTAGTACGAATGTATGGCTGCACCACTTGAACTTTTTCACTAGCGCTAGACAAAGGAGATTGTTTTTTGTGTCTGAGGTGGACTTTTTGAAGTTTCCATACGGGATTTTTTTTTATTATAAAAAAAACGTATTCTGAATTCTACATAAAAACTGTTAATATTATGACATAAAATTATTTCAAAACACTAAAAAATTCAGGATTACATTTAAAAAAATATTTTCAATCCCTAAAATAAACACTGTAATGCATAAATTCCTAAAATAATCCCTAAAATAAACTCTGTAATACATAAATTTTCAGTGATTTTTTTTTTAATTTTATTTTTAAGAACTCCCTGGGGTTCCTAAAATCTTTTCGTCCGGTCATGGACCGGCTAATTTTGCTAGTTTATATATATATATATATATATATATATATATATATATATATATATATATATATATCAATCAAGAAATGGAAATAAGAAGGACGGTATGTTAATACAAAAATATGAAAAATAATATTTAGAGGATGTATTTAATTATTCATTCATTCAGAAATAAATCAACAAAATATTTTTTTCATATTCTTTATATACACGCACTCATTGTATCTATCTTCATATATCTCTCTATCTCAAGCACACACACACACACACACACACACACACACACATATATATATATATATATATATATATATATATATATATATATATATTAAAAATGACGTTATGTAAATATAAAAATATGAAAAAAAAACATATATTTAGAGGTTGTATTCATCTACATTTTAATATACACACAATCTCTCTCTCCCTTCACCCTCTCCCCCCTCGCACACACACACACACACACACACACACATACGTACACTCACATACTTATATATACCTATAAATCTATACATATATAGATACATACATATACACACACACACACACACACACACATACATATATATATATATATATATATATATATATATATATATATATACATATATATATATATATATATATATATATATATGTTTTTTGTAATTCAGTGATATATACATCTTTTTTGGCGGTGAATGCATTAACTTGAAGCCATTTATTAGCAAAAAAAGATATTATCCACTCTGAATATATTAATTTTTAAATATCTTATTTTATTTGCAAAATTAAAGAACGTATTATCCACTCCCATGAATATATCAATATTGAATATTTTATTTTATTGTCAAAGAAAATATTATCCACTCCTAAGAATACATTAATTTTTAGATATTTCATTTTTATTACCAAACAGGGTATTATCCACTTCTTTGAATGCATTATATTTTAATTATCTTATTTCATTGGCAAAATGAATGAAGGTATTATTCAATCCTATGAATACATTGATTTAAAAGAGATATTGTTCATTCACACATTAGTTTTTAGATATTTTATTGAAAATGTTGATAATATTATGTGTTTGCATCGATCCGTTGCCCGTCTTGTCTGGCCGGCTAACCAACTTTTCCCTTCGTTGTGTTTTATGTTAAAAGGAAGCTCCGGTCGCCGGCTTTTGGTCAACATCGTAAAAAACACGGACAGGTACACAGAAGAAAACGAAACAAATAAAGTATAATTGGAGCAAATACTACTAGCATACGGCCTCCCCAAACTGCCCTGGGTGTTAGAATGCACCGACTGCACCTCTGCAGAGGGTAAGACTCCCCCAATGGAGCCACCTGTTTGCCGTGGGTGGTGCCCCGTGGTGCTTAAGGATAGAACCCAGGTGGTTGAGCAGTTCATGACTTGCAATACTCCACTTTGGCCCTTTCTTGGGTTAGACGCGTGGTCGGAGAGGCCCCCACCGATCAATCGGTTGGTCACGTCAAGCCCTAGCACCTATATGATTGCTCCAATGGCCAGCCCAAACCCTTTTTATCATATGGGTGCTAGGTGATGCCTGAGTGTCTACATGTCCTGGGAATGATTAAACTCTCATGGTGAGGTTCCAGTTTTGGAGGTTCGGGGAATGTGGAGCACCCCTTCATCACCATTGCTCCCTGGCCCACTCTGACCCGGAGTGTTGGGACCCTAACAGGTACTATCTATGGGTTAAATAGAAAAAGGTATTTATAAAAATAAATTGTGCATCTATTAAGAATGAACTTATTTCAAAGCTTTATCGGCATTAAATGACCCACTGAGGTTGATATGCCGTAAAACAAACCAAACTAAAGCCTCCCCAAAGAAACGGTTACCGCTATAATGACGCTCTACAAAGATACTAAAGAAATTGTTCGTTCACCTTATGGTGATAGAATTTCTTTAACATTGTTGCCATAGTTCTGCAAGGAGATACGTTAGCATCATACATCTATTAACAATGGAAATTCAGTTTCAGTTTGTTTGTAACTGCTTACGTTACTTTACCCTAAATCTTCAATGCATAGAATAAAGAACAATAAAATAAACATAAGTTGTTATTCTAACTCTCGTCCTTTTTTCAGTAACCCGAAGTTAATTTAAAAGTTTACAAATAAATAAGAACCGACTATTTTGAGTAAAATTGATGTGTAAAATATTCAAAACAATTTTTTAAAAACTGATGTGTAAAATTTTGTTGAAGTTCTTTGTTGAGGGGAGGGGGTCTGCAATCAAGCCCGACGTTAACTGGTAACCTGTCTGTCTGTCTTCCTTTCCTTTCCTTTCCTTTTCTTTTCTTTGTAGGTCAGTCCGGTGCACGCGCCACTCTGTTCTGTCTTCTTTCGACTCCCGCTATTCATGGACGTAGCTTTCAACATCCGGGATACCCGAGTTAGAAACAATTCGGTTAATATAGTCTTATATAGGTTAATCATCCGGGAATCTGAGTCGAACCTCACGTCCGCGCAACGCCTAAGTCTCATTTTTTGCATTTGGGAGGACGTGGGTTCGATTCTGGCAGGCAAGACAATACTCAGAGAATACGGTAGTTGCCGTGCATTGCCTCCCGTTCCCCATAAAAAAAATATTCAAAACAATCATTTAATTAATAGATGCAAGCAACACTTTATTTGAGGGGCACAGAATTAAGTTTATATTTAAAATTGTTTTATTTTCTTTATTTTAACCCTTTAATATTTTTTGCTTACTTATGAATACAAACCTATGACATTGAATTTTAACCCCCTATCAGGCAATATCTAAAAAAAAATTACACCGCCTGGAGGGTGTTATTTTTGCTAGTATTCAAAATAACTTATGTACTCCTAACGTCACTAGATCTCATGAAAGAAAAAGGTTTCACCCTTTAAAAAAAGGCAAGAAGTAGACGATATCCCTCAGAGACTATTACGAATACCGACTACGCAGATGATCTGGCGCTTCTTTAAAATACACACGTACAAACTGAATCACTGTTACATAGTCTGGAGAATGCAGCAAAGAAGAAATTGACTTCTATGTAACTCTAACAGAGTTCATGGACAGATAGTAAGTAGAATCCAGTTCAAGGCATGGACTGGACCCAAGATGGACAGGTCTGGGATCCAGTGATATTAAGGCCATAACCCGACCAAAGGGGCTCTGGTGAAAATTGGAAGAGGCGTCTGAACCAGAAATCGGTGGTTACTTTTGGTCCTATCGTCCCTGTGTCTGCTGGATAATCTGCGGTAGACAAGAGTGTCTCCACGGAGGGTTTGGGGGACTGCTTGTATACTTACTATTCCTGTGATACTCCATCTTTGAATGGGTAGAGCTGGCTCGACCCACCCCGGCTGAATGCTGGCATAACGACAACAACAACATCTATCGCAATATCTTTGTACATTTGTGACTCTTATTTCACTCAATGAGTTTTTCACACCCATCATAGCGGGTGGTTCACAGGAGGCTGAGTGACAACAAGTCTATACAAGTCTACAGGTCTACAGGATTCTTCTCGGTATATTAGCCATCTTAGTAATGTTGTTCGACTAAAAATCACAAGGCTCCTAGTTCGATACCGGGCCTCAAACTAAGCGTATGAGTAGCACAGGGATCTGTGCGGTAAAGTAAGGAGCTGACACAAAAAACAATCTCCTTGGTCTAGCGCTAGTGAAAAAGAGGATAGAGTCCCTCACTGATTGGCTGATACCGACTTTAGGCCACCCCAACGACTTTACTTACTTTAATAATGCTGTTGTTTGGATGGTCTCTATTCATCCTCTAATTTCCAATTCATCCACTTTCTTTCCCAGGCCATTGGAACCATTCCAAGGATAATAATTAAAATTGTTACGATCTATACCTTCATGTTCCACAGATTTTCCAGTTCTCTGGCAAGGTCCAAGTATTCGTCTATCTTTTGTATTCTTTCATTTTCACTCGGTGATTTAAAGAGACGGCAAAATCCACGATATGACTTCTGTTCTTGGCATTAATCGACACTAGGTATGATCTTCATGCCTGGATTAGGGTTTCCATCTGTATCTCAAAGTTCCAAAGGATTTTATGTTTCCCAGTTTCTAGGACATATTCCTGTTTTTGCATATACCATTTAGTAGCATGGTGATCATTATTATTATTATTATTATTATTATTATTATTATTATTATTTAAGGGCCGGTTTGGTTCAGGTAGAGCGTTCGGCTAGAAACCACAAGGTTCATAGTTCGATACTGGCCCTCGCCAACTAAGCGTATGAGTAGCACAGGGATATGTGCGATAAAGTAAGGAGCTGATGGTAGGTGTGGCGCTCCAGCTCGGACGCAAACACAATCTCCTTGGTCTAACGCTAGTGAAAAGGGGATAGACACGCTCACTGATAGGCCACCCCGACTTATTATTATTTTTACACCAGCGTTAACTGATGGTCCTTCACTGGAGTCTATGTGACAGCAAGTCTCCCCAGGTCTCCAGAACACTTCTGAGTATTCTAGCCGATTTCAACAATGCTGTTGTCTGAATGGTCTCAGTTCTTCCTCTGATTTCCAGTTCCTCCAGTTTTTTTCCAAGGCTTTTTGGACTGTTCCAAGGTTACCTACTACAATTGGTAGCACTTTCACCCTCATATTCCACAGCTTTTTCAATTCTCTGGCAAGATCCAAGTATTTGTCTATCTTTTCATTTTCCTTCATCTTCACTCTATGATCTGCTGGAACTGCAAAGTCTATTTGTTGACACGTTCTCTTTTGGTTTGTTAATCAATACTAGGCCTGGTCTCCTTGCTGGGCTTAGTTTAACAGTCTTTATCTCGAAGTCCCAATTATTTTTGTTGTTATTATTATTACTATTGTACAATGGCTTATGAGTTTATACCATTAGTCCGTTCCACCCCCCTCCCCTCCCCCCAAAACATCATATTTTTTCTATCACAGTTTTTAAATAAGAAAAATAGCACTGTATTGTATAAAAATGTAATAGAATAGAATTTAACGATTTGCTGCGCTGTAATGGGCCGGTATAGCTCAGTCGGTAGAGCATTGGACTAGGAACCACAAGTTTCCCGGGTTCGATACCGGTCCTCGCCAACTCAGCGTATGAGTAGCACAGGTTTCTTGCGGTAAAGTAAGGAGCTGGTGGTAGGTGTGGCGCTCTACTTCAGACACCAAAACAATCTCCTTGGTCCATCGCTAGTGAAAAGGCGATAGACTTCCTCGCTTTCTGGCTGATACCGACTATAGGCCACCTCGTGCTGTAATAGGTTTTAATCTTCATGTTTTATAAATCATATTTTTCTTTGGCGTAATAAATTGGTAATCTTTCATGTTTTTAATGAACTCATTAACATAAGCGTACCCGAAGCCCGCTCGTATCTCAAATGTAAGCTCTCAATACAAAGCAAAGAATTGACCGAGTTACAGCTCTTAACTCTTAAGTTGGGGGCATTCAATGGCTAGTTGTTTTGTTTTACTGCATATCAACCTCTTTCGGATCATTTAATACCAAATCAAGTCATTTCGATAAGCAAAAGTTTCATATAGCTTACAATACCTGCTGACGCATAATTGGTCACCCAAGTATGTATTGAACAGGGTCATTGCTGCTTAACTTCGCTGTTCTAATGGGTTGTAAGTCAAGGTATTACTGTATAAGATAATCAGAGCATTTGGAACATAAGTTGATACAATGACTTTGGGTTCAAGCATGGTTTAGGGGCCGAAACATCATTACCACGATACGACCATACTTCGTTGGAATTGCCATTTCCACGCTACTGTAGTTAGAAATTAATCTTAGATCTTTTTTTTCCTCTTGTCCGATGGAGAAAGTCCAAGATTAGTCAAGAATGCGGAGTCGGTAATAAAATGTCGGCATCCGACCTCGTTAGGAAATACATTTGTTATCCAGCCATTTCTGACACGTTGTCCTCGCAGATCCTCATAGTTTTTTCTCAACTTAAGCTGAATTTCCCATTGGAAGTTTTATTCTAAATGGACCGTTAATTCAATTTATTTAGTTGATGACTGTACTACTTCAACCGTTCCTCATAAATCAGCCGACTATTAACTCAATTTTTTTTACGAACCTGAGGACAAGACGCAAAAATTTATTTTGGAGGACAGGGGACAAAACATTAACTCAATGACGAAAAGTTTTTTTTTCAACTTAACGGACCAGATGATAATATTAATGTTAAGGTTATTTCTGTTGGAAATACGAGTTCATGTTCTAAATCGGTAACAACGCACCAGTTCGTGTAGTCATCAAACAATGATGACATGTGCCTATTTTAACGCGAAAGTTTCGAAATATTTCCTTTCTTACCGAAATGTATTGCTTTGTTAGCGATATCAGTGTAAGCTATATTTGTTATCTCGCAACATCTCTTCGAAGCGTCGTGAAATCTCTCCTGGACTTCATTGTGATTCTACGGGTAGCTTTTTGGGGGCATACTCATGTCGTGATTGTCATCCCTGCTGGGATCGATTTGGGTTTAGAAGCGTTATCTTCCCTTGTCGCCAGGTTTTCACCCATAAGTGGGTAGAGTATTTAAGCAGCCACCCTAGAAAACTCTCTCAGAGTCAGATTTTAGCCCTGAGAGCTTTATGCGAAACTAATAGTAGGTTCGTCTGACTCATTAGATTATCTTTATTATTGGCTCTACTTAGGTATCGAGCACTTTTTACTTTATTAGCTTTCTCCTAGCGGTTATATGAATATATATATATATATATCTTATATACATATATATACATATAAATTGTTTTTTCTTTTGGCCAAATACAGTACCATAGATTTTTTTGTTGGTACGAATATCTTGGTCCTTTCTTTTTTTCAAAATTTTTTTTCTTCTTGGTTGATGTTTGGTAGTATATTTTTACAATCAAACTTTCTGCTGGTTTTTTTTCTTCTCCGCAAGGATCTACCAACACGCTTGGTATATTAAATATATATATATATATATATATATATATATATATATATATATATATTATATAATATAGTCCTTTGTTAGTGATGGAGAATTGAAAATAAAAGTGGTCGATTACGTGTGTAAGAGTTTGTATTTATTTATCTATTATAGTGTACAATACTTTTAAGGTCCTATTGTTACCACTCTGGTTTTCATGCAGCATGTTAGCTCCCTTCATCACGACACGCGCCTTAAATAGCACCTTAAACGTATTGTACACTATAATAATAAATATATATATATATATATATATATATATATATTTATACAAAATGCTTACATACATACAAACAAAAAATGCAAGCATACATATACACGTAACAAAATGCATGCATACATATATATATTCACACACACATAATCCACACACACACACACACACATACATATATATATTACATGCATGTATACACACACATGCACTTATAATATATATAATATATATAATGCAAATACCACGCATGCATATCTACACACACATGTTTATATAATAATATATACACATACATTCTAGGAGTGCTTGCTCTTGCACTCTTGCTGATACAATTTGCTACATTCTCTTATTATGTGATTTACCGTTTCGTTCCCTCAATAATTTTTTTTTTCTCTCACTTAGTTAGGATAGAAGGTATCTTTAAAACAGGCCTCCTGACGCAAAAGACGACGAGTTTTAAATCTTACGATGACCTTCATACTAAAAATAGCCGAAAGATATTATTGATGTATTTCTTAATCTTTCTTTTTATTTTTTTTTATTTTTTTTTTTTCTTATTTTGCCGTGTCTTGGTATTTTGGATGAAAGCAATGCACGCTCGCGTCAGTCGAGCCGCGCTTAAAAGATCGATTTTTTTCTTTACTTCTGTGTGGTTGGGTATTCAATAATACAAGCTAATTTCATTGCTACAATTTTCTTCTTCTTCTTCTTCGTTCTCTCTTTTCCCAATGCGCGTTTCGAGTCTAAGAATTATTTGCGTCGCCTCCAGAAGATTTGGGAATTGTTACCAAAGCGTCTTTAATTGAAAGACTTTGGTAAAAACCAAAAACTTGGAACTGGTTCGCTAGGTAATTCCTTGTTTATATTCAATTTTTTTCTGGGCACATCCCCCTTCTCTCTCTCTCTCTCTCTCTCTCTCTCTCTCTCTCTCGCTCGCTCGCTCGCTCGCTCGCTTCTTCATTCGCTCACTTGCACGTTTGCTCTCTCACTCTCTCTCTCTCTCTCTATATAATATATATAATATATATATGTGTGTGTGTGTGTGTGTGTGTGTGTGTATGTCTGTGTGTGTGTGTCCGTGTGTGTGTGTGTGCGTGCGTGTGCATTACATGCCTGCATGTTGTGTGTATATGGATGCATGCATATGTATAAATAATAAATGTATATATATTGTAAATATATAAACTGTATATATATACATATATATATAAGTTTATATATTTACGTATATATACATTTATATATATGCATGCATAATATACACTCACAAAATGCAGCATACTTACATATTTACACATACATGATACATACATATATGCCCATATATATATATATACATATACATATAATAATACATACATGTATACGCCACATATATATAATACATATACACACACACATATATATATAATGCATATACACACCCACACATATATATAATACATATATACACCTGAAGAGACGTGATACGTCTAACCATGACTGTATGTGATGACTATATATATAATATATATATATATAATATATTATAATATATATCATATATACAGTTTATATACAAGTATATATATATTATTACATTTATATATATGCATATACACACACAAATGGAAGCATACATATATGTATACATTGCATGATATATATATGTAACACGCATATATAATATATATATGTATACATACATATAGAAAAACACACACATATATATATATCATATCATACACTACTATATAATACATATATACATGAAGTGTGATGCCGAATACAGTATTTTGATGACTATATATATATATATAGTATATATATACATATATAATTATATATATACACACAAACATAATGCAAGCATACACATATATATAAGAAGTCGTCAGGGCAGCCTAATGTCGGTATCAGCTCCCTACTTTACCGCATAGATCCCTATGCTACCCTGAGTTGGAGAGGGCCGGTATCGAACTAGGAACCTTATGATTTCTAGCGAATCCTCTACCGACTGAGCTAACAGACAATAATACATACATATTTGAACTTATATATAATATTCATGTATACTCACGAATATATATAACACATTGACACACACACAGCACACACACTCACACACAGACACACATGTATATAATGAATGCACCCACAATATAATACATTGCATATATACACACACATATATATGCATTGCATATATACACATGAAGAGCCGTGATATGTCGAAACTTATATATATATATATGTATGTGTGTGTGAGTGTGCGCGCGCGTGCGTGCGAGTATGTGTTTGTAAACAGTTTAACCTATTTACTCTCATGTGTGACGTCATTCGAATCTCTAATGCCTTGTGCAAAATACGAAGCGTGATCGAAAATTATTGTAAATGGAAGCTCGCTGTTAAACAGTTATCAATCGTAGGGAAAGGCCCACGACGTCCTCGAGTTCAAATTCTGACGAGGTAGTTTGCATTTCCCATAGTGCTGTAATTGGATTCTAACAGATACTTTAGAGGGTGGCATTTTTTGGGTTTCCTTGTTTAATGCATATGAACCTTGGTGGGTTATTTAATACCAAAGCCATCGCTTGTAGAAGGATATTATTGGGAGTTTTGTGGGTGAGATGGGATTTTAATGTTGGTTTAAAGGTCGCTGTTTATTTCTGGTGCGTGCTCAGAATTTTTCCTTTTAGGCCCATTATATTTTGGTGATCGAGCTGAAAAGAAAATTAAGGAACGAAAAGGGAGAGAATAAAACAAAAGGTAGTTTTTAGGATTCCAGGTTTTATTCATCGGTCATAGCTACTTTGTGAGGGGAAATTTCTTCCCCGTTCAGTAATAGTGTCTGATTCCGGTTGGGGTCAGTCCGAATGGCCGAGGTGGTAGGAAGTGGTCTTTTTCCTGCACATGCGGGGGAGGGGTCTTCCTGTCTGAAGACTCATGGGAGATTATTATCTTTATTTTCTTATTTCCATTTTATTTCAATGCTCACAAGTTTTACCCATTACGTCTTTTAAATATCTGGATAAAGAAGTACTTTTTAGTTTGGTTTATAAATAAAATTATTTTTCAATAATTTCATGTCTATTGAGGGGTAATAGAAACTGATAGAAATTGTTTTTATTAATTCTTATTTGTATTTAATATATTACAAGTTCTTTCGGACATATACCTTAGGCACCCCTTTTGATCTCGATTAGAAAGGACATGTTTTTCATTTACACCGTCAATAACGGGTTGTTTTTAGGTTATGGTTAGGGTTAGGGTTTAGTTTTATAATTTTTTTTAAATCTAAAATCGTCTGTTAAAACAACATATGGTGCGTTCTTTCTTTCTTTTGGAGTCCGCCGCAGACGACGATGATGTCACTCCAGGTCTCCAGTTTTAGAACCCTCTTGGTGACTCGTTTAGTCCCATTCTGGAGACTTGCAGATGTGTCACCCCATTGCAAGGGAATATTCACTGGCATATCACCTTCATAATTACAAGTAATATTGACAGAAATATACAAAGTATTGTCTTAACTACCAACACTGTATTGGCTACGGTATTTTGCCTTCCTGTTCACACCTTGTAGGCAACACAGTTTTAATTTCTTCACCCCAGATCTGTCTGGGAGACAGAAATGGTCAAGACCCCCCGCAAATCATATCATTTTTTTCTATTGTTTTCTGATAGGTATTTTGCTTCATATATATCCTTCTATCTATACAGTATATTAAAGGGCAGTTGTTGTATGTCGGAGGAACTTGAAAATAAAACAATTAAACGAAGAATGAAATAATAAATACACATAAATATCACCAGAGCTTGGCTTTTGTGCAAAAATAATGAAGATTTTATTCCTATTTGGTAAGATATATAAAGATTAAAATTTGTTAACCCGAAAATGGAGAATCGGGCGTTATATTTTTTTTCTTTTGGCATGTTTATTTGTTTTTTGCTTGAAATATTGATTGATTGAATAAATCACCTCTTTAAATTATATCTTCTTTTTTTTATTATAATTATTGAAATTAATTTCTATACTATATTTTATGTAATGTCATTCTCTTTACCCAGAGTAAAAAATTCCCTGACAATCTACAACCAGGTCTTATTTAGCGTGGGCATTTTTATGGGACATCAGTGAGGATCAAACTCGCGATGGATAAATATTGGATCAGCCAAACTAACATTTTTATTCGCCGCCCTCTACAGCCCGATTGCCGGGTAGCCGCTCTAGTATTCAATAACCTGAGCATGAGTGAAATTTTTATAGTTCTTATCTAGCATTTTCTCCTCGCATTTTTCGTTAAAGTCAAGTGGTGCAGCCATACAGTATTACGGCTACTGTTTGGAGTTATTCCAATTTATATACGAATATACCGAGTACTTATGGATTGGGATGGGGTTGTTTACCTAAAATAATGACTTTGTTTTCTCGTGGACGCCATTGTTATTATTTCTATTTGTTTGTTTTTTATTTTTGTTTTGTGATTTTTTTTTTCTTCTTTCAAAACTAATCACCTCCCCAACCTTATTTAGACCGATATATATTCCGAAAAATATCCAAGTTTCTTTATCGAAAAGATATTTCAGATACGATTATTCATGTCGTAGTTCAAATGCCGTGTTTCTTCATAAAACAATTAAGTATAGAATAAAAATAAAAAAAACACCCACGGCGCTTTGTTTGGACACACATATATATATATATATATATATATATATATATATGTGTGTGTGTGTGTGTGTGTGTTTGTGTGTGTGTGTGTGTGTGTGTGGTGTGTTTTCCCATGTGTTTGGTACGTATATATACAGCTATATCCCATATATTATGTATACAATATGTATAGCTACATACATATATATTATATATATATAGTTATATACATTCATAATACCTAATTATACATAATATAATACAACATATATATACATATATTTGTATATATAATATGTATATATAGTATAATAGATTATACATATCTATAAATATATATTGTGTGTACGTATAATATACAACATATCACAAATATATATATTCATTATGTATGTATATATAGACATATATTCAAATATATAACACATATATATTTAGATTTATACATATATAACTATATATATATAATATATATACCATATATATACATAATTATTACTGCATATATACATATATACACATATATACATCAGACATATAATACACAATAATATGCAAAGATCACATATATATATACAGAAAACATACACCACACATATATAATGCACACATACACACACCACACACACCCACATACATATATATATATATATATAATATATATATATTATATATATATATTTCTTATTTATTTTAGTTTCGCCATAATATATTGTTTCCAGGCTACTATTTCTGCTAGTTGTCATGAAGTCGATCTCAGCGTAGGTAGATTCTTCATTTTCCGGAACTCGTACTGAATAGCGAAAGTACTGTTGCTATCATAGAAAACAAAAGAGAGACTCTATGTTAGATAAACAGCTGAAGGCCAGACTAAACAAGTTAAGTACTGGCAAATTTCCGACCGCGAAATACCAGTTGTAAAAGATATTTGAAACTGGTTTCGGTCTCACTAATTAGCATGGGGCAATACGGGAATCACGTTGAAAGCATTGGTTCCTGCTTGATATCAGTGAAGTTAAGCAGCGGATGACATGATAGATACTTAGATTGGGTGACCATTTATGTAAACAACAGATACTGTATCAGAGTGAGTCCATTTGCTTATTAAAATGATTCCGATTCAGGCATTATCACTCGGAACATGTCACCGAAGTTAAGTTGTGAATGAACCTTACAATCTTAGATGGGTGACAATGTTAGGCAACCAACAGGTACTGTAAGCTGCGAGCCCTTCGCTTATTAAAAATGATTCGATTCAGCATTAAATCACCCGAAAGATGGTCACCGAAGTTACTGCGAGGACGCTTTACAAATACTTAGATGGGTGACCCATTTTAAGCAACTCAGACAGGTGTACTGTAAGCAATGCGAGTTCCATTGTTTATCAAAAATGACATGATTCAACATTAGTGACCCTAAAGATGGTCGCTGAAGTTAAACAGAGAATGAACCTTATCATATTTAGATGTGTGACCATTTTAAGTAAGCAACACGAGTACCCTTTGGTTGATGGTCAAAGTTAGCAGTGCGATTAAAACTTATAAATACTTAAATGGGTTGACCTATTAAATCAAACGGGTACTTATAAGCAGAGGTCTGAGTTCTTGATTATCAAAGATGACATGATTCAGCATTAAATGACCGAAAGTGTTGATATGCCAACAAAACAAATTAACTAACCAGCGAAAGCTCCGTCCAGCAAGATCACCAATTAAGCAGCCAAATGAGCCTATTATATAAAATTAGGGGACGCACTTAAGCAACAGCAGATACTGTAGCAATTGAGCCTTTTTTATTAAAATAACTTAATTCAGCATTAATGCCAGAAATGGTTGATATGGACATAAACATACAACCAATCACATCACGTGAAAGCATTGTTGCGCTAGATCACTGCAGTTAGACAGCGATGAAATGATGATAGTTAGATGGGTGACCATTTAAGCAACATGCACGCCACGTGCAAGCAAATGATATTAAATTTGCTTGATTAGGCTGTAAATTAGCCCGAAAAGATTGATATGCCGCAAAACAAACCACCACAATGGAATGAAATGTAACTTTCTTCCATTAGATGCCTATCAAGCAAAATTTAATATTCATATTGCTTGCAGTGCGTGAATGTTGCTTAATGGTCACCATCTAACTAATTCATCATGTTCATTTCGCTGCTTAACTGGCAGTGATCTAGCGGCAAACGCAATGCTTTCACCGTGATAGTGATTGGTTGTATTGTTTTATGGCATATCAACATTTCTGTCATTTAATGCTGAATTAAGTTATTTTAATAAAAAAGGCTCATTTGCTTAAGTTCTTGACTGTTGCTTAAGTGGTCCCCTAATTTTATAATAGGACTCATTGCTGCTTTATAGTTTGGTGATCTTGCGGGACCGGAGCTTTCGTGTTAGTTTAATTTGTTTTGTGGCATATCAACACTTTTCGGTCATTAATGCTGAATCATGTCATCTGAATAATCAAAGAACTCAGGTTGCTATAGTAACCCGTTGTTGATTTAATGGTCACCCCTTAGTATTTATAAGTTTATCGCTGCTTAACTTTGACGATCAACAACGGCTCAGGTTGCTTACTTAAATGGTCACACATCTAATATTATAAGGTCTGCGTCTGTTAAACTTCAGGGACCCATCTTTCGGGTCATCTAATGTTGAATCATGTTCTTTTGATAAACAATGGAACTCGCATTGCTTACAGTACCTGTTGTTGCTTAAATGGTCACCCATCTAAGTATTGTAAAGGTTCCTCGCAGGCTTAACTTCGTGACATCTTTCACGGGTGATTTAATGCTGAATTCGTAATCAATTTAATAAGCGAAGTGGCTCGCATGTGCTTACCAGTACTGTTGTGGCTTAAATGGTCACCATCTTAAGTATTTGTAAGGTTATCACAACTTAACTTCGGTGACATGTTCGACGTGATTTAATGGCTGAATCGAATCATTTTAATAAGAAATGACTCACTCTGATTAAGTTCTGTTGTTACATATGGTCACCCATCTAATATCTATCATGTTCATCGCTGCTTAACTTCACTGAAATATAGCAGGAAACATGCTTTTCAACGTGACTTCCCGTATGCCCCATCCTAATTAGTGAGACCGAAACCAGTTTCAAATATCTTTTACAACTGGTATTTCGCCGGTGGGAAATTTGGCAGTAGCCTTAAACTTGTTTACGCTGGCCTCAGCTGTTATTCTAATAGAGTCTCTTCTTTGTTTTCTTTGATAGCAAAGTACTTTGCTATTCATACGATTCCGGAAACTGAAGAATCTACCTACCGGCTGAGATTCGTCATCATGACACTAGCCAGAAATAGTAGCCTGGAAACAATATAGTTATGGGAAACTAAAATAAATAAAGAATATATGATATATAATATATATATAATATATTATATAATATAATATATATATGTATGTGGTGTGTGTGTGTGTGGTTGTGTGGTATGTGTTCATATATATGTGTGTGTGTTTGTATATATCATATGTGGATCTTTGCATATTATTGTGTATAATGTCTGTATGTATATATGTGTATATATGTATATATGCATATATATGTATATATTATGTGTATTATATTTTATATATATGTATATATGTATAAATAATATATATGTGTATATATTGAATATATGTTTATATATACATACATAAATGAATATATAATTATTTGTGATATGTGTATATGACGTACACACATATATATTTTATAGAATATGTATATCTATATATAATATATACATATATATAAATATATATGTATATATATGTATTGTATATTTATATAGTTATGGTATATGAATGTATATATATTATATTATATATATATATATGTATGTATATACATATGTGTATACATATATATGTGATATAGCTGTATATATACGTACAGAACACATGGAACCACACACACACACACACACACACACACACACTCACACACACAACACACACATATATATATAATATATATAATATATATATATATGATGTGTTCCAAAACAAAGCGCCGTGGGTGTTTTTTTTTATTTTATTTCGTATACTTAATGTTTTATGAAGAAACACGGCATTCTGAACTACGACATTGAATAATCGTATCTGAAATATCTTTTCGATAAGAAACTTGGATATTTTCGGATATATTCGGTCTAGATAAGGTTTGGGGAGGTGATTAGTTTTGGAAAAGAAAAAAAAATCACAAAAAACAAAAATAAAAACACAAATAGAAATAATACAATGGTCCACGAGAAAACCAAAGTCATTATTTTGGTAACAACCCCCTCCCAATCCATAAGATATCGGTATATCGTATATAAATTGAATAACTCCAAACAGTAGGCCGTAATACTGTATGGCTGCACCACTTGAACTTTAACAAAATGCGAGGAGAAAATGCTAGAATAGAACTATAAAAAATTGTCACTTCATGTCAGTTATTGAATACTAGAAGCGGCTACCGGCATCGGCTGGGTAGAGGGGGGATAAAATGTTAGTTTGGCTGATCCAATATTTATCATCGCGAGTTTGATCCTCACTGGATGTCCATAAAAATGGCCCACGTAAATAAGACGCTGGTGAGATGTCAGGAATTTTTTACTCTGGGTAAGAGAATGACATTACATAAAAATATAGTAAGAAATTTTAATTCAATAATTATAATAAAAAAAAGAAGATATAATTTAAGAGGTGATTAATTCAATCAATCATATTTCAAAGCAAAAACAAATAAACATGCCAAAAGAAAATATAACGCCCTGATTCTCCATTCTGTTATACAAATTTTAATCTTTATATATCTTACCAAAATAGGAATAAATCTCATTATTTTTGCACAAAAGCAAGCTCTGGTGATATTTAATGTGTATATATATTCATTCTGTCGTTAATTGTTTTATTTTCAAAGTTTCCTCCGGACATACACAACTGCCCTTTATATATGTATAGATAGAAGGTAATATATGAAGCAAAAATACTATCAGAATTCAATAGAAAAAATGATATGATTTGCGGGGTTCTTGACATTTCTGTTTACCAGACAGATCTGGGTGAAGAAATTAAAACTTGTTGCCTACAAGGTGTGAACAGGAAGGCAAATACCTTGTAGCCAATACAGTTGTTGGTAGTTAAGACATACTTTGTATATTCTGTCATATTACTTGTAATATGAAGGTGATATGCCGTGATATTCCCTTGCAATGGGCGTGACCACATGTGCAAGTCCAGAATGGGATAACGAGTCACCAGAGGGTCTAAACTGAGAACCTGGAGTGACATCATCGTCGTCTGCGGCGGACTTCCAAAAGAAAGAAAGAACGCACCAATATGTTGTTTTAACAGACGATTTTTAGATTTAAAAAAATTATAAAACTAAACCCTAACCCTAACCATAACCCTAAAACAACCGGTTATTGACGGTGTAAATGAAAACATGTCCTTTCTTAATCGAGATCAAAAGGGGTGCCTAAGGTAATATGGTCCGAAGAACTTGTAATATATAAATACAAATGAAATTAATAAAACAATTTTCTATCAGTTTCTATTACCCTCAATAGACATGAAATTATTGAAAAAATAATTTATTTATACCAAACTAAAAAGTATTCTTTATCCAGATATTTAAAAGACGTAATGGGTAAAACTTGTGAGCATTGAAATAAAATGGAAATAAGAAAATAAAAGATAATAATCTCCCATGAGTCTTCAGACAGGAAGACCCTCCCCCGGCATGTGCAGGAAAAGAGACCCACTTCCTACCACCTCGGCCATTCGGAACTAACCAACCGGAATCAGACACTATTACTGAACGGGAAGAAATTTTCCCCTCCACAAAGTAGCTATGACCGATGAATAAAAACCTGAATCCTAAAACTACTTTTGTTTTATTCTCTTCCCTTTTTCGTTCCTTAATTTCTTTTCAGCTCGATCACCAAATTAATGGGCCTAAAAGGAAAAATTCTGAGCACGCACCAGAATAAACAGCGACCTTTAAACCAACATTAAAATCCATCTCACCCACAAAACTCCCAATAATAATCCTTCTACAAGGATGGCTTTGGTATTAAATAACCCACCAAGGTTCATATGCCATTAAACAAGGAAACAAAAAATGCCACCCTCTAAGTATCTGGTTAGAATCCAATTACAGCACTATGGGAAATGCAAACTACCTCGTCCAGAATTTGAAACTCGAGACGTCGTGGGCCTTTCCTACGATTGATAACTGTTAAACAGCGAGCTTCCATTTACAATAATTTTCGATCACGCTTCGTATTTGCACAAGGCATTAGAGATTCGAATGACGTCACCATGAGAGTAAATAGGTTAAACTGTTTACAAACACATACTCGCAGCACGCGCGCGCACACTCACACACACACATACATATATATATATATAAGTTTCGACATATCACGGCTCTTCATGTGTATATATGCAATGCATATATATGTGTGTGTATATATGCAATGTATTATATGTGTGGGTGCATTCATATATACATGTGTGTGTGTGTGAGTGTGTGTGTGTGTGTGTGTCAATGTGTTATATATATTCGTGAGTATACATGAATATTATATATAAGTTCAAATATGTATGTATTATGTGTCTGTTAGCTCAGTCGGTAGAGGATTCGGCTAGAATCATAAGGTTCCTAGTTCGATACCGGCCCTCCAACTCAGGGTAGCATAGGGATCTATGCGGTAAAGTAGGGAGCTGATACCGACATTAGGCTGCCTGACGACTTCTTATATATATGTGTATGCTTGCATTATGTTTGTGTGTATATATATATATATATGTATATATATATATATATATATATATATATAGTCATCAAATACTGTTTCGGCGTATCACATCTCTTCATGTGTATATATGTATTATATATGTGTGTATGTATATGTATCATATATATGTGTGTGTTTTTATATGTATGTATATACATATATATATTATATATGCGTGTACATATATATATCATGCATGTATACATATATGTATGCTTCCATTTTGTGTGTGTATATGCATATATAAATGTAAATATATATATATATCATTGTATATAAACTGTAATATATATATATATTATATATATATATATATATATATATATATATAGTCATCCACATACAGTCATGGTTAGACGTATCACGTCTCTTCAGGTGTATATATGTTATTATATAATATGTGTGTGTGTGTATATGCATTATATATATATGTGTGTGTGTATATGTATTATATATATGTGTGCGTATACATGTATGTATTATATATGTATATGTATATATATATATATGGGCATATATGTATGTATCATGTATGTGTAAATATGTAAGTATGCTAGCATTTTGTGAGTGTGTATTGTATGCATGCATATATATAATGTATATATACGTAAATATATAAACTATATATATATGTAATATATATACAGTTTATATATTTACATATATATACATTTATTATTTATACATATGCATGCATCCATATACACACAACATGCAGGCATGTATATGCACACGCACGCACACACACACACACGGACACACACACACAGACATACACACACACACACACACACACACACATATATATATATATATATTATTATATAGAGAGAGAGAGAGAGAGAGTGAGGAGAGCAAACGTGCAAGTGAGCGAATGAAGAGCGAGCGAGCGAGCGCGCGAGCGAGAGAGAGAGAGAGAGAGAGAGAGAGAGAGAGAGAGAAGGGGATGTGCCCAGAAAAAAATTGAATATAATACAAGGAATTACCTAGCGAACCAGTTCCAAGTTTTTGGTTTTTACCAAAGTCTTTCAATTAAAGACGCTTTGGTAACAATTCCAAATCTTCTGGAGGGACGCAAATAATTCTTAGACTCGAAACGCGCATTGGAAAAGAAGAGAACGAAGAAGAAGAAGAAGAAAATGGTAGCAATGAAATTAGCTTGTATTATTGAATACCCAACCACACAGAAGTAAAGAAAAAATCGATCTTTTAAGCGCGGCTCGACTGACGCGAGCGTGCATTGCTTTCATCCAAAATACCAAGACACGGCAAAATAAGAAAAAATAAAAATAAAAAAATAAAAAAAGAAGATTAAGAAATACATCAATAATATCTTTCGGCTATTTTTAGATGAAGGTCATCGTAAGATTTAAAACTCGTCGTCTTTTGCGTCAGGGAGGCCTGTTTTAAAGATACCTTCTATCCTAACTAAGTGAGAGAAAAAAAAATTATTGAGGGAACGAAACGGTAAATCACATAATAAGAGAATGTAGCAAATTGTATCAGCAAGAGTGCAAGAGCAAGCACTCCTAGAATGTATGTGTATATATTTATTATATAAACATGTGTGTGTAGATATGCATGCGTGAGTATTTGCATTATATATATATATATATATAAGTGCATGTGTGTATACATGCATGTAATATATATATGTATGTGTGTGTGTGTGTGTGGATTATGTGTGTGTGAATATATATATGTATGCATGCATTTTGTGTACGTGTATATGTATGCTTGCATTTTTTGTTTGTATAATGTATGTAAGCATTTTGTATATATATATATATATATATATATATATTATATATTTATTTATTATAGTGTACAATACGTTTAAGGTGCTATTTAAGGCGCGTTGTCGTGATGAAGGGGAGCTAACATGCTGCATGAAAACCAGTGGTAACAATAGGACCTTAAAAGTATTGTACACTATAATAGATAAATAAATACAACTCTTACACACGTAATCGACCACTTTATTTTTCAATTCTCCATCACTAACAAAAGGACTATATATATATATATATATATATATATATATATATATTATATATATATATATATATTTAATATACCAAGCGTGTTGGTAGATCCTTGCGGAGAAAAAACCAGCAGAAAGTTTGATTGTAAAAATATACTACCAAACATCAACCAAGAAGAAAAAAATTTTGAAAAAAAAGAAAGGACCAAGATATTCGTACCAACAAAAAAATCTATTGGTACTGTATTTGGCCAAAAGAAAAAACAATTTATATGTATATATATGTATATAAGATATATATATATATATATTCATATAACCGCTAGGAGAAAGCTAATAAGTAAAAAGTGCTCGATACCTAAGTAGAGCCAATAATAAAGATAATCTAATGAGTCAGACGAACCTACTATTAGTTCGCATAAAGCTCTTCAGGGCTAAAATCTGACTCGAGAGAGAGTTTTCTAGGGTGGCTGCTTAAATACTCTACCCACTTATGGGTGAAAACTGGCGAACAAGGGAAGATAACGCTTCTAAACCCCAAATCGATCCCAGCAGGGGATGACAATCACGACATGAGTATGCCCCCAAAAAGCTACCCGTAGAATCACAATGAAGTCCAGGAGAGATTTCACGACGCTTCGAAGAGATGTTGCGAGATAACAAATATAGCTTACACTGATATCGCTAACAAAGCAATACATTTCGGTAAGAAAGGAAATATTTCGAAACTTTCGCGTTAAAATAGGCACATGTCATCATTGTTTGATGACTACACGAACTGGTGCGTTGTTACCGATTTAGAACATGAACTCGTATTTCCAACAGAAATAACCTAACATTAATATTATCATCTGGTCCGTTAAGTTGAAAAAAAACTTTTCGTCATTGAGTTAATGTTTTGTCCCCTGTCCTCCAAAATAAATTTTTGCGTCTTGTCCTCAGGTTCGTAAAAAATTGAGTTAATAGTCGGCTGATTTATGAGGGGAACGGTTGAAGTAGTACAGTCATCAACTAAATAAATTGAATTAACGGTCCATTTAGAATAAAACTTCCAATGGGAAATTCAGCTTAAGTTGAGAAAAACTATGAGGATCTGCGAGGACAACGTGTCAGAAATGGCTGGATAACAAATGTATTTCCTAACGAGGTCGGATGCCGACATTTTATTACCAACTCAACCTCCGCATTCTTGACTAATCTTGGACTTTTTCCATCGGACAAGAGGGAAAAAAAGATCTAAGATTAATTTCTAACTACAGTAGCGTGGAAATGGCAATTCCACAGAGTGACAACAATCCAACAACCTATGGTCCTATGGTGGTAATGATGTTTCGGCCCCTAAACCATGCTTGAACCCAGAGTCATTGTATCAACTTATGTTCTAAATGCTCTGATTATCTTATACAGTAATACCTTGACTTACAACCCATTAGAACAGCGAAGTTAAGCAGCAATGACCCTGTTCAATACATACTTGGGTGACCAATTATGCGTCAGCAGGTATTGTAAGCTATATGAAACTTTTGCTTATCGAAATGACTTGATTTGGTATTAAATGATCCGAAAGAGGTTTGATATGCAGTAAAACAAAACAACTAGCCATTGAATGCCCCCAACTTAAGAGTTAAGAGCTGTAACTCGGTCAATTCTTTGCTTTGTATTGAGAGCTTACATTTGAGATACGAGCGGGCTTCGGGTACGCTTATGTTAATGAGTTCATTAAAAACATGAAAGATTACCAATTTATTACGCCAAAGAAAAATATGATTTATAAAACATGAAGATTAAAACCTATTACAGCACGAGGTGGCCTATAGTCGGTATCAGCCAGAAAGCGAGGAAGTCTATCGCCTTTTCACTAGCGATGGACCAAGGAGATTGTTTTGGTGTCTGAAGTAGAGCGCCACACCTACCACCAGCTCCTTACTTTACCGCACAGAAACCTGTGCTACTCATACGCTGAGTTGGCGAGGACCGGTATCGAACCCGGAAACTTGTGGTTCCTAGTCCAATGCTCTACCGACTGAGCTATACCGGCCCATTACAGCGCAGCAAATCGTTAAATTCTATTCTATTACATTTTTATACAATACAGTGCTATTTTTCTTATTTAAAAACTGTGATAGAAAAATATGATGTTTTGGGGGGAGGGGAGGGGGGTGGAACGGACTAATGGTATAAACTCATAAGCCATTGTACAATAGTAATAATAATAACAACAAAAATAATTGGGACTTCGAGATAAAGACTGTTAAACTAAGCCCAGCAAGGAGACCAGGCCTAGTATTGATTAACAAACCAAAAGAGAACGTGTCAACAAATAGACTTTGCAGTTCCAGCAGATCATAGAGTGAAGATGAAGGAAAATGAAAAGATAGACAAATACTTGGATCTTGCCAGAGAATTGAAAAAGCTGTGGAATATGAGGGTGAAAGTGCTACCAATTGTAGTAGGTAACCTTGGAACAGTCCAAAAAGCCTTGGGAAAAAACTGGAGGAACTGGAAATCAGAGGAAGAACTGAGACCATTCAGACAACAGCATTGTTGAAATCGGCTAGAATACTCAGAAGTGTTCTGGAGACCTGGGGAGACTTGCTGTCACATAGACTCCAGTGAAGGACCATCAGTTAACGCTGGTGTAAAAATAATAATAAGTCGGGGTGGCCTATCAGTGAGCGTGTCTATCCCTTTTCACTAGCGTTAGACCAAGGAGATTGTGTTTGCGTCCGAGCTGGAGCGCCACACCTACCATCAGCTCCTTACTTTATCGCACATATCCCTGTGCTACTCATACGCTTAGTTGGCGAGGGCCAGTATCGAACTATGAACCTTGTGGTTTCTAGCCGAACGCTCTACTGAACCAAACCCGGCCCTTAAATAATAATAATAAAATAATAAATAATAATAATAATAATAATGATCACCATGCTACTAAATGGTATATGCAAAACAGGAATATGTCCTAGAAACTGGGAAACATAAAATCCTTTGGAACTTTGAGATACAGATGGAAACCCTAATCCCGGCATGAAGATCATACCTAGTGTCGATTAATGCCAAGAACAGAAGTCATATCGTGGATTTTGCCGTCTCTTTAAATCACCGAGTGAAAATGAAAGAATACAAAAGATAGACGAATACTTGGACCTTGCCAGAGAACTGGAAAATCTGTGGAACATGAAGGTATAGATCGTAACAATTTTAATTATTATCCTTGGAATGGTTCCCAATGGCCTGGGAAAGAAAGTGGATGAATTGGAAATTAGAGGATGAATAGAGACCATCCAAACAGCATTATTAAAGTAAGTAAAGTCGTTGGGGTGGCCTAAAGTCGGTATCAGCCAATCAGTGAGGGAGTCTATCCTCTTTTTCACTAGCGCTAGACCAAGGAGATTGTTTTTTGTGTCAGCTCCTTACTTTACCGCACATATCCCTGTGCTACTCACACGCTTAGTTGGTGAGGGCCGGTATCGAACTAGGAGCCTTGTGATTTTTAGTCGAACAACATTACTAAGATGGCTAATATACCGAGAAGAATCCTGTAGACCTGTAGACTTGTATAGACTTGTTGTCACTCAGCCTCCTGTGAACCACCCGCTATGATGGGTGTGAAAAACACATTGAGTGAAATAAGAGTCACAAATGTACAAAGATATTGCGATAGATGTTGTTGTTGTCGTTATGCCAGCATTCAGCCGGGGTGGGTCGAGCCAGCTCTACCCATTCAAAGATGGAGTATCACAGGAATAGGAAGTATACAAGCAGTCCCCCAAACCCTCCGTGGAGACACTCTTGTCTACCGCAGATTATCCAGCAGACACAGGGACGATAGGACCAAAAGTAACCACCGATTTCTGGTTCAGACGCTTCTTCCATTTTTCACCAGAGCCCCTTTGGTCGGGTTATGGCCTTAATATCACTGGATCTCAGACCTGTCCATCTTGGGTGACCCTGGGCAGTTTTTGACAGAAATAAGGCTGACTGAGATATGGTCTTCCCCACGTCCTTCATCTATAGCAGGGTTTCTCAACGGGGTAAATAAAATTAGGTAAATGAGATTAGGGGAACAAGGACACATTTAAAAATGGCGGGGATACAAGAGGCCATAAAAGACCAAGGAAAATTTAGGACCAGCAAAATATAGATATGGACTATTTTGTAACTAATGATTAATATTAGAAATAAAATATTAAACATTATTTAAATTTTAAATAACTCTAAGCCATTTTGTTAGCATAAATATTTATTTGTTGAGATCAGATTTCCATATGATTGAGAATCTGTCTAATGCAGTCCATGCTTTTCCTATAGTGCATTAATATAGATTTCTGTGGATGAGATATTATTACTTGAACTGGACTACTAATTCTAGGGGCTTACTATCGAGTTTGAAGGTGCCTCCCTTCGGTTTAAAATACATGAACTCTGTTTTATTAGAGTTTACATAGAAGTCAATGTTCTTCTTTGCTGTATTCTCCAGACTATGTAACAGTGATTCAGTTTGTACGTGTGTATTTTAAAGAAGCGCCAGATCATCTGCGTAGTCGGTATTCGTAATAGTCTCTGAGGGATATCGTCTACTTCTTGCCTTTTTTTTAAAGGGTGAAACCTTTTTCTTTCATGAGATCTAGTGACGTTAGGAGTACATAAGTTATTTTGAATACTAGCAAAAATAACACCCTCCAGGCGGTGTAATTTTTTTTTAGATATTGCCTGATAGGGGGTTAAAATTCAATGTAATAGGTTTTGTATCATAAGTAAGCAAAAAATATTAAAGGGTTAAAATAAAGAAAATAAAACAATTTTAAATATAAACTTAATTCTGTGCCCCTCAAATAAAGTGTTGCTTGCATCTATTAATTAAATGATTGTTTTGATATTTTTTTGATGGGGAACGGGAGGCAATGCACGGCAACTACCGTATTCTCTGAGTATTGTCTTTGCCTGCCAGAAATCGAACCCACGTCCTCCCAATGCAAAAATGAGACTTAGGCGTTGCGCGGACGTGAGGTTCGACTCAGATTCCCGGATGATTAACCTATATAAGACTATATTAACCGAATTGTTTCTAACTCGGGTATCCCGGATGTTGAAAGCTACGTCCATGAATAGCGGGAGTCGAAAGAAGACAGAACAGAGTGGCGCGTGCACCGGACTGACCTACAAAGAAAAGAAAAGGAAAGGAAAGGAAAGGAAGACAGACAGACAGGTTACCAGTTAACGTCGGGCTTGATTGCAGACCCCCTCCCCTCAACAAAGAACTTCAACAAAATTTTACACATCAGTTTTTAAAAAATTGTTTTGAATATTTTACACATCAATTTTACTCAAAATAGTCGGTTCTTATTTATCTGTAAACTTTTAAATTAACTTCGGGTTACTGAAAAAAGGACGAGAGTTAGAATAACAACTTATGTTTATTTTATTGTTCTTTATTCTATGCATTGAAGATTTAGGGTAAAGTAACGTAAGCAGTTACAAACAAACTGAAACTGAATTTCCATTGTTAATAGATGTATGATGCTAACGTATCTCCTTGCAGAACTATGGCAACAATGTTAAAGAAATTCTATCACCATAAGGTGAACGAACAATTTCTTTAGTATCTTTGTAGCGTCATTATAGCGGTAACCGTTTCTTTGGGGAGGCTTTAGTTTGGTTTGTTTTACGGCATATCAACCTCAGTGGGTCATTTAATGCGATAAAGCTTTGAAATAAGTTCATTCTTAATAGATGCACAATTTATTTTATAAATACCTTTTTTCTATTTAACCCATAGATAGTACCTGTTAGGGTCCCAACACTCCGGGTCAGAGTGGGCCAGGGAGCAATGGTGATGAAGGGGTGCTCCACATTCCCCGAACCTCAAACTGGAACCTCACCATGAGAGTTTAATCATTCCCAGGACATGTAGACACTCAGGCATCACCTAGCACCCATATGATAAAAAGGGTTTGGGCTGGCCATTGGAGCAATCATATAGGTGCTAGGGCTTGACGTGACCAACCCGATTGATCGTGGGGGCCTCTCCGACCACGCGTCTAACCCAAGAAAGGGCAAAGTGGAGTATTGCAAGTCATGAACTGCTCAACCACCTGGGTTCTATCCTTAAGCAGCCACGGGGCACCACCCACGGCAAACAGGTGGCTCCATTGGGGAGTCTTACTCCTCTGCAGAGGTGCAGTCGGTGCATTCTAACACCCAGGGCAGTTTGGGGAGGCCGTATGCTAGTAGTATTTGCTCCAATTATACTTTATTTGTTTCGTTTTCTTCTGTGTACCTGTCCGTGTTTTTACGATGTTGACCAAAAAGCCGGCGACCGAGGCTTCTTTTTAACATAAAACACACGAAGGGAAAAGTTGGTTAGCCGGCCAGACAAGACGGGCAACGGATCGATGCAAACACATAATAATTATCACATTTTCAATAAATATCTAAAAACTAATGTGTGAATGAACAATATCTCTTTTAAATCAATGTATTCATAGGATTGAATAATACCTTCATTCATTTTGCCAATGAAATAAGATAATTAAAATATAATGCATTCAAAGAAGTGGATAATACCCTGTTTGGTAATAAAAATGAAATATCTAAAAATTAATGTATTCTTAGGAGTGGATAATATTTTCTTTGACAATAAAATAAAATATTCAATATTGATATATTCATGGGAGTGGATAATACGTTCTTTAATTTTGCAAATAATAAGATATTTAAAAATTAATATATTCAGAGTGGATAATATCTTTTTTTTGCTAATAAATGGCTTCAAAAGTTAATGCATTCACCGCCAAAAAAGATGTATATATCACTGAATTACAAAAACATTAATTATATATATATATATATATATATATATATATATATATAATATATATTATGTATATATATATATATATATATATATATATATATATATATATATATGTATGTGTGTGTGTGTGTGTGTGTGTGTGTATATGTATGTATCTATATATGTATAGATTTATAGGTATATATAAGTATGTGAGTGTCTAGTGTGTGTGTGTGTGTTGTGTGTGTGTGTGTGTGCGAGGGGGAGAGGGTGAAGGGAGAGAGAGAGTGTGTGTATATTAAATGTAGATGAATACAACCTCTAAATATATGTTTTTTTTTTCATA
Organism: Doryteuthis pealeii; assembly: GCA_023376005.1. NCBI lineage: Eukaryota > Metazoa > Mollusca > Cephalopoda > Myopsida > Loliginidae > Doryteuthis > Doryteuthis pealeii. Next base: position 65,950,787 of record CM042166.1, read on the forward strand.
TTTTTATATTTACATAACGTCATTTTTAATATATATATATATATATATAATTATATATATATATATATATAGTATATGTGTGTGTGTGTGTGTGTGTGTGTGTGTGTGTGTTGCTTGAGATAGAGAGATATATGAAGATAGATACAATGAGTGCGTGTATATAAAAGAATATGAAAAAAATATTTTGTTGATTTATTTCTGAATGAATGTAATAATTAAATACATCCTCTAAATATCTATTTTTCATATTTTTGTATTAACATACCGTCTTCTTATTTCCATTTCTTGATTGATATATATATATATATATATATATATATATATATATATATATATTATATATATATAAACTAGCAAAATTAGCCGGTCCATGACCGACGAAAAGATTTTAGGACCCAGGGAGTTCTTAAAAATAAATTTAAAAAAAAAATCACTGAAATTTATGTATTACAGAGTTTATTTTAGGGATTATTTAAGGAATTTATGTATTACAAGTGTTTATTTTAGGGATTGAAAATATTTTTTTAAATGTAATCCTGAATTTTTTAGTGTTTTGAAATAATTTTATGTCATAATATTAACAGTTTTTATGTAGAATTCAGAATACGTTTTTTTATAATAAAAAAATCCGTATGGAAACTTCAAAAAAGTCCACCTCAGACACAAAAAACAATCTCCTTTGTCTAGCGCTAGTGAAAAAGTTCAAGTGGTGCACCATACATTCGTACTAACAGCATTAACGCATGGAAGAATTCCTGTTCTATTTGATTAGAGAAATCAGATTTTCGTTCATCGAGAACCTATCATAGCGCTCTATGATTTGCCTATGCGTATATTATAAAATATAATAATAATATCTTTTCAGTTAGTATATCTGAGACCTGTCAGCTGTTCTTATAAACATTCTCTTAATTCCAGAATATTTTATAATCTTTCCACAGATTATCTAACATTGCATAAAGGAGTTTAGAGATGGGGCATTCACTATTGATGATGGTAGTTTATTCATGTATTCACCATTATGTTAGCTAATAATTTTTTCTTGGCATTTGATTTACAGTTTTTTTAGAGTTTTATTTTATAACCTGGTAACAATTTATGTTGTAAAAAAAAAAAAAAATAATAATAATCTTCATACAATGACTGCTATTTACACAGTAGCATTGCAACCAACAAAGCTTCATCAGATGATGACTCTGGTTCAGGCATGGTTTCGGGGCCGAAGCATCATTACCACTAACCCAGAGCGCCCCAGCAGTATCTCACAATACCACCAGACTTTGTCGGTTTGATGTCACAAAATAGGACTGCCATATCCACGCTGATGCGGTTAGAGCTTTCTCCTGGATCTTATTTAATATTCCTTTTGTCTGGTAGAGAAAGTCCAAGTTTAGACAAAAATGCCGAGGTTGAGTTGGCAATAAACCCCCGACATCCGACCTCAATATACCTTGTATATCTATATTTACACTTTTGTAGTTAACGGTTTTAACGATATGTTAGCATTGTCGGGCGATCGCGTTAAGGGATTACTTTTTCATGGTATTGATCAGGTTTATGTTTATATTTTTTGGTATAATGCACTTTGGGATCTGTTCTGAAATAAAACCTGAGGGTTTGTTAATGTGGCTCAAAGTTCGTTATTGTGGCTTATCGTCGAATAGACACACTTAACCGAAATGCTTACTAAAAGGTCTAGACTCCTTCAGGAACGATATACATCGATTTCTTTCTTATCCACGGCATTAGAAACTGAGAGAGAGAGAGAGAGAGAGAGAGAGGAGAGAGAGAGAGAGAGGAGAGAGAGAGAGAGAGAATAAAACAGCGAATCTAACGCTTGTGTTTTGTGTTTGTTGTTTTTTTACTCCTTATCAGACGAATAGCCATCACTGACATACCCAATCGTCGCTGACTGCGCAAGTGCATTATTATCATTAATATTATTATTTCACCCTTTTGAGTTTTCACATCAGCGTTAGCTCATGGTATTTCACTGATATCTCAGTGACAATCTCCTCAGGTCTCCATGATCTTCTGAGTAATCTAGTCGATTGCAGCAATATAGTAGTCTGGATTTTATTATTATTATTAGTTTTTCACACCTGTCGTAGCTGGTGTTTCACTGGGGGTTGGTGACGCAAGTCTCTTCAGGTCTCCCGTACTCTTCTGGTATTCTAGTCGATCCAACAGTGCTGTAGTTTGGATGGTCTCGGTTCTTCCCGATTTCCAATACACCCAAATTCTTTTCCAGAGCTTTGAGGATCGTTCAAGGGCACCAACCACGATTGGTACCCAACTTCAAGTTCATGTTCCAAAGTTTCCTCAGTTCTCTGCAAAGTCTAAGTATTTGTCAATCTTTTGCTTATATTTCATTTATCTTTTCGGTGGTCGGCCGGACGTTAAACTCCACGAGATGACGGATCGAGTTTTTGC
>CM042166.1:65953319-65983319 GCA_023376005.1 Doryteuthis pealeii
GGGTTAGGGTCAGGGGTTAGTTTTATAATTAAAAAAAAATCTAAAAATCGTCTCTTTAAAACATAGATATTGACGGTGTAAAATGAAAAACATGTCCTTTCTTAATCGAGATAAAAAGGGGTGCCTAAAGGCCATATGGTCCAACCAAACTTCTAGAATTGGGAATTGGAGGTCTGTGATCATTCCAACAAAGATGGTGGAATTTGTTCTAAATTGGCCTATCAAAGACACGAAGAACTTTCTTTGACTCCATTTCTCCTTCAATTAACCGGATGTAAATTAAATTTGAAGGAAGAAAAAAAGAAAAGAATCAACCAATCATATGACGAGAATCCAGTGTCAGTAAATGTCACCAAAAATGTGTAAAAATAATGAGTGTTAATTTAAAACAAAAATTGATGTGAGACCAAATTGCCTCAGGAGAGAATTATGTCTGGAAATTTATTTTCGAAATTTCGTTTCTTCCCACGTGAAAAATCCAAAATTTTAAAAATGTGTGTATATCATTATTTTTTCTTTATTATATAAAGAATAATTAGAGTTAGCGTTTCTACAAGACTGCACATCGCACCAAACACGGACACACACACACACACACACACACACACACACACATTCACACGCACTCACACACACTTACTCTCAAACATACTCACACACGCTCTCACACACTCACACACACGCTCTCACACACTCACACACACACTCACACACTCTCTCTCTCCTCCCTCTCTCTCCCACACACACATCTTCACTCACAAATGTGTCCACCCTATCGCCTGGGATTAGGATAAGAGCATGTCTACCCAACCCATCCACACGAGCAGAATTCGGGATGAAGTGAAATTTTAAGCGGAGTGATAATAAGTCGTCGGAATGGCATAAAGACGATATCAACCAGACAGCGAGGGAGTCTATCTCCTTTTCATTCGCGCTAGACCAATGAGATTATCTTAGCATCTGAGGTGGAGCACCACACCTACCATCATCTCCTCACTTTACCACACAGATCCCTGTGCTACTCATGCGCTGAGTTGGCGCGGGCCGGTGTCGAACCAGGAACCTTGTGGTTTGTAGGCAAATGTGTGTGAGAGAGAATAAGAATAAGAGTGACAAGATAGATAGATAGATAGATTGATGCGCCCTGATTGGCTATGATTAGTGTGTACATGCATCTAATGGAGAAAGTATTCATTCATTTCCATTGTGTTGGTTTTGTTTTGCGGCATATCAATCCTTTTCGGGTTATTTAATGCCTAATCAAGCAAATTTAATATTCATTTGCTTGCAGTGCGTGATGTTGCTTAAATGGTCACCCATCTAACTATTCATCATGTTCATCGCTGCTTAACTGCAGTGATCTAGCGGCAACCAATGCTTTCAACGTGATGTGATTGGTTGTATTGTTTTATGGCATATCAACCATTTCTGGTCATTTAATGCTGAATTAAGTTATTTTAATAAAAAAGGGCTCAATTTGCTTACAGTATCTGCTGTTGCTGAAGTGGTCACCTAATTTTATAAATAGGCTCATTGCTGCTTAAGTTTGGTGATCTTGCTGGACCGGAGCTTTCGTGGTTAGTTAATTTGTTTTGTGGCATATCAACACTTTTCGGGTCATTTAATGCTGAATCACGTCATCTTGATAATCAAAGAACTCAGATTGCTTATAGTACCCGTTGTTGATTTAATGGTCACCCATTTAAGTATTTATAAGTTTTATCGCTGCTTAACTTTGACGATCAACAAAGGACTCAGGTTGCTTACTTAAATGGTCACACATCTAAATATTTATAAGGTTCATCTCTGTTAAACTTCAGGGACCATCTTTCGGGTCATCTAATGTTGAATCATGTCATTTTGATAAACAATGGACTCGCATTGCTTACAGTACCTGTTGTTGCTTAAATGGTCACCCATCTAAGTATTTCTAAGGTTCCTCGCAGCTTAACTTCGGTGACCATCTTTCGGGTGATTTAATGCTGAATCGAATCATTTTAATAAGCAAAGGGCTCGCATTGCTTACAGTACCTGTTGTTGCTTAAATGGTCACCCATCTAAGTATTTGTAAGGTTCATCACAACTTAACTTCGGTGACCATCTTTCGGGTGATTTAATGCTGAATCGAATCATTTTAATAAGCAAATGACTCACTCTGATTACAGTATCTGTTGTTACATAAATGGTCACCCATCTAAGTATCTATCATGTTCATCGCTGCTTAACTTCACTGATATAGCAGGAACCAATGCTTTCAACGTGACTTCCCCGTATGCCCCATCCTAATTAGTGAGACCGAAACCAGTTTCAAATATCTTTTACAACTGGTATTTCGCCGGTGGGAAATTTGCAGTTACCTTAACTTGTTTACGTCTGGCCTTCAGCTGTTTATCTAACGCAGAGTCTCTTCTTTTGTTTTCTATGATAGCAACAGTACTTTGCTATTCAGTACGATTCCGGAAAATGAAGAATCTACCTACGGCTGAGATCGTATCATGACAACTAGCCAGAAATAGTAGCCCTGGAAACAATATATTATGGGAAACTAAATAAAATAAGAATATATATATATATATATATATATATATATATATATATATATGTATGTGTGTGTGTGTGTGTGTGTGTGTGTGTGTGCATATATATGTGTGTGTGTATGTGTATATATATATGTGGATCTTTGCATATATGTGTGTATATATGTCTGTATGTATATATGTGTATATATGTATATATGCATATATATGTATATATATGTGTATATATATTTATATATATATGTATATATGTATAAATAAATATATATGTGTATATATTTGAATATATGTTTATATATACATACATAAATGAATATATATATATTTGTGATATGTGTATATATACGTACACACAATATATATTTATAGATATGTATATCTATATTATATATATACATATATATATAAATATATATGTATATATATGTATGTATATATATATATGTATATTAGGTATATGAATGTATATAATATATATATATATATATAATATGTATATACATATGTGTATACATATATATGTGATATAGCTGTATATATACGTACAAACACATGGAAACACACACACACACACACACACACACACACACACACACACACACATATATATATATATATATATATATATATATATATATATATGATGTGTTCCAAAACAAAGCGCCGTGGGTGTTTTTTTTATTTTATTTCGTATACTTAATGTTTTATGAAGAAACACGGCATTCTGAACTACGACATTGAATAATCGTATCTGAAATATCTTTTCGATAAGAAACTTGGATATTTTCGGATATATATCGGTCTAGATAAGGTTTGGGGAGGTGATTAGTTTTGGAAAGAAAGAAAAAAAAATCACAAAACAAAAAATAAAAACAAACAAATAGAAATAATAACAATGGTCCACGAGAAAACAAAGTCATTATTTTAGGTAAACAACCCCCTCCCAATCCATAAGATATCGGTATATTCGTATATAAATTGGAATAACTCCAAACAGTAGCCGTAATACTGTATGGCTGCACCACTTGAACTTTAACAAAATGCGAGGAGAAAATGCTAGATAAGAACTATAAAAAATTGTCACTCATGTCAGTTATTGAATACTAGAAGCGGCTACCCGGCATCGGCTGGGTAGAGGGGGGATAAAAATGTTAGTTTGGCTGATCCAATATTTATCATCGCGAGTTTGATCCTCACTGGATGTCCCATAAAAATGCCCACGTAAATAAGACCTGGTGAGATGTCAGGAATTTTTTACTCTGGGTAAAGAGAATGACATTACATAAAAATATAGTAAGAAATTTTAATTCAATAATTATAATAAAAAAAAAGAAGATATAATTTAAAATGAGGTGATTAATTCAATCAATCAATATTTCAAAGCAAAAACAAATAAACATGCCAAAAGAAAAAAATATAACGCCCTGATTCTCCATTCTGTTATACAAATTTTAATCTTTATATATCTTACCAAATAGGAATAAAATCTTCATTATTTTTGCACAAAAGCCAAGCTCTGGTGATATTTAATGTGTATATATATTCATTCTGTCGTTAATTGTTTTATTTTCAAAGTTTCCTCCGGACATACACAACTGCCCTTTATATATGTATAGATAGAAGGTATATATGAAGCAAAATACCTATCAGAATTCAATAGAAAAAATGATATGATTTGCGGGGTTCTTGACATTTCTGTCTACCAGACAGATCTGGGGTGAAGAAATTAAAACTGTGTTGCCTACAAGGTGTGAACAGGAAGGCAAAATACCTTGTAGCCAATACAGTTGTTGGTAGTTAAGACATACTTTGTATATTCGTCAATATTACTTGTAATATGAAGGTGATATGCAGTGAATATTCCCTTGCAATGGGCGTGACCACATCTACAAGTCCTGAATGGGACTAACGAGTCACCAGAGGGTCTAAAACTGGAGACCTGGAGTGACATCATCGTCGTCTGCGGCGGACTTCCAAAAGAAAAGAAAGAACGCACCATATGTTGTTTTAACAGACGATTTTTAGATTTTAAAAAAAATTATAAAACTAAACCCTAACCCTAACCATAACCCCTAAAAACAACCGGTTATTGACGGTGTAAATGAAAAACATGTCCTTTCTTAATCGAGATCAAAAAGGGGTGCCTAAGGTAATATGGTCCGAAAGAACTTGTAATATATAAATACAAATGAAATTAATAAAACAATTTTCTATCAGTTTCTATTACCCCTCAATAGACATGAAATTATTGAAAAAATAATTTATTTATAAAACCAAACTAAAAAGTACTTCTTTATCCAGATATTTAAAAGACGTAATGGGTAAAACTTGTGAGCATTGAAATAAAATGGAAATAAGAAAATAAAAGATAATAATCTCCCATGAGTCTTCAGACAGGAAGACCCCTCCCCCGGCATGTGCAGGAAAAGAGACCCACTTCCTACCACCTCGGCCATTCGGACTAGACCCCAACCGGAATCAGACACTATTACTGAACGGGAAGAAATTTCCCCTCCACAAAGTAGCTATGACCGATGAATAAAACCTGAATCCTAAAACTACCTTTTGTTTTATTCTCTTCCCTTTTCGTTCCTTAATTTCTTTTCAGCTCGATCACCAAATATAATGGGCCTAAAAGGAAAAATTCTGAGCACGCACCAGAAATAAACAGCGACCTTTAAACCAACATTAAAATCCATCTCACCCACAAAACTCCCAATAATAATCCTTCTACAAGGATGGCTTTGGTATTAAATAACCCACCAAGGTTCATATGCCATTAAACAAGGAAACCAAAAAATGCCACCCTCTAAGTATCTGGTTAGAATCCAATTACAGCACTATGGGAAATGCAAACTACCTCGTCCAGAATTTGAACTCGAGACGTCGTGGGCCTTTCCTACGATTGATAACTGTTAAACAGCGAGCTTCCATTTACAATAATTTTCGATCACGCTTCGTATTTGCACAAGGCATTAGAGATTCGAATGACGTCACACATGAGAGTAAATAGGTTAAACTGTTTACAAACACATACTCGCACGCACGCGCGCGCACACTCACACACACATACATATATATATATATAAGTTTCGACATATCACGGCTCTTCATGTGTATATATGCAATGCATATATATGTGTGTGTATATATGCAATGTATTATATGTGTGGGTGCATTCATTATATACATGTGTGTGTGTGTGTGAGTGTGTGTGTGTGTGTGTGTCAATGTGTTATATATATTCGTGAGTATACATGAATATTAATATAAGTTCAAATATGTATGTATTATGTGTCTGTTAGCTCAGTCGGTAGAGGTTCGGCTAGAAATCATAAGGTTCCTAGTTCGATACCGGCCCTCTCCAACTCAGGGTAGCATAGGGATCTATGCGGTAAAGTAGGGAGCTGATACCGACATTAGGCTGCCCTGACGACTTCTTATATATATGTGTATGCTTGCATTATGTTTGTGTGTATATATATATATATATATATATATATATATATATATATATATAGTCATCCAAATACTGTTTCGGCGTATCACATCTCTTCATGTGTATATATGTATTATATATGTGTGTATGTATATGTATCATATATATGTGTGTGTTTTTTTATATGTATGTTATACATATATATATTATATATGCGTGTACATATATATATCATGCATGTATACATATATGTATGCTTCCATTTTTGTGTGTGTATATGCATATATATAAATGTAAATATATATATATACATTATATAAACTGTATATATATATATATATATATATATATATATATATAATATATATATAGTCATCCACATACAGTCATGGTTAGACGTATCACGTCTCTTCAGGTGTATATATGTATTATATATATGTGTGTGTGTGTATATGCATTATATATATATGTGTGTGTGTATATGTATTATATATATATGTGCGTATACATGTATGTATTATATATGTATATGTATATATATATATATGGGCATATATGTATGTATCATGTATGTGTAAATATGTAAGTATGCTAGCATTTTGTGAGTGTATATGTATGCATGCATATATATAAATGTATATATACGTAAATATATAAACTATATATATATGTATATATATACAGTTTATATATTTACATATATATACATTTATTATTTATACATATGCATGCATCCATATACACACAACATGCAGGCATGTATATGCACACGCACGCACACACACACACACGGACACACACACACAGACATACACACACACACACACACACACACACACATATATATATATATATATATATATAGAGAGAGAGAGAGAGAGAGTGAGAGAGCAAACGTGCAAGTGAGCGAATGAAGAGCGAGCGAGCGAGCGAGCGAGCGAGAGAGAGAGAGAGAGAAGAGAGAGAGAGAGAGAGAGAGAGAAGGGGGATGTGCCCAGAAAAAAATTGAATATAATACAAGGAATTACCTAGCGAACCAGTTCCAAGTTTTTGGTTTTTACCAAAGTCTTTCAATTAAAGACGCTTTGGTAACAATTCCCAAATCTTCTGGAGGGACGCAAATAATTCTTAGACTCGAAAACGCGCATTGGGAAAAGAAGAGAACGAAGAAGAAGAAGAAGAAAATGGTAGCAATGAAATTAGCTTGTATTATTGAATACCCAACCACACAGAAGTAAAGAAAAAATCGATCTTTAAGCGCGGCTCGACTGACGCGAGCGTGCATTGCTTTCATCCAAAATACCAAGACACGGCAAAATAAGAAAAAATAAAAAATAAAAAAATAAAAAAAGAAGATTAAGAAATACATCAATAATATCTTTCGGCTATTTTTAGATGAAGGTCATCGTAAGATTTAAAATCGTCGTTTTTGCGTCAGGGAGGCCTGTTTTAAAGATACCTTCTATCCTAACTAAGTGAGAGAAAAAAAAATTATTGAGGAACGAAACGGTAAATCACATAATAAGAGAATGTAGCAAATTGTATCAGCAAGAGTGCAAGAGCAAGCACTCCTAGAATGTATGTGTATATATTTATTATAAACATGTGTGTGTAGATATGCATGCGTGAGTATTTGCATTATATATATATATATATATAAGTGCATGTGTGTATACATGCAATGTAATATATATATGTATGTGTGTGTGTGTGGTGTGATTATGTGTGTGTGAAAATATATATGTATGCATGCATTTTGTGTACGTGTATATGTATGCTTGCATTTTTTTGTTGTATATGTATGTAAGCATTTTGTATATATATATATATATATATATATATATATATATTATTTATTTATAGTGTACAATACGTTTAAGGTGCTATTTAAGGCGCGTTGTCGTGATGAAGGGGAGCTAACATGCTGCATGAAAACCAGTGGTAACAATAGAACCTTAAAAGTATTGTACACTATAATAGATAAATAAATACAACTCTTACACACGTAATCGCACTTTATTTTCAATTCTCCATCACTAACAAAGGACTATATATATATTATATATATATATATATATATATATATATATATATATATTATAATATACCAAGCGTGTTGGTAATCCTTGCGAGAGAAAAAAACCAGCAGAAAGTTTGATTGTAAAAATATACTACCAAACATCAACCAAGAAGAAAAAAATTTTGAAAAAAAGAAAGGACCAAGATATTCGTACCAACAAAAAAATCTTATTGGTACTGTATTTGGCCAAAAGAAAAAACAATTTATATGTATATATATGTATATAATATATATATATATATATTCATATAACCGCTAGGAGAAAGCTAATAAGTAAAAAGTGCTCGATACCTAAGTAGAGCCAATAATAAAGATAATCTAATGAGTCAGACAAACCTACTATTAGTTTCGCATAAAGCTCTTCAGGGCTAAAAATCTGACTCTGAGAGGAGAGTTTTCTAGAAGGTGGCTGCTTAAATACTCTACCCACTTATGGTGAAAACCTGGCGACAAGGGAAGATAACGCTTCTAAACCCAAATCGATCCAGCAGGGATGACAATCACGACATGAGTATGCCCCAAAAAGCTACCCGTAGAATCACAATGAAGTCCAGGAGAGATTTCACGACGCTTCGAGAAGATGTTGCGAGATAACAAATATAGCTTACACTGATATCGCTAACAAAGCAATACATTTCGGTAAGAAAGGAAATATTTCGAAACTTTCGCGTTAAAATAGGCACATGTCATCATTGTTTGATGACTACACGAACTGGTGCGTTGTTACCGATTTAGAACATGAACTCGTATTTCCAACAGAATAACCTTAACATTAATATTATCATCTGGTCCGTTAAGTTGAAAAAAAAACTTTTCGTCATGAGTTAATGTTTTTGTCCCCTGTCCTCCAAAATAAATTTTTGCGTCTTGTCCTCAGGTTCGTAAAAAAAATTGAGTTAATAGTCGGCTGATTTATGAGGGGAAACGGTTGAAGTAGTACAGTCATCAACTAAATAAATTGAATTAACGGTCCATTTAGAATAAACTTCCAATGGGAAATTCAGCTTAAGTTGAGAAAAACTATGAGGATCTGCGAGGACAACGTGTCAGAAATGGCTGGATAACAAATGTATTTCCTAACGAGGTCGGATGCCGACATTTTATTACAACTCAACCTCCGCATTCTTGACTAATCTTGGACTTTTTCCATCGGGACAAGAGGGAAAAAAAGATCTAAGATTAATTTCTAACTACAGTAGCGTGGAAATGGCATTCCACAGGAGTGACAACAATCCAACAACTATGTCCTATGGTGGTAATGATGTTTCGGCCCTAAACCATGCTTGAACCCAGAGTCATTGTATCAACTTATGTTCTAAATGCTCTGATTATCTTATACAGTAATACCTTGACTTACAACCCATTAGAACAGCGAAGTTAAGCAGCAATGACCCTGTTCAATACATACTTGGGTGACCAATTATGCGTCAGCAGTATTGTAAGCTATATGGAACTTTTGCTTATCGAAATGACTTGATTTGGTATTAAATGATCCGAAAGAGGTTTGATATGCAGTAAAAAAAACAACTAGCCATTGAATGCCCCAACTTAAGAGTTAAGAGCTTGTAACTCGGTCAATTCTTTGCTTTGTATTGAGAGGCTTACATTGAGATACGAGCGGGCTTCGGTACGCTTATGTTAATGAGTTCATTAAAAACATGAAAGATTACCAATTTATTACGCAAAGAAAAATATTGATTTATAAAAACATGAAGATTAAAAACCTATTACAGCACGAGGTGGCCTATAGTCGGTATTCAGCCAGAAAGCGAGGAAGTCTATCGCCTTTTCACTAGCGATGGACCAAGGAGATTGTTTTGGTGTCTGAAGTAGAGCGCCACACCTACCACCAGCTCCTTACTTTACCGCACAGAAACCGTGCTACTCATACGCTGAGTTGGCGAGGACCGGTATCGAACCCGGAAACTTGTGGTCCTAGTCCAATGCTCTACCGACTGAGCTATACCGGCCCATTACAGCGCAGCAAATCGTTAAATTCTATTCTATTACATTTTTATACAATACAGTGCTATTTTTCTTATTTAAAAACTGTGATAGAAAAATATGATGTTTTGGGGGGAGGGGAGGGGGTGGAACGGACTAATGGTATAAACTCATAAGCCATTGTACAATAGTAATAATAATAACAACAAAAATAATTGGGACTTCGAGATAAAGACTGTTAAACTAAGCCAGCAAGGAGACCAGGCCTAGATTATGATTAACAAACCAAAAGAGAACGTGTCAACAAATAGACTTTGCAGTTCCAGCAGATCATAGAGTGAAGATGAAGGAAAATGAAAAGATAGACAAATACTTGGATCTTGCCAGAGAATTTGAAAAAAGCTGTGGAATATGAGGGTGAAAGTGCTACCAATTGTAGTAGGTAACCTTGGAACAGTCCAAAAAGCCTTGGAAAAACTGGAGAACTGGAAATCAGAGGAAGAACTGAGACCATTCAGACAACAGCATTGTTGAAATCGGCTAGAATACTCAGAAGTGTTCTGGAGACCTGGGGAGACTTGCTGTCACATAGACTCAGTGAAGGACCATCAGTTAACGCTGGTGTAAAAATAATAATAAGTCGGGGTGGCCTATCAGTGAGCGTGTCTATACCCTATTTCCCCCTTTTCACTAGCGTTTTAGACAGAGATTGTGTTTGCGTCCGAGCTGGAGCGCCACACCTACCATCAGCTCCTTACTTTATCGCACATATCCCTGTGCTACTCATACGCTTAGTTGGCGAGGGCCAGTATCGAACTATGAACCTTGTGGTTTCTAGCCGAACGCTCTACCTGAACCCAAACCGGCCCTTAATAATAATAATAATAATAATAATAATAATAATAATAATAATGATCACCATGCTACTAAATGTATATGCAAAAACAGGAATATGCCCTAGAAACTGGGAAACATAAAATCCTTTGGAACTTTGAGATACAGATGGAAACCTAATCCCGGCATGAAGATCATACCTAGTGTCGATTAATGCCAAGAACAGAAGTCATATCGTGGATTTTGCCGTCTCTTTAAATTCACCGAGTGAAATGAAAGAATACAAAGATAGACGAATACTTTTGGACCTGCCAGAGAACTGGAAAATCTGTGGAACATGAAGGTATAGATCGTGACCAATTTTAATTATTATCCTTGGAATGTTTTCAATGGCCTGGGAAAGAAAGTGATGAATTGGAAATTAGAGGATGAATAGAGACCATCCCAACAGCATTATTAAAGTAAGTAAAGTCGTTGGGGTGCCTAAAGTCGGTATCAGCCAATCAGTGAGGAGTTCTATCCTCTTTTTCACTAGCGCTAGGGACCAAGGAGATTGTTTTTGTGTCAGCTCCCTTTACTTTACCGCACATATCCTGTGCTACTCACACGCTAGTTGGTGAGGGCCGGTATCGGAACTAGTGGCCTTGTGATTTTTAGTCGAACAACATTACTTAAAGATGGCTTATATACCGAGAGAATCCTGTAGACCTTAGACTTGTATAGACTTGTTGTCACTCAAGCCTCCTGATGAACCACCCGTATGATGGGTGTGAAAAACAACATGAGTGAAATAAGAGTCACAAATGTACAAAAGAATATGCGATAGATGTTTGTTGTTGTCGTATGCCAGCATTCAGCCGGGGTGGGTCGAGCCAGCTCTACCCATTCAAGATGAGTATCACAGAATAGGAAGTATACAAGCAGTCCCAAACCCTCCGTGAGACCACCTTGTCTACCGCAGATTACCAGCAGGACCACAGGGACGATAGGACCAAAAGTAACACGATTTTCTGTTCAGGCGCTTCTTCCTTTTTCACCAGGAGCCCCTTTGGTCGGGTTATGGCCTTAATATCACTGGATTCTCAGACCTGTCCTCTGGGTGACCCTGGGCAGTTTTTGACAGAAATAAGGCTGCACTGAGATATGGTCTTCCCCACGTCCTTCATCTATAGCAGGGTTTCTCAACGGGGTAAATAAATTAGGTAAATGAGATTAGGGAACAAGGACACATTAAAAATGGCAGGGGATACAAAGGAGGCCATAAAAAGACCAAGGAAAATTTAGGGAACCAGCAAAATATTAGTATGGACTATTTTTAACTAATGATTATATTAGAATAAAATATTAAAATTATTTAAATTTAAATAACTCTAAGCCATTTTGTTAGCATAAATATTTATTTGTGAGATCAGATTTCCATATTGATTGAGGAAATCTGTCTAATGCAGTCCATGCTTTTCCTATAGCTGCATTAATATAGATTTTCTGTGGATGAGATATTTATACTTGAACTGGACTACTAATTCTAGGGGCTTACTATCGAGTTCTGAAAGGTGCCTCCCTTCGGTTTTAAAATACATGAACTTTGTTTATTAGAGTTTATAGAAGTCAATGTTCTTCTTGCTGTATCTCCAGACTATGTAACCAGTTGATCAGTTTTGTACGTGTGTATTTTAAAGAAGCGCCAGATCATCTGCGTTAGTCGGTATTCGTAATAGTCTCTGAGGGATATCGTCTACTTCTTGCCTTTTTTTTAAAGGGTGAACCTTTTTACTTCATGAGATCTTAGTGACGTTTAGGAGTACATAAGTTATTCATTGAATACTAGCAAAAAAATAATCACCCTCCAGGCGGTGTAATTTTTTTTAGATATTGCCTGGATGGGGTTTAAAATTCAATGTAAAGGTTTTGTTCATAAGTAAGCAAAAAATATTAAAGGGTTAAATAAAGAAAATAAAACAAATTTTAAATATAACTTAATTCTTGCCTCAATAAAGTGTGCTTGCATTATTAATTAAATGATGTTTTGAATATTTTTTTGATGGGGAACGGGAGCAATTGCACGGCAACTACCGTATTTTCTCTGAGTATTGTCTTGCCTGCCAGGAATTCGAACCCACGTGCCTCCCAAATGCAAAAATGAGGACTTAGGCGTTGCGCGACGTGAGGTTCGGGACTCAGATTCCCGGATGATAACTATATAAGACTATATTAACGAATTGTTTCTAACTCGGGGTATCCCGGATGTTGAAAGCTACGTCTATGAATTAGCGGAGTCGAAAGAAGACAGAAACAGAGTGGCGCGTTGCACCGGACTGAACTACAAAGAAAAGAGAAAGGAAAGGAAAGGAAAGGACAGACAGACAGACGGCTTACAGTTAACGCGGGCTTGATTGCAGACCCTCCCTCAACAAAAGAACTTCAACAAAATTTTACACATCAGTTTTTAAAAAATTGTTTGATATTTTTACACCATCAATTTTACTCAAATAGTCGGTTGCTTATTTCTGTAAAACTTTTAAATTAACTTCGGGTTACTGAAAAAGGACGAGAGTTGGCAATAAACAACTTATGTTTATTTTATTGTTCTTTATTTATGCATGAAGATTTTAGGGTAAAGTAAACGTAGCAGTTACAACACAAACTGAAACTGAATTTCCATTGTTAATAGATGTTATGATGCTAACGTATTCTCCTTGCAGGAATCTATGGCCAACAATGCAAAGAAATTCTATTCACCATGAAAGGTGAACGAACAATTTCTTTAGTATCTTTGTAGAGCGTCATTATAGCGGTAACCGTTTTCTTTGGGGAGGCTTTAGTTTGGTTTGTTTTACGCATTCAACCTCAGTGGGTCATTTAATGCCGATAAAGCTTTGAAATAAGTTTCATCTTTAATAGATGCACAATTTTTATTTTTATAAATACCTTTTTCTATTTACCCATAGATAGTTACCTGTTAGGGTCCAAACACTCCGGGTCAGAGTGGGCATGGGAGGCATTGGTTGATGAAGGGGTTAAATAGAAAAAGGTATTTATAAAAATAATTGTGCACCTATTTAGATATGAACTATTTCAAGCTTTATCGGCAATTAAATGACCCACGAGTGTTGATATTGCCGAAAAACAAACCAAACTAAAGCCTCCAAAGAAACGGTTACCGCTAATAATGACCGCTTCTACAAAGATACTAAAGAAATGTTCGCTTCACCTTATGGTGATAGAATTTCTTTAACATTTGTTGCATAAGTTCTGCAATAGGAGATACGGTTAGCATCATACATCTATTAACATGGAAATTTCAGTTCAGTTTGTTTGTAACTGTTACGTTACTATTTACCCTAAATCTTCAAGCATAGGAATAAAGAACAATTAAAATAAACATAGTTGTTATTCTTAAACTCTCGTCTTTTTTCAGTAACCGAAGTTAATTTAAAGTTTACAGATAAATAGAACCGACTATTTTGAGTAAAATTGATGTTGTAAAATATTCAAAACAATTTTTTTAAAAACTGATGTGTAAAAATTTTTGTTGAAGTCTTTGTTGAGGGGGGAGGGGTCTGCAATCAAGCCCGGACGTTAACTGGTAACTGTCGTCTGTCTTCCTTTCCTTCTTTCCTTTTTCTTTCTTTGTAGGTTCAGTCCGGTGCACGCCGCCACTCTGTTTCTGTCTTCTTTCGACTCCCGCTATTTCATGGACGTTAGTTTCAACATCCGGATACCCGAGTTAAACAATTCGGTTAATATAGTCTTATATAGGTTAATTCATCCGGAATCTGAGTCGAACCTCAACGCGCGCAACGCCTAAGTCTCATTTTTTGTATTTGGGAGACGTGGGTTCGATTCTGGCAGGCAAGGCACTACTCAGAGATACGTAGTAGTGCCGTGCATTGCCCTCCCGTTCCCATCAAAAAAATATTCAAACAATCATTTAATTATAGATCAAGCACACTTTATTTGGAGTGGGCACAGAATTAAGTTTATATTTAAATTGTTTTATTTTCTTTATTTTAAACCTTTAATATTTTTTGCTTATTATGATACAAAACCTATTACATTGATTTAACCCCTATCAAGGCCAATATCTAAAAAAAATATACCACGCCTGGAGGGTGTTATTTTTGCTAGTATTCAAATAACTTATGTACTGCCTAACGGTCACTAGATCTCATGATAAACGAAAAAAGGTTTCACCTTTAAAAAAAAGGCAAGAAGTAGACGAATCCCTCCAGAGGACTATTACGAAATTACCGACTACGCAGATGAATCTGGCGCGCTTCTTTTAAAATAACACGTAACAAACTGAATCACTGTTACATAGTCTGGAGAATACAGCAAAGGAAGAACATTGATTCTATGTAAACTCTAATAAACGAGTTCATGTATTTAAACGAGGGGAGGCACCTTCAAACTCGGATTAGTAAAGCCCATAGAATTAGTAGTCCAGTTCAAGTAAATAATATCTCATCACAGAAAATCTCATATAATGCACTATAGGAAAAGCATGGACTGCATTAGACTAGATTCTCAATCATATGGAAATCTGATCCAACAAATAAATATTTATGCTAACAAAATGGCTTTGAGTTATTTAAAATTTTAAATAATGTTTAAATTTTATTTCTAATATTAATCATTAGTTACAAAATAGTCCAATCTATATTTTGCTGGTCCTAAATTTCCTTGTCTTTTATGGCCTCTTGTATTCCCGCCATTTAAAATGTGTCCTTGTTCCCTAATCTCATTTACCTAATTTTATTTACCCCGTTGAGAACCCCTGCATAGTATTGAAGGACGAGGGGAGACCATATTCAGTCAGCCTTATTTCTGTCAAAATGCCCAGGGTCACCCAAGATGGACAGGTCTGAGATCCAGTGATATTTAAGGCCATAACCCGACCAAAGGGGCTCGGTGAAAATGGAAGAAGGCGTCTGAACCAGAAATCGGTGGTTACTTTTGGTCCTATCGTCCTGTGTCTGCTGGATAATCTCGGTAGACAAGAGTGTCTCCACGGAGGGTTTGGGGGACTGCTTGTATACTTCTATTCCTGTGATACTCCATCTTTGAATGGGTTTAGAGCTGGCTCGACCCACCCCGGCTGAATGCTGGCATAACGACAACAAAACATCTATCGCAATATCTTTGTACATTTGTGACTCTTTATTTCACTTCAATGTGTTTTTCAACACCCATCATAGCGGGTGGTCACAGGGGCTGAGTGACAACAGTCTATACAAGGTCTACAGGTCTACAGGATTCTTCTCGGTATATTAGCCATCTTAGTAATGTTGTTCGACTAAAAATCACAAGGCTCCTAGTTCGATAGCGGCCCTCACCAACTTAAGCGTTGTGAGTAGCACAGGGATATGTGCGGTTAAAGTAAGGAGTGACACAAAAAAACAATCTCCTTGGTCTAGCGCTAGTGAAAAAGAGGATAGACTCCCTCACTGATTGGCTGATACCGACTTTAGGCCACCCCAACGACTTTACTTACTTTAAAATGCTGTTTGGATGGTCTCTATTCTCCTCTAATTTCCAATTCATCCACTTTCTTTTCCCAGGCCATTGGGAACCTTCCAAGGATAATAATTAAAAATTGTTACGATCTATACCTTCATGTTCCACAGATTTTCCAGTTCTCTGCAAGGTCCAAGTATTCGGTCTATCTTTGTATTCGTTCATTTTCACTCGGTGATTTAAAGAGACGGCAAAATCCACGATATGACTTCTGTTTCTTGGCATTAATCGACACTAGGTATGATCTTCATGCCGGGATTAGGGTTTCCATCTGTATCTCAAAGTTTCCAAAGGATTTTATGTTTCCCAGTTTCTAGGACATATTCCTGTTTTTGGCATATACCATTAGTAGATGAGGTGATCATTATTATATTATTATTTATTATTATTATTATTATTATTATAAGGGCCGGTTTGGTTCAGGTAGAGCCGTTCGGCTAGAAACCACAAGGTTCATAGTTCGATACTGGCCCTCGCCAACTAAGCGTATGAGTAGCACAGGGATATGTGCGATAAAGTAAGGAGCTGATGGTAGTGTTGGCGCTCCAGCTTCGGACGCAAACACAATCTCCTTGGTCTAACGCTAGTGAAAAGGGATAGACCGCTCACTGATAGGCCACCCCGACTTATTATTTATATTTTTACACCAGCGTTAACTGATGGTCCTTCACTGGAGTCTATGTGACAGCAAGTCTCCCCAGGTCTCCAGAACACTTCTGAGTATTCTAGCCGATTTCAACAAATGCTGTTGTCTGAATGGGTCTCAGTTCTTCCTCTGATTTCCAGTTCCTCCAGTTTTTTCCAAGGTTTTTGGACTGTTTCCAAGGTTAACTACTACAATTGGTAGCACTTTCACCCTCATATTCCACAGCTTTTTCAATTCTCTGCAAGTCCAAGTATTTGTCTATCTTTTCATTTTCCTTCATCTTCACTCTATGATCTGCTGGAACTGCAAAGTCTATTTGTTGACACGTTCTCTTTTGGTTTGTTAATCAATACTAGCCTGGTCTCCTTGCTGGGCTTAGTTTAAACAGTCTTTATCTCGAAGTTTCCCAATTTTTTTGTTGTTATTATTATTACTATTGTACAATGGCTTATGAGTTTATACCATTAGTCCGTTCCACCCCCCTCCCTCCCCCCAAAACATCATATTTTTTCTATCACAGTTTTTAAATAGAAAAAAATAGCACTGTATTGTATAAAAATGTAATAGAATAGAAATTTAACGATTTGCTGCGCTGTAATGGGCCGTATAGCTCAGTCGGTAGAGCATTGGACTAGACCACAAGTTTTCCGGGGTTCGATACCGTCCTCGCCAACTCAGCGTATGAGTAGCACAGGTTTCTGTGCGGTAAAGTAAGGAGCTGGTGGTAGGTGTGGGCTCTTACTTCAGACACCAAAACAATCCTTGGTCCATCGCTAGTGAAAAGGCGATAGGACTTCCTCGCTTTCTGGCTGATACCGACTATAGGCCACCTCTGCTGTAATAGGTTTAATCTTCATGTTTTATAAATCATATTTTTCTTTGCGTAATAAATTGGTAATCTTTCATGTTTTTAATGAACTCATTAACATAAGCGTACCCGAAGCCGCTCGTATCTCAAATGTAAGCTCTCAATACAAAGCAAAGAATTGACCGAGTTACAGCTCTTAAACTCTTAAGTTGGGGCATTCAATGGCTAGTTGTTTTGTTTACTGCATATCAAACCTCTTTCGGATCATTTAATACCAAATCAAGTCATTTCGATAAGCAAAAGTTTCATATAGCTTACAATACCTGCTGACGCATAATTGGTCACCCAAGTATGTATTGAACAGGGTCATTGCTGCTTAAACTTCGCTGTTCTAATGGGTTGTAAGTCAAGGTATTACTGTATAAGATAATCAGAGCATTTAGAACATAAGTTGATTACAATGACTCTGGGTTCAAGCATGGTTTAGGGCCGAAACATCATTACCACCATAGGACCATAGGTGTTTGGATTGTTGTCACTCTGTGGAATTGCCATTTCACGCTACTGTAGTTAGAAATTAATCTTAGATCTTTTTTTTCCTTCTTGTCCGATGGAAAAAGTCCAAGATTAGTCAAGGAATGCGGAGGTTGAGTTGGTAATAAAATGTCGCATCCGACCTCGTTAGGAAATACATTTGTTATCCAGCCATTTTCTGACACGTTGTCCTCGCAGATCCTCATAGTTTTTCTCAACTTAAGCTGAATTTCCCATTGGAAGTTTTATTCTAAATGGACCGTTTAATTCAATTTATTTAGTTGATGACTTGTCTACTTCAACCGTTCCCCTCATAAATCAGCCGACTATTAACTCAATTTTTTTTACGAACCTGAGGACAAGACGCAAAAAATTTTTGGAGGACAGGGGACAAAACATTAACTCAATGACGAAAAGTTTTTTTTTCAACTTAACGCGACCAGATGATAATATTAATGTTAAGGTTATTTCTGTTGGAAATACGAGTTCATGTTCTAAATCGGTACAACGCACCAGTTCGTGTAGTCATCAAACAATGATGACATGTGCCTATTTAACGCGAAAGTTTCGAAATATTTCCTTTCTTACCGAAATGTATTTGCTTTGTTAGCGATATCAGTTGTAAGCTATATTTGTTATCTCGCAACATCTCTTCGAAGCGTCGTGAAATCTCTCCTGGACTTCATTGTGATTCTACGGGTAGCTTTTTGGGGCATACTCATGTCGTGATTGTCATCCCCTGCTGGGATCGATTTGGGTTTAGAAGCGTTATCTTCCCTTGTCGCCAGGTTTCACCCATAAGTGGGTAGAGTATTTAAGCAGCCACCCTAGAAAACTCTCTCTCAGAGTCAGATTTTAGCCCTGAAGAGCTTTATGCGAAACTAATAGTAGGTTCGTCTGACTCATTAGATTATCTTTATTATTGGCTCTACTAGGTATCGAGCACTTTTTACTTATTAGCTTTCTCCTAGCGGTTATATGAATATATATATATATATATCTTATATACATATATATACATATAAATTGTTTTCTTTTGGCCAAAATACAGTACCAATAGATTTTTTTGTTGGTACGATATCTTGGTCCTTTTTTTTTTTCAAAATTTTTTTCTTCTTGGTTGATGTTTGGTAGTATATTTTTACAATCAAACTTTCTGCTGGTTTTTTTCTCTCCGCAAGGATCTACCAACACGCTTGGTATATTAAATATATATATATATATTATATATATATATATATATATATATATATATATATATATAGTCCTTTGTTAGTGATGGAGAATTGAAAATAAAGTGGTCGATTACGTGTGTAAGAGTTGTATTTATTTATCTATTATAGTGTACAATACTTTTAAGGTCCTATTGTTACCACTGGTTTTCATGCAGCATGTTAGCTCCCCTTCATCACGACAACGCGCCTTAAATAGCACCTTAAACGTATTGTACACTATAATAAATAAATATATATATATATATATATATATATATATATATACAAAATGCTTACATACATATACAAACAAAAAATGCAAGCATACATATACACGTACACAAATGCATGCATACATATATATATTCACACACACATAATCCACACACACACACACACATACATATATATATTACATGCATGTATACACACATGCACTTATATATATATATATATATAATGCAAATACTCACGCATGCATATCTACACACACATGTTATATAATAAATATATATACACATACATTCTAGGAGTGCTTGCTCTTGCACTCTTGCTGATACAATTTGCTACATTTCTTATTATGTGATTTACCGTTTCGTTCCCTCAATAATTTTTTTTCTCTCACTTAGTTAGGATAGAAGGTATCTTTAAAACAGGCCTCCCTGACGCAAAAGACGACGAGTTTTAAATCTTACGATGACCTTCATCTAAAAATAGCCGAAAGATATTATTGATGTATTTCTTAATCTTCTTTTTTTATTTTTTTTATTTTTTATTTTTTCTTATTTTGCCGTGTCTTGGTATTTTGGATGAAAGCAATGCACGCTCGCGTCAGTCGAGCCGCGCTTAAAAGATCGATTTTTTCTTTACTTCTGTGTGGTTGGGTATTCAATAATACAAGCTAATTTCATTGCTACCATTTTCTTCTTCTTCTTCTTCGTTCTCTTCTTTTCCCAATGCGCGTTTCGAGTCTAAGAATTATTTGCGTCCCTCCAGAAGATTTGGGAATTGTTACCAAAGCGTCTTTAATTGAAAGACTTTGGTAAAAACCAAAAACTTGGAACTGGTTCGCTAGGTAATTCCTTGTATTATATTCAATTTTTTTCTGGGCACATCCCCCCTTCTCTCTCTCTCTCTCTCTCTCTCTCTCTCTCTCTCTCGCTCGCTCGCTCGCTCGCTCGCTCTTCATTCGCTCACTTGCACGTTTGCTCTCTCACTCTCTCTCTCTCTCTCTCTATATATATATATATATATATATATATGTGTGTGTGTGTGTGTGTGTGTGTGTGTATGTCTGTGTGTGTGTGTCCGTGTGTGTGTGTGTGCGTGCGTGTGCATATACATGCCTGCATGTTGTGTGTATATGGATGCATGCATATGTATAAATAATAAATGTATATATATGTAAATATATAAACTGTATATATATACATATATATATAGTTTATATATTTACGTATATATACATTTATATATATGCATGCATACATATACACTCACAAAAATGCTAGCATACTTACATATTTACAACATACATGATACATACATATATGCCCATATATATATATATACATATACATATATAATACATACATGTATACGCACACATATATATAATACATATACACACACACATATATATATAATGCATATACACACACACACATATATATTAATACATATATACACCTGAAGAGACGTGATACGTCTAACCATGACTGTATGTGGATGACTATATATATATATATATATATATATATATATATATATATATATATATACAGTTTATATACAATGTATATATATATATATTTACATTTATATATATGCATATACACACACAAAATGGAAGCATACATATATGTATACATGCATGATATATATATGTACACGCATATATAATATATATATGTATATACATACATATAAAAAACACACACATATATATGATACATATACATACACACATATATAATACATATATACACATGAAGAGATGTGATACGCCGAAACAGTATTTGGATGACTATATATATTATATATATATATATATACATATATATATATATATATACACACAAACATAATGCAAGCATACACATATATATAAGAAGTCGTCAGGGCAGCCTAATGTCGGTATCAGCTCCCTACTTTACCGCATAGATCCCTATGCTACCCTGAGTTGGAGAGGGCCGGTATCGAACTAGGAACCTTATGATTTCTAGCCGAATCCTCTACCGACTGAGCTAACAGACACATAATACATACATATTTGAACTTATATATAATATTCATGTATACTCACGAATATATATAACACATTGACACACACACACACACACACTCACACACACACACATGTATATAATGAATGCACCCACACATATAATACATTGCATATATACACACACATATATATGCATTGCATATATACACATGAAGAGCCGTGATATGTCGAAACTTATATATATATATATGTATGTGTGTGTGAGTGTGCGCGCGCGTGCGTGCGAGTATGTGTTTTGTAAACAGTTTAACCTATTTACTCTCATGTGTGACGTCATTCGAATCTCTAATGCCTTGTGCAAATACGAAGCGTGATCGAAAATTATTGTAAATGGAAGCTCGCTGTTTAACAGTTATCAATCGTAGGAAAGGCCCACGACGTCTCGAGTTCAAATTCTGGACGAGGTAGTTTGCATTTCCCATAGTGCTGTAATTGGATTCTAACCAGATACTTAGAGGGTGGCATTTTTTGGTTTCCTTGTTTAATGGCATATGAACCTTGGTGGGTTATTTAATACCAAAGCCATCCTTGTAGAAGGATTATTATTGGGAGTTTTGTGGGTGAGATGGATTTTAATGTTGGTTTAAAGGTCGCTGTTTATTTCTGGTGCGTGCTCAGAATTTTTCCTTTTAGGCCCATTATATTTGGTGATCGAGCTGAAAAGAAATTAAGGAACGAAAAGGGAAGAGAATAAAACAAAGGTAGTTTTAGGATTCAGGTTTTATTCATCGGTCATAGCTACTTTGTGGAGGGGAAATTTCTTCCCGTTCAGTAATAGTGTCTGATTCCGGTTGGGTCTAGTCCGAATGGCCGAGGTGGTAGGAAGTGGGTCTCTTTTCCTGCACATGCCGGGGAGGGGTCTTCCTGTCTGAAGACTCATGGGAGATTATTATCTTTTATTTTCTTATTTCCATTTTATTTCAATGCTCACAAGTTTTACCCATTACGTCTTTTAAATATCTGGATAAAGAAGTAGTACTTTTAGTTTGGTTTTTATAATAAATTATTTTTTCAATAATTTCATGTCTATTGAGGGGTAATAGAAACTGATAGAAAATTGTTTTATTAATTTCATTTGTATTTATATATTACAAGTTCTTTCGGACCATATTACCTTAGGCACCCCTTTTTGATCTCGATTAAGAAAGGACATGTTTTTCATTTACACCGTCAATAACCGGTTGTTTTTAGGGGTTATGGTTAGGGTTAGGGTTTAGTTTTATAATTTTTTTTAAATCTAAAAATCGTCTGTTAAAACAACATATGGTGCGTTCTTTCTTTTCTTTTGGAAGTCCGCCGCAGACGACGATGATGTCACTCCAGGTCTCCAGTTTTAGACCCTCTGGTGACTCGTTAGTCCCATTCTGGACTTGCAGATGTGGTCACGCCCATTGCAAGGGAATATTCACTGCATATCACCTTCATATTACAAGTAATATTGACAGAATATACAAAGTATGTCTTAACTACCAACAACTGTATTGGCTACAAGGTATTTTGCCTTCCTGTTCACACCTTGTAGGCAACACAGTTTTAATTTCTTCACCCCAGATCTGTCTGGTAGACAGAAATGTCAAGAACCCCGCAAATCATATCATTTTTTCTATTGAATTCTGATAGGTATTTTGCTTCATATATACCTTCTATCTATACATATATAAAGGGCAGTTGTGTATGTCCGGAGGAAACTTTGAAAATAAAACAATTAACGACAGAATGAATATATATACACATTAAATATCACCAGAGCTTGGCTTTTGTGCAAAAATAATGAAGATTTTATTCCTATTTGGTAAGATATATAAAGATTAAAATTTGTATAACAGAATGGAGAATCAGGGCGTTATATTTTTTTCTTTTGGCATGTTTATTTGTTTTTGCTTTGAAATATTGATTGATTGAATTAATCACCTCTTTAAATTATATCTTCTTTTTTTTATTATAATTATTGAATTAAAATTTCTTACTATATTTTTATGTAATGTCATTCTCTTTACCCAGAGTAAAAAATTCCTGACATCTCACCAGGTCTTATTTACGTGGGCATTTTTATGGGACATCCAGTGAGGATCAAACTCGCGATGATAAATATTGGATCAGCCAAACTAACATTTTTATCCCCCCTCTACCCAGCCGATGCCGGGTAGCCGCTTCTAGTATTCAATAACTGACATGAGTGACAATTTTTTATAGTTCTTATCTAGCATTTTCTCCTCGCATTTTGTTAAAGTTCAAGTGGTGCAGCCATACAGTATTACGGCTACTGTTTGGAGTTATTCCAATTTATATACGAATATACCGATATCTTATGGATTGGGAGGGGGGTTGTTTACCTAAAATAATGACTTTGTTTTCTCGTGGACCATTGTTATTATTTCTATTTGTTTGTTTTTATTTTTGTTTTGTGATTTTTTTTTCTTTTCTTTCCAAAACTAATCACCTCCCCAAACCTTATCTAGACCGATATATATCCGAAAATATCCAAGTTTCTTATCGAAAAGATATTTCAGATACGATTATTCAATGTCGTAGTTCAGAATGCCGTGTTTCTTCATAAAACATTAAGTATACGAAATAAATAAAAAAAAACACCCACGGCGCTTTGTTTTGGAAAACATCATATATATATATATATATATATATATATATATGTGTGTGTGTGTGTGTGTGTGTGTGTGTGTGTGTGTGGTGTGTGTGTGTGTTTCCATGTGTTTGTACGTATATATACAGCTATATCACATATATATGTATACACATATGTATATACATACATTATATATAATATATATATATATATATACATTCATATACCTAATATACATATATACATACATATATATACATATATATTATATATATATGTATATATATATAGATATACATATCTATAAATATATATTTGTGTGTACGTATATATACACATATCACAAATATATATATTCATTTATGTATGTATATATAAACATATATTCAAATATATACACATATATATTTATTTATACATATATACATATATATATAAATATATATACACATATATATACATATATATGCATATACATATATACACATATATACATACAGACATATATACACACATATATGCAAAGATCCACATATATATATACACATACACACACACATATATATGCACACATACACACACACACACACACACACACACATACATATATATATAATATATATATATATATATATATATATATATATATTCTTTATTTATTTTAGTTTCCCATAATATATTGTTTCCAGGGCTACTATTTCTGGCTAGTTGTCATGATACGATCTCAGCCGTAGGTAGATTCTTCATTTTCCGGAATCGTACTGAATAGCAAAGTACTGTTGCTATCATAGAAAACAAAAGAAGAGACTCTATGTTAGATAAACAGCTGAAGGCCAGACGTAAACAAGTTAAGGTAACTGCAAATTTCCCACCGGCGAAATACCAGTTGTAAAAGATATTTGAAACTGGTTTCGGTCTCACTAATTAGGATGGGGCATACGGGGAAGTCACGTTGAAAGCATTGGTTCCTGCTATATCAGTGAAGTTAAGCAGCGATGAACATGATAGATACTTAGATGGGTGACCATTTATGTAACAACAGATACTGTAATCAGAGTGAGTCATTTGCTTATTAAAATGATTCGATTCAGCATTAAATCACTCGAAACATGGTCACCGAAGTTAAGTTGTGATGAACCTTACAAATACTTAGATGGGTGACCATTTAAGCAACAACAGGTACTGTAAGCAATGCGAGCCCTTCGCTTATTAAAATGATTCGATTCAGCATTAAATCACCCGAAAGATGGTCACCGAAGTTAAGCTGCGAGGAACCTTACAAATACTTAGATGGGTGACCATTTAAGCAACAACAGGTACTGTAAGCAATGCGAGTCCATTGTTTATCAAAATGACATGATTCAACATTAGATGACCCGAAAGATGGTCCCTGAAGTTTAACAGAGATGAACCTTATAAATATTTAGATGTGTGACCATTTAAGTAAGCAACCTGAGTCCTTTGTTGATCGTCAAAGTTAAGCAGCGATAAAACTTATAAATACTTAAATGGGTGACCATTAAATCAACAACGGTACTATAAGCAATCTGAGTTCTTTGATTATCAAGATGACATGATTCAGCATTAAATGACCCGAAAAGTGTTGATATGCCACAAAACAAATTAACTAACCACGAAAGCTCCGGTCCCGCAAGATCACCAAACTTAAGCAGCAATGAGCCTATTTATAAAATTAGGGGACCACTTAAGCAACAGCAGATACTGTAAGCAAATTGAGCCCTTTTTTATTAAAATAACTTAATTCAGCATTAAATGACCAGAAATGGTTGATATGCCATAAAACAATACAACCAATCACATCACGTTGAAAGCATTGGTTGCCGCTAGATCACTGCAGTTAAGCAGCGATGAACATGATGAATAGTTAGATGGGTGACCATTTAAGCAACATCACGCACTGCAAGCAAATGAATATTAAATTTGCTTGATTAGGCATTAAATAACCCGAAAAGGATTGATATGCCGCAAAACAAAACCAACACAATGGAAATGAATGAATACTTTCTCCATTAGATGCATGTACACACTTAATCATAGCCAATCAGGGCGCATCAATCTATCTATCTATCTATCTTGTCACTCTTATTCTTATTCTCTCTCACACACATTTGCCTACAAACCACAAGGTTCCTGGTTCGACACCGGCCCGCGCCAACTCAGCGCATGAGTAGCACAGGGATCTGTGTAGTAAAGTGAGGAGATGATGGTAGGTGTGGTGCTCCACCTCAGATGCTAAGATAATCTCATTGGTCTAGCGCGAATGAAAAGGAGATAGACTCCCTCGCTGTCTGGTTGATATCGTCTTTATGCCATTCCGACGACTTATTATCACTCCGCTTAAAATTTCACTTCATCCCGAATTCTGCTCGTGTGGATGGGTTGGGTAGACATGCTCTTATCCTAATCCCTGGCGATAGGGTGGACACATTTGTGAGTTGTGTGTGTGAGAGAGGGAGAGAGAGTGTGAGAGTGTGTGAGTGTGTGTGTGAGTGTGTGAGAGCGTGTGTGAGTGTGTGAGAGCGAGTGTGTGAAGTGTGTTGTGCGTGTGAATGTGTGTGTGTGTGTGTGTGTGTGTGTGTGTCCGTGTTTGGTGCGATGTGCAGTCTTGTAGAAACGCTAACTCTAATTATTCTTTATATAATAAAGAAAAAATAATGATATACACACATTTTTAAAATTTTGGATTTTTCACGTGGGAAGAACCAAATTTCGAAATAAATTTCCAGACATAATTCTCTCCTGAGCAATTTGGTCTCACATCAATTTTTGTTTTAAATTAACACTCATTATTTTTACACATTTTTGGTGACATTTACTGACACTGGATTCTCGTCATATGATTGGTTGATTCTTTTCTTTTTTTTCTTCCTTCAAATTTATTTACATCCGGTTAATTGAAGGAGAAATGGAGTCAAAGAAAGTTCTTCGTGTCTTTGATAGGCCAATTAGAACAAATTCCACCATCTTTGTTGGAATGATCACAGACCTCCAATTCCCAATTCTAGTAGTTTGGTTGGACCATATGGCCTTTAGGCACCCCTTTTTGATCTCGATTAAGAAAGGACATGTTTTTCATTTACACCGTCAATACCCGGTTGTTTTAAGAGAGGATTTTTAGATTTTTTTTTAATTATAAAACTAACCCCTGACCCTAACCCCTAACAAACGACCGGATATTGACGGTGTAAATGAAAAACATGCCCTTTCTTAATCGAGATCAAAAAGGGGTGCCTAAAGGTCATATGGTCCAACCAAACTACTAGAAAAGCGGAATTGGGAATTGGAGGTCTGTGATCATTCCAACAAAGATGGTGGAAAACATCAAAAAGGGGTGCCTATAGGTAATATGGTCCGTTTGGTTTGGTTTGGTTTGTTTTTTCTTTCTTTTTTAAACTCAATTTTTAATATCTTTTTTTTAATCTATTTAACCCTTAGATGTGAATAACATTTCTTGTCTTCAAATTTATTCACATCCGATTAATTGAAGAAATGGCGTCAATTTAGTCTCATTAGCATTTCTAATTTAATACAATATTTTATTACATTAAAACTTAAATACCGTATTTGACGTCATATAGGACGCACTTTTTTTTCCAAAAGTTTGGCTCAAAAGATTGCCCTGCGTCTTATACATTATAGGTGAAGTTTGAGACCTCCCGTAGTCCTAGACTAATCTTCTCAATGATGCTCACTAACCCAGCCTACGCTCAGTATTTCTACCTACCCTAAACTCCATGCATCCTTATTTTATTGCTGGTATTATTGTATTATTATCGGTGCTTTAAAAGGCATTAAATTCAAATCATTATTATTATTATTATTATTATTATTATTATTATTATTATTATTATTATTATTCACTCCATTTGAGTTTTCACATAATATTATTATTATTAATGTTAATATTATCATTAATTGTATTATTATTTTTATTATTATTAATTACTCCTTTTGAGTTTTCACATCAGTGTTAGCTGATGGTCTTTCACTGGAGTCTGAGTGACAGCAAGTCTCCTCAGGTCTCCAGGACTCTTCTGAGTATTCTGGCAGATTGCAGCAGTGCAGTGTTCTGAATGGTTTCAATCCTTCCTCTGATATCCAAACTTTCCAAACCCTTTTCTAATGCTTTTGGGACTGTTCCAAGTGCACCAACTACAATTGGTATAACTTTCACTTTCATATTCCATAACTTTTTCAGTTCTCTGGCAAGGTCCAGATATTTGTCAATTTTTTCATTTTCCTTTAACTTCACCCTGTGATCCGCTGGCACTGCAAAATCCACCAGTTGACAAGTTCTTTCTTTTTTGTTAATCAACACTAGGTCTGGTCTTCTTGCTGGGATAAGGTGATCCGTTTTAATTTCAAAGTCCCAGAGAATTTTGTGCGTTTCGTTCTCAAGAACAGATTCTGGTTTATGCATATACCATTTTGTTGTGTGGTCAAAATTTAATTTCTTGCATAATTCCCAGTGGATCACCTTCCCAACCCAGTCGTGTCTAGTTTTGTATTCTCGTTGTGCTAGTTTGCTACATTCGCAGAGTATATGGTTAACAGTCTCATCTCTATTACCGCAAAGTCTACATTTACTATTTTGTTGGGTCTTATCAATTTTCGCTTTGATGTAGTTTGTCCTTATGGCATTATTTTGTGCAGCAATTATAAGTGATTCTGTTTCTCTTTTGAGGTTTCCCTTTCTTAACCATGTCCAAGTCTTTTGATGTGCAACCTCATCTATTTGTCGTTTGAAGCGTCCATATAATTGTTTTTCTTCCCATTTTTGTTTTCTAGTCTTTGTCGTTCTTCTGTTTGTCCATCTGCCGTTTCTACTATTGTTGGTCGCCATAAGTAATTATTATTATTATTATTATTATTATTATTATTATTATTATTATTATTATTTCCTGCTATTGAGATATCTTGTGTATGCTTATTGCTTGCCTATACTGCCAAATTGCTTTTATTCAGCAATGTTTCTGCTTGTGTAATGCACAGCTAGACTGTTTTCAACAATATATGCTTAAATACACTAAAACCTTTTTTTCCTGAATCTGACCTGCTGAAATTGGGGTGCGTCTTATATGCTTGTGCGTCTTATATTGGAATTATTTTCATTTTTTTCTGGGTCACCAGGTACATTAGATTTAGATGACATGGCCAATATATTTAACAAATTTTAATAACCGAAAGAGTTTTTAAAAAATATAATCTACTTTCAATTTAAATCCGATGGAAATAAAACCTGAAAAAAATAATAGTTTTCCTGTTTTATTTCAAGAAACATAATTATTCAGGTTATCAGTAGATGTTTTTAGCTAAGATGTTTGTATCCTTTTAAGTAAATATTGTAATTCATTAAAACTGAATATAGACATTAGGATTTTTGATGAATACTAATACATAGAGAGAATGGCTCTAAACGGATGTATTTTATTAGATTTTAACATACACAAATTTTGAAATGAATAGAATAAATTTAATTTATAAACGATTTCTCTATAAAAATGATAAAAAACTTAGAAAAATTGCCATTTATCAGATATAGTTGTATTTTATAT
>CM042166.1:65985819-65988319 GCA_023376005.1 Doryteuthis pealeii
TACATATGTTTGGATAACTGAGGTAGCCTGCTAATGTCTGGCGACATTGAAGAGACATGATACATCGAAACACGGTGTCTGTAGGTGACTTTTTTATTCTCTCTCCCCCCCTCTCTCACTCTATCTATCTATCTATATATATATTATATATATATATATATATATATATATATATATATATTAGTTAATTTATATGTGTATCAAACTGTGCATATATATTTACCTACCTTTGTCCCTTATATCTATGTATTTATATCTAAGTATATTCATATCTATTCTTTTCATACATCTCTTTTCTTTCTTTCTTCTTTCTTTCTTTCCCTCACTATCTCACACACTTTTTCCATCTATATATTATATGTATTTCCCCTCCCTCTCTCTCTCTCTCTCTCTCTCTCTCTCTCTCTCTCTCTCTCTCTCTCTCTCTCTCTCTTCTCTCTCTCACACACACACACACACTTTTTTCAATATATTGCATTTAAGTTCGGTTATATGCCTTTCCTTTCCTCTCTCTCTCTCTCTCTCTCTCTCTATATATATATATATATATATATATATATATATATATATATATATATATATAATATATTTCTTTCTCTCTTTCTTTGTGTTTCTGTGTTTAGTTTTGTTTCTTTCAACAAATAATTTCCATAATTCATCTTTTGTCACTGTCAAATTTGGATATTATATTCTTGAGAAATAAATGTTATATTTCTTACAACAAAACGCCTTTTTAATCTTGTCTCTTAAATTTGGACACAACATTCAAAACAGCCTCAAACGATTACAATCTTTCTATTAATGGAGTTTTTTCCTTTGACAGCATTTTGCACAAATAAATGTCCATATTAACTCTCTAATTTGCTCTGTCCTAAAAATATAGACTGGCGCTTTCCAAATAATCCCAAAAGTAAAGTCTCCAAAGCGGGGACAGGGATGTTCGTTGGTTGGATGGTTGGTTGGTTGGTTGGTTTGGATTTTATAGCATGTTAAACCATTGGGTCGTTTTATTATTTATTTATTTCTGTCATTTATTCGTTCTCCTCTCTTTTCCCCTTTTGTTTTCTTTCTTTATTCCATCCTTTCTTATGTCCATACTCTCTCTTTTCTTTCTCTTTCTCTCCCCCTCTCTCCTCTCTTCTCTCTCTCTCTATATATATATATATATATATTATATATATATATATAATATGTGTGTTGTGTGTGTGTGGAGTGTGTGTTGTGTGTGTGTGTGTCTTAATACCAGAGGTATCGTGATTATAATGACCATTTTCACTCGTGGGTGTCTGAGGCCCACGAGTTTCGTCAGACAATTTCCTCTTCTATTATACTGCTATATATATATAATATATATATATACATGTGTTGTGTGTGTGTTGTGTGTGTGTGTGTGTGTGTTGTAGCTGGTTCGTCGTTCTTACTAAGACGGATGGGTTGTAGTGTTCAATTTCTTTTATCTGCAACTGCGTGATGGCTGAACAGACCAATTTTTAAATGGCAATCTCTGGTGCAGTGACTGCAAACAAACAGTGATGCTTGCTGGAGTTGCTGTTGTCTCTCCTTCCTTATGGGTCTCTTTTCTGCGGCAGCTACTTTCCTCTCTTTTTCACTCCTTCTCGTTCTTTGTTTGACGAGGAGGCGCCTGGTCGCGCGGTCTTTTGCACATGCCTCCCATGTGTTGGTGTCAATGTGGCATGTCTTCATGTCCCTCTTGCAGACATCTTTAAAGTGTAGGTGTGGTCTCCCTACCGGTTGGGTGCCCTCTACTAATTCACCATACAGTAGGTTTTTGGGGATGCGGCCTACGTTGTTTCCACTACAAAAATGTATATATATATATATATATATATATATATATATATATATATATATACTAAAGCTGAGCAAATCAATTTGTGTCTCGTAAAAGCATATTTATTGTTTAGTTTAATGTTATACTAAATCATTCCTTACTTTTATGATTGGGTTATGTTTGAGAAAAATCCATTCTAATTGGTTGTATTTAGTCGTAATTTACAATTAAGTAAAAAACTGACCCGTCCCTTACTTTACATTCTGTCTATCACTTTCCCCCTCTCTACGTATATATTGATTACCTCCTCATTATATATGTTAGTATCTCTGTGTGTGTAAGGGAGAAATGATAGAGGGATTGTGAGAGAGAAATTTGACTATTCACTTTATATGTATATTAAGATTCAGCTGCAAC
The DNA here is from genome assembly GCA_023376005.1 of Doryteuthis pealeii. Lineage (NCBI taxonomy): Eukaryota > Metazoa > Mollusca > Cephalopoda > Myopsida > Loliginidae > Doryteuthis > Doryteuthis pealeii. The sequence continues at coordinate 65,988,029 of CM042166.1, forward strand.
GACGAGCCCGTAGATTAATAAAATTCAATGATCTATTTCAATTTAAATTTAGTCAAACTTTCCCTTTCTTAGAAATCTTACAAAATGATTTTAATGTTTTTTTAACACTACAGTCGTATTTTTTTAATGCAATTCACTTTTCAAACTCTCTTTACCCTAATCCCAATTATCTCCCAAGAGCTTAATGGGTGACCCAATGGGTCACGTTTTTCCTAGTATATATATATATATATATATATATATATAGTGTTGTTATGGGTCCAACTGGAGAAAATTAGATATTCTATAAAA
>CM042166.1:65993319-66005819 GCA_023376005.1 Doryteuthis pealeii
CGATAAAGAGATTGAGAGAGGGGATGCTGTGTGTTTATAAAAAAAATGATAACCTTTTAGATGTTTTAGCTCAGTCAGTAGAGCATCCGCCTATGAACTACAAAGTTTACGGGTTCGATACCGACCCTCGCCAATTCAGCGCATGTGAGTAACACAGCTTGAATCTTTGCGGTAAAAGTGGATAAGTGATGGTAGGTGTGGCACTCTACTCAACACAAAAAACAATCTCCATGTTATGCGCTAGCAAAAATACAATAGGCCACTCCATCATCATTTACTCGAGAAGCTGATGGGGCTCCATCACTCCGCATGAGTTAACACAGTTTGGATCTGTGCGGTAAGTGTAAGTGACGATGTAGGTGTGACCTCCACCTCAGATGTAAAACATATCCCCTGGTCTAGCGTTAGTGAAAAAGAGATTGACTTACTGGTTGGTACGGACAATAGGCCACTCTACATGGTTTATTTTTTACTACTACATATTTTTGAACAAAGGAAAATACAAGCTTAATGTTAACTCTTCCGATAGGTAGTTGTCCATATCCTACACGGATAGTGCTGGTAAAAAATAATTACTTTAGGAGTTGCTTTATCATGTTTTTGCTTTTGCTACTTATATAACCTGCTGCTATTAATATATATATATATATATATATTATATATATAATATTATATGTGTGTGTGTGTGTGGTGTGTGTGTGTGTGTTGTGTGTGTGTGTGTAGATAATAAGGGTGTATACTTGTAGGTAGACAGTGCTCAATATATTGATGAGATTTATATTTAAGTTAGCGTGGTGTGGCATGGAGTCAACCTCTGGTTGCTGACAGTTTCTCGCCTTAGCAATGTTAGGTGTGTCTGTGCTCACAAACACCCCTAACATCTATAACGCAGACATTTACACCAATCCATGAAACAATTGTAATAAAAGTTACATCAGGGAAATGCAACGAACTTAAATAAACGAAATTATTGATCGATAAAACAAACGACGTACAAAACGCCCTTTTCAAACACATGATAGACTTGATCATACATTGAACTCAACCACGCATTGTACTTTGAACAGCTTACGCCGTTTATGTGAATCAGGGTCATTGCAATTCAAAGACATAAGACAAAGACCCGGTTTCTTCCACTTATGCTGCGATCGCAAAAATTGTAACTCAAGAATTAAAAAATATATATATTTTAATTAGCAACACATTAAAACCACAACTAAAAGTATAAATATAAATACACGATATGTATAACGTACTAACCGTTAGGGCATGAATAACCCCAGACGGGTTGATAATGCCGTTAAAATCAAATAAACAAACAAACAAACAACTTGATCTATCTCAAATTTTCATGAAACAATAATGTCCAATTTTTAGATATAAACTTATGACAGTCAAATGTATCTTTATAATGAATAAGTATTAGAATTTGTTATAAATCTTTGTTCTTCCTAAGGCCCATTTTCTGAACAAGAACTATTAATTATTTACTTTCAAATATTACACCTGCATTTATAGAAGTTTAGAATTATGAACGACTTTATGAAAGTTCATTGCTTAAATAGTCAATTTGTATAACATCATCCAAATGCATGAGTGGATTCTGGATTCCCATGAGTACTAATATGTCTTGGCACTGGTTCAGTTGTTTGCGTAGCTTGTTGCTCAAACCAACAGTACGCTAACTCACTTCAACATGGTGTGCGAAACAGGATTCGAACCGTGAGGGAATAACCCATGGGATTTTATCCTTTTTTGATTGATAAATAGAACAAGGGCTGTTTGAAAGAGGTATTTCATTAAAAGTGCCATTAGAGGAAGTACCTACTAATCAGGGGCAGATAAGCAGATTAACATTGGGGCTTAAGGGATTATAGCTGAGATTTAGCCAATGCAATAGAGCACTCTGAAAATTTATATTTTTTCTAATATACGTTAGATTCATCCTCTAAATAGTGTTCTAACTGGAGCCTCCACCCTCCACCTGGGGACCATATAAATTTTTTGGAGGACTTTTAAAATTGAATGCTATGAGGGGTCACTCAACTTTGTATTTCACGAACTAAGATTTATTCAGAGAAGTTTGAATATTTAAAAGTTTGTAGATTTCACTAGTTTTAAATATAAGCAACACACACACACACACACACACACACACACACATATATATATATATATAATATTATATATATTTATATTACTATATATATTGATATGTCCGGGAAGGGATAAATTTATTAGAAGTAGCAGAGTGGTGGGGCCACGGTAAACAGAGGGGTATAATCAGCAGGTAAGTAATAGTACTGGTGCGATGTCGTAGTCGCAGGCATGTACCTCTACTCGCTCAGTATTTATGGCTGACACCAGCCAATCATATACTGTGAGGGGGAACAGGTGTACGCATATCTATTACATCATATATATAATATATATATATATATATATATATATATATAATATAATATATATTATACATATGAGGAGTGAAGTATTGAATGATTCGACAAATATGATTGAAGAATAGAGGACAAAAGTGGATATATGCAATTAATATTTCGACTCTTTATTGACTGGAGCTTTTTCAAAATGTATTGATTAAATCCTTGTACATTCTGGCTTTTAAGTGAAAAGGTATTGGTTAGGCGAGAAGAAGGGAGGTTTTGGGTGTATTGTATAGAGGAAATGAGAAAAAAAGTAGGTGTGTTTTAGTATGTGGGAAATGGTATTTTAGGGGTCAGTGCGTTGAGTTTGAAGGGAGTTTGAAGGGAATTTGATAATGTGAAATATCATTGAATTTACGTTTTTTTTGTTGTTATATCAACTTTTTCTCTATTCCCAACCATATTGTTGTCATATATAATATATATATATATATATATATATATAGTAATATATATATATATTATTGGTTTATTTGGTTGGTTTTGAAGGCTTACACAGTGCAAGTTAAAGAAAAAAGAAGATAACTGTGGTGTTGTTTGTTAACCTGATTTATTTTAATTCTTAATATTTCGGGATAAAATCCTTCTACAGAACAATGGAACAGCCACTAGCAACAACTTCAGTTCTAGTAATCTCTGTCCTTCTTCAGAACATAAGATGAATTCTTGTATTGGGAGATTTCTATTCTCATACTAACGAGCATCTTTGGTCGTAGGCGGGAGGAGGAGGTGGCGCTTAGCTGCTGCTGATTGGGTGAATGTTGGATGGAAGTATAGGTCGATATGAGGATTGATGTATTGGGTGGAATATATAGTAAGAATATGTTAAGAGAAAGGAAATGAATCCGACGGTATACAGTATAGATAAAAGGATATGAAAACACACAATATGCTGATAAAGTGAAAACATTTATATATATTCATTAGCTAATTGAACAATATTTCGATTTATAAAAAATCATCTTCAGAGCTTGTTTTTACTCCGGACTCATCGAGAGAGGAGCTGAAAATAATTTGAATTCCAAATGAAAACATTGATGTTCCAAAAAAGTCATGCGGTAGTTTCAAATATAAGCACACATCCGCCCGTGGTTCTCGTCAGCGACAATGCATGTATATCTTAGTGTAACAGTTTTTGACAAAAGAGACATATTTCAAATTCAACCATAAACAAATTCTCTTTTTCAAACAGGATGAGTTTTAACCCGTTCATGGAAGGCCTTCAACGGATTTTACAGAAAATATTTTTTTATTTTTTTATTTTTCCATTTTTTTTTATTTTTCTATATTTCTATTTTTTATTATATATAAAGTAAAAAATATATGAATGTTAAAAGGGTTTTTTGGGGGGATAATGTGAAATTTAAATTTGTTAGGAAGTATTACCATTTCCGACATATACTACCGAACAAATTTAAATTACACATTATCAAAAGAAAAAAAAACTTACACCATTCATATATTTTTTTACTTTATATATAAGAAAAAATAAATAATAGAAAAATAAAAAAAAATAAAAAGTAAAATATTATTTTCTGTAAAATCCTCTTGAAATGAATTTATTAGAATAGCCAAATTCTGTCCTGTTGAGTTTTTCTTTCTATTAAAATGCATATGTATGGAAAAGAAGAAGTGAATAAAAAGTCGCCTTATTTTTATAAATCCGTCTTGGTAGATTCTTTCTACATATAGTTACATATATATATATATATATATATATATATATATATATTATATATATGTGTGTGTGTGTGTGTGTGTGTGTGTGTGTGTGTGTGTATATATATATATATATATATAGAGAGAGAGAGAGAGAGAGAGAGAGATACAGGGAGAGAGGGAGAAAGAGAACTGGTAATAACACGCACGCACACGCACACACACACACATATATATATATATATATATATATATATATATATATATATACGTGTGTGTGCGCCCGCAGGTGTGTGTGTGCCCGCATGTGTGTGTGGAAAAGGAATTACCGCTCTCTTCTCTCTCTATCTCTCTCTCTCTCTCTCTATCTCTCTCTCTCTCTTCTCTCTCTCTCTCTCTCTCTTCTCTCTTTCTCTCTCTCTCTCTTCTCTCTCTCTTCTCTCTCTCTATATATATATATATATTATATATATATATATACAGAGAGACAGAGAAATAGAAGTGGTAATAACACACACACATATAATATATATATATATATATATATATATATATATATATATATATTGTAGATATCAAAAAAAAGAACTGTAGAATTTTTAAATTCTTCTAATTGACAGCTTGTAGCAATATATTTAGAAAGTTTTATTTTAATTGCCATCTACCAAATTCTCTTTGCGGTTTTTTAAAGAAATCTTGATCTCTGGTGTCTCTAAAATATCTTATCATCTTAAAATCCAACCAATTAAAGAAAACTTGATTCCACTGATAGTTTCTTACGGCAGTTTGATATATGATTAGACGATCCGCGCATCCGACGGGCTTCCGCTATAATAAGTCCTCGGAGCACCCAATGTCGGTATCAGCCAGACAGCGAGGGAGTATATCCCCTTTTAACTAGCGCTAGACCAAGGAAATTATTTTTGGCATCTGAGTTGGGAGGCGCCACACCTACCATCAGCTCCTCACTTTACCGCACAGATCCTTGTGCTACTCATCCGCTGAGTTGGCGAGGGTCGGTATCAAACCAAGAACTTTGTGATTTTTAGCCGAACGCTCTACCGACTGATTTAAACCAGCCCTTGTGTCCATTAGTGTAGGTCGATTTTTCACTTTTAAAACCTTTTGGGAACCTTCTTTTCTAACTCGGAAACCTTGTTGTAATCAGGAGCCATCACGGAACTTTGAACTTAACCCTTTATTCAGTCCACAGGGGTATCCTGTTCTCATTTCGCTAACCATAGCTGGGGTACAGGTGTTAAGCTGTGTTAATTATTATTCTATGTTACTGCTACCCTTGACCAGGATTGAATCTGCAGTCCAGAGATAACTGTCACTTAGAACTGTCTTAACCTAACTCCTTTATCCACTAAACCATGTGTCCAGTTGGAGTTCCCGAGTCCAAGAAGGTTCCGAGTCAAAGAAGGTTCCCGAATCCGACAAGAAATACCTGAAGAAGGCCGGAGGGTACATCGGCCGAAACGTTGTATAGATAACAATGAAGATGAGGACAATAGTCCAAATAATGCAGATAATACTAATCATCAAGCCTTATCTCAAACATTCAGAGAAATAACATGACAGAGGAATTGGAGGCGCAGGGTCTACTGGTTAGAGTCGTAGAAAATGGACTCGTCGACCCGAGTTAAATTCCTGGACGAAGCTGTTTGCATTTCCATTGGGAAAGGTATGAATCCAACTATACTCCCTCCAGCTATGGGAAAATAGTAGGGCAGACAGGGCTCTCAACCTTGCAAAGGCAGCCAGTCTAGGAGAAGGAAAACTCGTCAAACTGTACTGACAATTCTTGTCGGTCGAGTTTTTATTCGATCCTTTCTAATTTTCTGGGTATCCCACTACCAATCCCTACTACCTCCCATTTACTAGTTCTTACTACCGCCTACTAACAATTCCTATTTTACTGCTCGTTGTTTTAAAAACGAGACACCTGAAACATCCCATTCGTTTCATACCTGAAGATGGCAGATGGACATGCCGAAAGCGCTCATAATAAAACCTTTCGTGGATTGCTACACCAGTTCCACCCTGACATTAAAAAGATGGCCAGAAAATTAGAAAGTATCCAACAAGAATCGTCAGTACAGTTTAACGAATCATGTTTAAAAGAAAAAATGCTGCCAAAATACATATATATATATATATATATTAATAAGTCATCCACAGACACGTGTTTGAATAAAATGAATGGTAAGTTTATTAGCCGACGCTGCAGTGTTTCGATCTGTTGAGTCGATCTTCTTCAGAACTTTTGTTGATATTAGGAAGATTAAAAAGAATTTTTTTATCGCAGAATAATGAGGAGAATATATATTTATATATATATATATATATAATATGTGTGTGTGTGGTGTGTGTGTGTGTGTGTGTGTGTGAAGAAAATGTTTCAAAAAATACAACACACATGATGTTACGGTCCAAGGGAAAGTAATTGATGATGTAACATCCTGTGTCTTGTTATATTTTTGAAAACATTTTCTTCACATATTGAAGGATTAATTTCCTCTTCGTATTTCCACCACACAATATATATATATATAATATATATATAGTATATATATTATATATTATATATAATTGGACTTCTCCCGTCGATTTTCGGCGTATGCGGTTCATACACACAATGAACTCCACACAGGGATTTATTTATAGTGGTGAAGGCTTATGTGGACCATCCACACTTTTGGCACAGTTGATAGGAAAGAATTGGTGCATTCAAAGATTGCCACAAAACCCAATCAACGACTGACCTCAGGAATTTTGAATTCAGAGTTATCCCTCTCCTAGACTGGTTACCTACCCAAGGCTGAAGAGCCCAGTCTGCCTACTATTTAACCCATCGCTGGAAAGGGAAGATATATATTATAAAATTATATAATTTATTATATAATATTAATTTATTTAATTATAATATTATTATTTATATTATATATATTTTATATAAATTATATTTATTTTTATATATTATTTATTTACTATATATTATTTATAATATTATATATATTTTTAATATTATATTGATTTAATCATATATTATAATATATATTTATAATATATATTATTTTTTATACTATAATAATTATTTTAAATAATTATTTATAATATGATTTTTAATTAATATATTTAATAATTATTATTTATATCTAATTATACTTTATATATATAATATTAAAATATAATTATTTTATTTATTAATTATTTATATTAAAAAAATTATTAATATATCATTTTATATTAAGTATATATTAATTATAATTATTATAAATATAATATAACAATTATTTTATTATATTATAATATTTTATTAATATATTATTATTTTAATTTAAATTTATATTATTATTTTTAATATGCATTTCTATTAATATTTATATTCTTATAGATATATATAATTAATTAATTTATCATTTTATTAATATTTTATATATAATATTTAATATTATAAATTAATATTATTATGAATAATTAATTATTTTATTTATTATTTATTTATTATATATATTATATATATTAATAACAATAATTATAAATTTTATTAATATTATATATTAATAATAATTTAAAATATATTATATATTATAATTAATTAATTAAATATTTATTTATTAATTATATATATTATTTATTATTTAATTTATTTTTATAATTTATTATCATTAAATTTTATTAATTTATTATTTATATAATGTATAATAATTTTATATATTTTATAATATTATTATTTATTATGATTTTATATATAATAAATATTTTAATTATATTATTATATTTATTTCTTTTAATTAAAATATTTTATTTTTATTTATTATATTTTTATTTTATTATTAAATTTATATTTTATTTAATATCAATTATTTTATAAAATATAAAAATTATATTATATTTATTATTATTATATAATTTATTATTTTTATTTATTATATATATATTATTTATTTAATTTAAAATATTTAAATAAATTTATTTTTATATTATTTATTATTATTATATAATAAATTATTTAATAAATATTATGTTATTATATTAATAATTTTTATATATAATATTTATAAAATATTATTTAATTTAATTTATATAATTATATTATTAATTTTTTATTTATTATATATTATATTTAAATATATTTATATATTTAATCAATATTAATATAATATATTTATTATCTTTAATATAAATAATATATTACTATTTTTTTATATAAATAAATATTGATTTTATTTAATTTTATTTCTTAATTTATATTCATATATATTATTTAATATTATTTATATATTTATTATATATTATTTAATCTTATTATATTTATTTAAATATTTTTATCATATATATAAAATCCTATTTATAATATTTAATTAATATATTTATTTTATAATATGTTATATTTAGATTATAAATTATTAAAATATTATATATTTATTATTAAAAATATTATATATATTATTTATTTTGTTATTATTTTATTTATGTAATTATAATATAATAAATGTATTATTAATATTTATTAAATTTATATAATAATTATATTTTTATTTATATTTTATCTTTATTTATATTATATAATTTATGATATCTCTTTATTTAATTTATTAAATAAATTATTTTCAATTTATTTATAATATATATTAAATATTTTATAATTTATCTATTATAATTAATTTAAATATCATATTTTTATATTTATTATTATAATATTATTATTTAAGTATTTAATTTTTTATAGTTATATTTCTTTATTAATGCTTTTTTTTATTGATTTATAATTTATATATTTTCTTTTAGTGATATTTTAATTTATTTATATTAATTATATCTTATTTATTTTTATATTATTTTTTAATTTATATATTATTTTATTTAAATTTTATTTATTCTTTTATTTTTTTTTTTATTATTATCTAATTTTTTTATTTATTATTTTTATAATATTATGGATTCATACCTTTCCCAAGGGTATATATAATATTATTAGTATATATTATATATCTTCATTATAATGGAGATTGTGTGTTTCTGTCTGAAGCCGAACACTAAATCACTACTCAAGTCACAATTCCATTAGTTCATTGACTCACATTCACCATGAATATTTATTTTTTTTTATTTAAACCTGAGTTATTGAAATAAAATTGTCAATACCTTATTAATACTTGTTGACCTTTATTACATTTCTAATAACATCATTGTATTTATATATGCAAACAAAATAGCGGGTTACCAGTTGTGAAAGGGAAAGCATAATTTGCAATTGCATATTAAAAGATTTAATTTTACTTAAATATGCGGCTTTGTATTATTGATTTCTAATGTTTGGGTTTTTCTTAATGAATATGAGCAAAAACTCGGGTAAATTTAAAAGAAATCTTTAAATAAAGAAATAACAGTATTTTATTCATTTACTTCCTAATTTAACTATATAGTTAAATTAGGAAAAATTTAGCAATAAAAGGAGGGAGTGATGAAAAATGATGGAAGACTTAGTTTCAAAGTTGTTCTATTCTTCGATTATACCCCTCTGTTTTCAAATCATTTTATTTGGAGATTTTTATTTAGTTTAAAAGTATTTTTCAAATTTAACATATTTCATTACATTAAAAATTCAAAATACTTGCACATGGAGGGTGCATATATTTGCTAGTATAATATAGATGGTCATAGGCGTATAAACATAACATGAGAGTTATTAATGATATATACATTTACCAAATTCTAAAAAAATGAGAGAAAGTAAAAGAAGAAAGAAAAAAAAAACACAACTGCTTTCAATTTATACATCCAGTGTTTTCATTATTCCAGTAAACTCTACTTTCGACTATTTTATTCATATTCTGTTTTGTTCTCTATTAAATAAACTATTTTTTTAGTTGATCTTAACCAAGAAATTAAATTGCATGAAAAGATCAAACTGATATTGGCGCTGTTGCTCGATGGGAGATTCTTTATAATCAAAGATCGGTTTTATCATTCCAATTTTTCTATGAACGTATTGAACGCATTCACTTTAGTTTTAGATTCTTCCGCTTCGTCAAAGGAAAGTTATTGTAGTTCTAAAAATTATTTGGATGAATGAACACATTCGTTTTTCTTTAAGATATTTCGTATCAACAGAGTTATTGGTTAAATTCTACTAAACAGACATAAATTCCGCCATCATATGTCACCCCGCTGAAAGAAAAAAAATACTAAAAATCAAGAAATTAACCGAATTTAATGAAATTTTCAGTGTTTCAATTAACTTTGAACCCTGTGTCTTTGAGGCGTAAGACTGATTCACAAACATACGTTGTCCAAAGTTAATTGATATGAAAGAATGTAAGGGGTTTCAAATAAAACTAACTGATGCATTATATCTTTTATTCATTGATATATCAACACTGAAAATTTCATTAAATTCGGTTAATTCCTTGATTTTTAGGGTTTTTTTTTTCATCGGAGTGACATACAATGGTGGAATTTATGTCCATTAAGTAGGATTTAACCGAGTTATTTTATTATTCCCAAAATTATTAAGACTTTAGTATTTTTTATACTTTCTATAATTGTGAGCAGTTTTCTTTTATCATTCTAAATACTATTAAGTCTTCAATGTGTTTTGTTTAATATACTTTCTGTAATTTTGTGAGCACATTTTTATAATTCTAAAAATTATTAGGTTTTCAGTAAGTTTTATTTAAGATACCTGCTACAATTGTGAGCATGTTCTTTATCATTCTAAAAATTATTAGATTTCCATTCCTTTTTTTTTAAGATACCTTCTACAACTGTACGCATGTTCTTTATAATTATAAAAATTATTAGGTCTTCAAAGTGTTAAATCTTTTATATGTTTTTAGTGAGATACTTTCTGTAATTGTGAAAAAGTCTTTTTATCATTGTAAAAATTATTAGGTCTTCAAAATGCTAAGCCTTTGATATGTTTTCTGATACTTTTCTTTGATACTTTCTGTAATTCTAAGCAAGTCTTTTTTCATTGGAAAGATTATTATGTCTTTAATTTCTATGTTAAAGATAATTTCTGTAATTGTGAGCGTCTTTTTATCATTGGAAAGATATTATGTTTTAATATTCTGTGTTAAAGAAATTTCTGTAATTGTGAGCAAGTCTTTTTATCTTGGAAAGATTATTATGTCTTTAATATTCTGTGTTAAAGATAATTTTCTATGTAATTGTGAGCAAGTCTTTTTATCATTGGAAAGATTATATTGTCTTTAATTTCTGTGTTAAAGATAATTTCTGTAATTGTGAGCAAGTCTTTTTATCATTGGAAAGATTATTATGTCTTTAATATTCTGTGTTAAAGATAATTTCTGTAATTGTGAGCAAGTCTTTTTATCATTGGAAAGATTATTATGTCTTTAATATTCTGTGTTAAAGATAATTTCTGTAATTGTGAGCAAGTCTTTTTATATTATTATTATGTCTTTTAATATTCTGTGTTAAAGATAATTTTGTAATTGTGAGCAAGTCTTTTTATCATTGGAAGATTATTATGTCTTTAATATTCTGTGTTAAAGTTAATTTCTGTAATTGTGAGCAAGTCTTTTTATCATTGGAAAGATTATTATGTTCTTTAATATTTGTGTTAAAGTTAAATGTATTGTTATCATTATTATGTCTTTAATATTTTGGTTAAAGATAATTTCTGTAATTGTGAGCAAGTTTTTATCATTGGAAGATTATTATGTTTTAATATTTCTGTGTTTAAGTTAAATTTCTGTAATTGTGAGCAAGTTTTTATCATTGTAAAAATTATTATGTCTTCAATGCGATAATAATAATACCTCGTTATTGATAGTGAATGCGTCATAAAACGAGTTTTCGAAGAAGTAAAACCCATCTTCAATTGAATGGTTTTGTTGTGCTTCCCGCATATGTTGTGTTTTGTGTGGAAGTTAATGGGTGGGGGGCAATACTTTCGGAACCTTCAACGTACATTAGCCATTCAGGTAGACCCAACTTTATATGCTTGCTGCTTGTTGACTCAGCTGTGACAGGGTTTTTTTATGAGAACAGGATGCCGGTTCTTGCTCATGTTGAAATAAATAAATAAAAAAGCAAAACAAAACAAATAAACAAAAGTAAAGAAAGAAAGAAAAAAAAAAGAAAGAAAGACAAAAGAAAAGAAAAGAAGAAACAAAAGGAGAGGAAAGAAAGAAAGAAACAAAGAAAGAAAAAACAAAAGAAGAAACAAAAGGAGAAGAAAGAAAGAAAGAAAGAAAGAAAGAAAGAAAGAAAGAAGTACATCTAGTAACGAAGAAAAAAGGAAAGAAATTGGAAAGGAAAAATTAATAGATAGAAAAATAAGTAAGTAAATAAATAAGTAAATAAGGAAAGAAAGGGGAAGAAAAAGAAGAAAACGAATGAAAAAGAACTAAAAACAAAGAA
>CM042166.1:66008319-66023319 GCA_023376005.1 Doryteuthis pealeii
AGAATTACTCGGTGTGTAGAATATCGTACAGACTGTTTCAACTTTATTAAGTATATATATCTTCGTGTAGTGAAGACATAAAATCAATGGTGCAGTCAGTTTCTCACTTGTTTAGTTTCAAACCATGCTGGGTTCAATGGGAAACACTAATTACGCTATTCCGTTTAGTTTCAGACTAATATCCCTGGGAAAGTTACACATTGTCAGCTGCTCTTCTACAAAATTGGTTTTGCCATTGAATAACGTACAGAGGTTATATACCATTAAACTAAGAATCAAAACCTTGGTTCAAAAATCGCATTGGTGAGAAAGTAACAGTTACCAACCACCGTTCAACCATCTTTTACTATGTGATACTCCTCATCGAACTCTATCAGAAAATCATACTAAATTGGAACTTTTTTTTGCATGAAATTGGCCATTTTCACCCCATCTCAGGGGGGTTATCAGGCCTAAAATCTCACCTAAAAGTCCGAATTGAGCACCTTTTTCTCATTAATAAATTCTACGCATCAGAATCCATGAAAAAAACAATAAAATCGATAACTTAAATTTTCACTAAAATACGCAGACTTATAATGGCTGAAAAAGGGCATTTGGGGGGCATCTTTGAAGCCCCATTTCTCCCCCAATTCTCAGAATTCAACCATCTTTTGCTATGTGATACTCCTCATCGAACTCTATCAGAAAATCATATTAAATTGGCACTTTAATTTTGCACGAAATTGGCCATTTTCAGGCACTCGCAGGGGATTATCAGGCCTAAAATCTCACTCCGAATTGAGCACTTTTTTCTCCATCAGGAAATTCTACGCTTCAGAATCCATGATAAAAGACTTTTATATGTTCTATCAATGATATTGAGCACTCTTTACCTGTAAATATATCATATCTATATATAGTCATCGACAAACAGAACTTTTTCGTAGCCCTTCAGTGTAGCTAGCCCAGGCAGTATCAACGGAATTTTCATCAGTCAGGTTCCCTACCAACCGGGTTATCAGCACAACCCAAAAGAGATGTATTAATTTCATCGCTATTACCCCCAGGTCTACTCGTACCAGGAGTGATAGTACCAGTCAATCTATCTCTCATTCTATCTATCCTACCATCTATAGATTAAATAGACAAGAAATAAGTTTTAAGGTGTTTTAAAACATTGAATATAAAAAACAATTGAATCCCCCAAAAGATTGAATAAAAAAAGATAACTTCGGCATGTTGTTTTTTTGTGGATATAAGGTGTGTGCCAGATGGCTACTTGTACTTATAGACTCGCCGATGAACATGTGACCAACCTATTGTCCAATCACTGGCAGTGCTCTGCTGCTGTTATTATTATTTATACTGGCTGATTCTAATCTTAGCTCACTACTACTTGGATCTTCTTGGGCGACGGACCAAAAGGATTCTATACCACAGGACTTATTGACTTACCAAAGGATTCTATACCACAGGACTTATTCACTTACCAAAGGATTCTATATCACAGGACTTATTCACTAACCAAATGATTCTATAACTCGGGACTTACTTACTTATTTACTTTAAGGTCTTTACAACTGGCCAAGGATGGCGGCCAGATACTTAACACGGCATAAGATAACCCAAGGGTTAACATGCCGTAAAATCCAACCAACCAGCCAACCAATCGTAAATTGTGCTCTAAAAATAAGTGTGTCACATGGTACCATTGTTAGAATGAACTCCACATATTTCAATCAATATATTCTTTTTTCAAATTATTTGTTTTTAAACTAATAATCTTACAAACTTACAATCATGTGTGCCGTAGTTCCTTTTCAAAATAAACTTGCATATTCTTCGGTGAATGAATCGGAAAATAAATTGGAATGCTGAAATCCGATTTAGCTAAAAGATAAGTGGTTGGTTTGGTTTAATTATTTGGATCTTACGGCATGAAATGCTAAGAGAAAACCTCGATGTGAACTATACAAGGATGTTGTGTGTTGTTCCGAATAAATTCGGGAAGCTGCACTTCATAAAAAAGCAACTGTACGGCCACTTACCTCCTATCATAAAAAACACCCAAGATCAACGAACAAGACACACTGGCCACTGCTGGAGAAGTTAGAACGAACACATAAGTGACGTTCTCCTGGGAATACTTCCGCATGGACACACCAGAATAGGCTAGCAAAAAACACCCATTTACATAATTTTTACACAGCGATATGTTGTTTTTTTTTCCCGATTTAGTAATAAGCTTTTCTTTAGTCATGAGTTTAGAATATTCCTATTGATACAAGGTTAGACACACCGTAAAATCTAACCATTCAGCCAACCAATACAATACTTTTAAAATTTGTTAATGATAGCACGCAACATTCTTGTCTATTTCCCGTCAGACTTTGTATAGTACCCAAGCTTCTAATTCCTACTGTTACTAAGTGGTCACCCCTCCAAAAATGAGCAAGCTCATCGCTGCTTAACTTCGGATGTGTCTATAATAGTTGTTATTTAGTAAACTTTGTTTCTTATAGTTTTTATCTTTTCAGTTTTTATCGACACCAGAAAAGGAATAATCAGATAAAAATCTTTTAAATTTTAAGGTTCAAACTTGAAACGGTGTGTAAACTATAAAAGAACCAGGGGAAAACGGTGCTTAACTAAGGGATGTAACTCTGGGTTTTATGGAAACTAATAAATACGGGTACCTTGAAGTATAATAATTTCTGAACGAGATGTTTTTTTAATCGATACCGTGACACATAATTTTACCTCAAAACAAAAAATTCGAATTACAAAACTATATGCTCAGTCCTTCTTTCTTTTATTAAAATTATATTAAAACTTTAAAACAATTCAAAAATTTTTCCGCTCAGTAGTATAGTAATTATGTTATTTCATACTGTTTATTCTAATAAATATAAAGTAAAAAAAAGTAAAGTCGACGGGGCGGCCTAAAGTCGGTATCAGCCAGTCAGCGAGGGAGTCTATCCCCTTTTCAATAGCGCTAGACCAAGGAGATTGTTTTAGCATCTGAGATGGAGCGCCACACCTACCATCAGCTCCTTACTTTACCGCACAGATCCCTGTGCTACTCATACGCTGAGTTGGCAGGGGCCGGTATTGAACTAGGAACCTTGTGGTTTCTAGCCGAACGCTCTACCGACTGAGCTAACCCGGTCCATTAAGAGTCGTGCCGAAATAATAGCAAAATTGCGAAGTACCGAGTATGCATATAATCAATTAAACGACTGACGAAGCCGAGCTCAAAGCACGGCGAAATATATCTCCTACATACACTTGTCTGAGTTTTATTCCTATGTTCCACATATCTTTACTACATGCATATAATCTATACATAGTTTGTTTTCCTTATTTGGTAATAGTCCTTTTTGTACGGTTATATAGTTTCAAGTATTCCCATATAATACAAGGTTTGACATGTCGTAAAATCCAATCAACCAAACCAACATTATAATGGAGACGGGGTGTGTATGTCTTCAACCAAAACTAAATCACCACCAATGTTACAATTCCCTTAGTTATTTACATTATATATAATGTAAAATATAAAGGGTCGGTCGACAATGTGAATCCTTTGGTTACTAAAGTGTCCTGAGTTACTGGTAATCGTATAAGTCCTTCGTGAGTATTGATAAAGATCCCGGCAATCCTATATGCGTCCGTCGTCCAAGAGTGTATTTGATGTGTGACCATTGTGGGGGATTTATGTATCTTATTAGGCCAGTATTACTGCCAGTGATTGGTTAGAAGAGTCAGTCACATGACCTTGGTCAGTCTATATGTATAAGCGGGGATCTAGCACACACTTTATATCAGAAAATACAACAATATACTCAATGTTTATTAAATAATCATTATTTTATCTTAATTAGCTTCTTATTTATTAACAATATCTTTATGAAGCTCTAGCTGGGATAGATTTGCCTCTAAACAGACTATATCATTAAGGTATTTGCCTCTCATTCCACTTATGAGGGCGTGACACAAGGACATCTTTATGTGGGCCCACCCACGAGCCGAGACTCATGGGTGGTAGGTGCAAAAAGTGCGTTGAGCCCGTCGGCATTCCACCCTCAAGGGGCCGCCTCAGGCACTGGGCAATAAACTCAGCCCTGCCCCTTTAAATCAAGGGGGCAGGTATTGTCTGGGGGGCATAACCCCTGAGATCAACGCTGTTAATTTACATTAACAACCACAGGCCCCGAAGTGTCCATGTTATTAATGTGCTTAAATACTGTGATGTGTGTTATATATTATTAAGAAATAAATATTACATAGTATATGGTGTGAATAATTTGCATATCGGTTTTAACAAAACCGTGTTTAATAAATAATTACTTGGTATTATTGATTTCTACTATTATTGTTTTATTCTCAAACGTATTTAGAGCAATCCTATGTATAATTTTATATTGAAATCAAAAAAGATTTACAGTTATTTTTACTTTATTCTAATGAATAAAGTAAAAATAACTGTAATCTTTTTTGTGATTGTATTTAATTTCATTATAACTCGATATAATATTCAATTATATTAAAACTTGAATACTTGTGACCGGAGGGCGCATTTTTTTTTTTTTTTTTTTTTTTTTGCTAGTGCTTCTAAAATGCGTTAAGGACAACAAGCAATGAAATAATTATGTTAGGTGGTACCATTGTTGAAACGAACGGCGTATATTTCGATCAATATATTTTTGGAAAATATTTTTTTTAAAGCTAATAATCTCGGAAAACTTCTAATATTTTCTTTTCTTTTTTTTTATTTCTTTTATTTCTTTTTTTTTTTTTTTTTCGAAATAAACTTGCATATCATTCGGCGAATGAACCAAAAAAGAAATTTTATTTTTAAATTCTTTTTTTTTTTCTTTTTTTTTTTTTTTTCTTTCAAGATTTGAAGCACTGAAATCCGATTTATCTTAGAGATCGGCATTTCACTCATCGTTTAATGAAAGTGAACATTCTAAAAAAAAACATAATGTTTTTGCTTGAGTTTTTTTTTTTTTTTCTTAAGAAACAGCATGGAAGCTTCCTATCATCAATTTTGACAAGATGTTTTTCTTCATTTTCGTCGTCATCTTCTTCATAATTTTAGTCGATTTTTTATCATAAATCCCTCGTGATTTTCGATAAAAAAAAACTTCAGCATCGATGAAAAGGGGCGTATAAAAAAGTAACAAAGAAGAATAAGCTTCCAGTTTAATTATTTGACACCTCACGAAACCAAAATATGACAGAAGGCCGGTTTAAAAAGGGTTGAGAGGGTTGCAGTAAGAGCAATGGGGTTAGGACAATCATATAGGTGTAGGACTTGACGTGACCAGCCGATTGATCGGTGGTGGGGGGGCCTCTGACCGACGATCTAGCTTTAGTAAGGCCAAAGTGGAGTGTTGCATGTCATGAACTGCTCAGCCACGAGTATTTTATCCTTAAGCATCATTGAATAATCTTAGAATAATAATTAACACGTCTCATCACCAGTACTCTAGCTATGTTCAGCTGGATGTGAACAGAATACCCCCGTGGACTGAATAAAGGGTTAGGTTCAAAGTTCCGTGATGGCTCCCGATTACGACAAGAAGGTTTCTGAGTTCGAAAAGACGGTTCCCGAGTTCGAGACGGTTCCAAAGTCAGACAAGAAATACCTGAAGAAGGCTGGAGGGCCATCGGTCGAAATGTTGTACAGATAAAATGAAGATAAGGACAATAGTTCGAATAATCCAAATAATACTAATTATTGATTATTTATATTATTATTATAAATAATTATTTATACCAATTTGAATTAAACCAAACTATACTATATAAAATCATTTAGGAGAAATTATAAAATATATTTATTTATTAAGTTTATCGTTTTATTTATTTCATTTTTATATTGTTCACAAAATAGTTTTTTAAGAGTTGATATGACATGGAAAGTTCATATGATATGGAAGAAGTGCCTAAATTGAACTGGTGACACAGCATATCGATTCGTCGGATGAAAATTAATGTTCTAGTTGAAACATATATCGATTTGCACCACTTGAACTTTATCGAAACGCCCGGAGAAAAGGCTGGATGAGAATTGCACAAGGATGCTGCGTGCTGTTTGGAACAAATCCTGGATGCAGCTTCCCTTCCATCTTAAAAAAACATCCAAGTAAGACAAGCAAGAATTCGGCCAAGATTTGAATTCGACTCGCTGATTCCGCTTCCAAAGACGATAATCATTACGTTAAATACGGTGCTTTCTATGTCACTTAATTATAAAACAAGTCATTTTGATAAAAGTTTCATTTTGTTTCAAGTTCTTAATATCTTCAAATAATTATTTATAATTTTCATTAACTTCATCTGGTTTGGTTTGGTTCGGTTTTGGTTTGTTTAATGATATAATACTCCTGTGGATTATTAAATACTAGAAACCTTTAGAGTTTTAGATAAAACTTGGTACTTAAGTTTTTTTACAGGTGTACTTTTGTATATGTATTTTGTAGATTAATAATTCATGGAGTTAACTGTCGAAACAAATTTATAACAGCCACATGATGGTCTGTTTAGTTTTTCTTTCTTATTGAAAGTGTAAATATTTCTCTGTATATAATTAATATATTGATATTCTTATAGTGAGCTCTCTTAGGGATTTGATATAAATCTATGGGTGTGCATCTGCATGGACAGGAGTTTTGGATGTTCAGAGGATATTGATGATCCCAAATAGAATTATCCCCTGCATACAAGTCAATTGGATACTTTTACACACACACACACACACACACACACACACACACATATATATATATATATATATATATATATATATATATATACCAAACTTGTTGGTAAACCCTTGCGGTAAGAAAAAAAACTGGCAAATAGTTTGATTGTAAAAATATACTACCAAACATCACCTGGTGAAAAGAATTGAAAAACAAAAGAAAAGACCAAGACAGCCATACCAACCGAAAATAATCGGTTGATAATATAATACTTGGCCAAATGAAAAAAATATATATATATATATATATATATATATATATATATATATATATATATATATATATAAACCGCCGAGTGCTCAATACCTAAGTAGAGCAAATAATAAAGTTAAACCTAGTGAGTTAGATATACCTACTAACAGTTACGCTTAGTAGCTCATCAGGGCAAAAATCTGAGTCAGATCTTTGCCCTGATGAGCTACTAAGCGAAACTGTTAGCAGATATATCTAACTCATTAGGTTTAACTTTATATATATATATATATATATATATATATATATATATATATATATAAATTAAAACCTAATGAGTCAGTATACCTACTAAGAGTTTGAATGAATAGCAGAAATTCCGGGGAGTTCCGCCAATTCTTTGAATTCGACACTTCCTTGGGTGTTTCAAAATTAAAGAAACTTTTTTCGTTACTTTCAGAAATTTAGATTCCAAAAACGGTCCGGCCATCATGCTAATGTTGTTTGGCGTCTGTGATTGATGATGCGGCCATTGTTTATGAAATAGAAATGAAGATGCCTATTGAATTTTCAATCTTTTTGTTTTACGCGCCAAGAAAATCAATAACATTTGATGGAAACGTTTTAAAGGAAGAAAAAAGGTAACTGATGAATTGGTGTTGAATTACAGATAAAGATTGCTTTTGACACCGATACAAGCGGCGCCAAAAAAAAAGCAAGAAAATACAACAGAAAATTAAAATGAGACAAGATGGACGTCCCAGAGAAGAAAACGCGGGAAAAATACGAAGAAACAAAAAACAAACTCATGAGAATTGCATGTTTTGCATAGTCGGGTACTACCGTGTTTCCCCGAAAATAAGACCTACTCGCTCGGCCTGAGCCTAATTTTTCAGGATGATTTTAATGTAAGCTCTCTCCTTAGAATAAGCCTGACCCTAAGATAGATAGATAGATAGATAGATAGAAAGAGTGATGGGAATAGAATTATGAAGCGCAAAATTCGTAGGGCTAGATAGATAGATAGATTAATAAATATATATATAGAGAGAGAGAAAGAGTGGTTAGCTGAGAATGAGAGCGAAATATTGGTTGGGCGAGAGAGCAAGAAATGGATATAGAGAGGGAGATAAACAGAGATAGAAAATTACCCTTAGATAGATAGATATGAACAGATAAGATAGATAGAGAGAGAGAGAGAGAAGAGATAGATAGATAGATAGATAGATAGATAGATATGAACAGAATAGATAGATAGATAGATAGATAGATAGATAGATAGATAGATAGATAGATATGAACAGAATAGATAGATAGATAGATAGATAGATAGATAGATAAATATGAACAGAATAAGATAGATAGATATGAACAGATAGATAGATAGATAGATATGAATAGAATATATATATATATATATATGTGTGTGTGTGTGTGTGTGTGTGTGTGTGAGAGAGAGAGAGAGAGAGAGAGAGAGAGAGAGAGAGAGAGTTCCTTTAATGTCTTTATTATTATGAACAAATACACTTAAATGTGTTTTCTCTCTAAAACTGGTACCCGTAATCCGACTAACTTTCACTGGAATCTTGAAGTTTCCATCAAAACAAGAAAAATAACAAAATGTGAAAATGCTTTTTAAATAATTAACTACATTAGGCAAGTTGTTGCATAATTGGCCATTATCTTAAATTAGAAATTAATGCTTTTTAGGCGACATTTATTCAAAGACATTTTGTGTTGAGTAGATTTTCACAATTCATCTTTCTCTTTCCAATTTTATATTACAAGAACAATTATAGTTTTATTATTGGAATAAATATACACTAATAACTGGGAAACCATTGCTTGTCTGTTGGATATATATGGCTTCGTGTTGAGTTATCAAACACGCTATGCATTTTTATAGTAAAATCATTTCCAATACATTTTTATAGTAAAATCATTTTCAGTTTATTTTTATTATAAAACCATTTCCAAAACATTTTTATAATAAAGACATTTTCAATAAATTTTTATAGTAACACCATTTCCAGGGCATTGTTAAAATAAAATCACATTTAATGCAGTTTTTAGTAAAAATTCATTTCCTATACATTTTTATAGTAAAATTTTTTCCAATATATTTTCATTATAAAAGCATTTCCGATAGAGTTTTATAGTAAAAACATCATATTGTGGGCATAAAATCACATCTAATGCAGTTTTTAGTAAAAAGTATTTTCCCATGCATTTTTATAGTAAAATCATTTCCTATACATTTTTACAGTAAAACCATTTCCAATACATTTTTATAGTAAATCCATTTCCAATATATATTTATAGAAAAATCATTTTCAATGCATGTTTATAGTAAACTTATTTCAAATACATTTTCGTGCCCGCATATAGAATAAATGCGAGAACAATTCATGACAAACTATTAAGAATAATTGAATTTAAAAGAATCAAATAAAACATCACAAAAAGTGATAATAATATTCATATATGAAAGGGAAAGTATTTAATATTATATGTAACTAGTACTGAATAATAATATGAAGGCTCACATGTTAAACATGTTATAATGTGCTATGCGGCACAGGATGTCGGCGAGCGCAAAACCCCCTGTCCGTGGAGAGGAATGCAACTACATTGTTGTTACTTGGGTCACTTTTTGGCCGTGGGTAGTGACCAGTAATGCTTAACAACGGAACCCTGGTTGCCGAGCAGTCCATGGCATGCAACACCCCCACTTACTTAGGCTAGAGGGTTGAGATGCCCGATCAGATCAATCGTTGGTTATGTCAAGCCCTAGCACCTATATGATTGTCCCTACCGTATTACACTTATTAGGGGAGTAAACCCCGAAAATAAATGAGGAGCTGGAGTCCCTAAAGTGGTGTGATGCTGAAATCCAGTGCTACCCATTATCTCCTGCTACATTACCGTTGCCAAACTGCATTGGTCCCTTACCTTTCCTTTGGATCACAGCGGCAGTGTAGAGAGGGGGGACTCGCTGCATGGGCAACAGCTCATCCTCCATATGAACCCGCCCAGGCTATGTAGTTCAAGCTAAAAAAAAAACCTTGACACTACTCCATCGTCTCTTGTAGACGGAAGGATGCCAACCAAAAACTTACAAATTAGCAAATCCCCAACTAGAAGGCAGAGGCTGAGGGTCTTAGTGTCCTGGGTATGACGCTAAATTGCATCTAGTGGTGAGGTTCAAAGTTCAGGGTCTCTGGGGTATGTGGAGTACCTCGTTATTCCCATTACTCCCAGGTTCACCCGGACCGGGAGTGGTAGTAGCTGTTGGGGTCCCATCTATGGGGTTAGATAGATTTTTTTTAAATGAGTTTTAAAAAGGAGAGTTTAAAAAATTTGAATACCCAATAAGAATTAATCAAACAAAGGCGTATTATTTTAATTTTTCGGACTATTGTCCTCATCCTTATTTTATATACACAAGGTTTCGGCTGATGTGCCCTCCGGCATTATTCAATTGTCTCTTGTCGAACTCTGGAAACTTCTCGAACTCGAGTATCTACTCTTCGAACTCAAACCTTATATCCGTTGCACCATGCGTCCAACTGAAGAAATTTGGAGGGCACATCGACTGAAAGGTTGTGTATATAACAATAAAGATGAGGACAATAGTCCGGAAAATCAAAATAATACAAATTATTAAGCCGTAAAATCCAACCAACCAGCCAACCAAGTCAATTTGTTATTCGGTTTCTTACAGCACTTGCTTTTAATGTGACTTGACGAAAATTCCAAATAATACAAATTATCAAGCTTCAGAATTTATGAATAATTTCGACAAAGACGTTTTTGGCATAAAATAACCCAACAAGGCTTGATATGCCGTAAAATCCAACAAACCAAACAAGTCTAATTGATATACAGTTTTTTACAGCACCTGCTTTTAAGATGACTTGACTGTAAATATTGACACTTCGGGGTAAATTTTAAACTGACAACAAAGTTTATAAAATCATCATAAACACCTCCCATCTCCTCCGGCTCAGACTGATATTTCAACTAGTGCTAGGGGGTCCGCATCGTTGAAAATATCTTCTTTGCTATTAGGTATATTTGGGTTTTCGTTTATTTCCAGAAATACACCAGGAATTTGTTTATTTATATTACTCCTGTCAGTCTGTGAGTAATTGAGTTTGGCGCCTTAATTATTAATCGTCTCACCATTGTTTCTGGCGTGTTCGAGAGGAGGGGGAGGTTGCGACTGGCAAAAGACCAGCACCTTTTTCCCGAATCCAAGTCAACTCTATTTCTTTTAATCGAATGGCCATAGAGGTAAAAATATATATATATACCAAGAAAATTTGGTACAGCCTAGGGTAAATTTTGTTGGCTGGTTGGTTGGTTGGTTGGTTGGTTGGTTGAGTTTTACGGCATGTCAAGCCTGGTTGGGTTATTTTATGCCGTAGATATTTTGTTTATTAATTCGTGTTGGGTATTGAAATTTTTTAAACGCAATTTTTAAAAAAAACATTTTTTTTCTATTTCGCCCATAAATGAGACCCTAACAGGTACTGCCATTTAGGTTTAGGGTAGACCTGGGAGTAAAGGTAATGAAGGGGTACTCCACATTCACCGTAGCCCCAGAATTGTAACTTTACCATTAGATGCAGTTTAATGTCATACTTTGGACATTAAGTCCCTCAGCCACTGCCTTTTAGCACATATAGGATATAAAGTTTATAGGGGCAATAGGGTCGTACAATCATATACGTGCTAGTGCTTGACGTGACTAGCCGATATATCGAAAGGGAAATCTCCGACAGTCTATGTAGCCTAAGTAAGAGCCAAAGTGAAGTGTTGCATGTCATGCACTGCTCAGCCACCATAATTCCGTCCTTAAACATCACGGATCACTACACATGGCCAACAGGTGGCTCCATTGGGTGTATTTTACCCCTCTGCAGAGGTGCAGTCGGTGTATTGGTTTATAGCAAAAACATTCTTAATCTCTAAACAACTATGGGTTAGATAGAAAACAAAATGAGTTTAAAGAATTTGTTTAAAAAATGAGTAAATTGAATCCCCATCAAGAATGAATAAAAGAAAAGATCTTCAGCATGAAATAATCTAACATGGTTTGATATGCCGTAAAATCTAAAACAACCAACCTATATCTATAGTGATAATGAACTCCTCCTCGCTCTCTCTCTCTCTCTCTCTCTCTCTCTCTCTCTCTCTCTCTCTCTCTCTCTCTCTCTCTCTCTCTTGTTGTTGTTGTTGTTCTTATTCTTATTATTATTATTATTTTATTATTATCTATTTATCTCTTCCACTGTTTCTCTCTCTTTCTCTCTCTGTCTGTCTGTCTGTCTCTCTCTCTCTCTCTCTCTCTCTCTCTCTCTCTCTCTCTCTCTCTCTCTCTCTCTCTCTCTCTCTCTCTCTCTCTCATCTCACTTTATTTTTTTTTTTCTTTGATAAAAAAAGCAAACCAGCCGACCAAATCTCTCTCTCTCTCTCTCTCTCTCTCTCTCTCTCTCTCTCTCTCTCTCTCTCTCTCTCTCTCTCTCTCATCCACTTCTTTTCCTTCTAAAAATAATTCCTTAGCACTTAAATGTATACAACGGTGAATATGAAACTCATCTCATAATTCACTAATTTCTTCCTTTCAGCCAAAACGAAAACTTCCAATTAAATTCTTGTTGATTAAATAAAAATTTTACAAAATAAAAATGATTTTGTGATATTACGCCATTTAGTTCTCCGAAATATTCCAATAATCCAAAGATTTCTTGAAATTCTTTCCAATTATATAAACTGATGCCATCATTATTCAACCCTGACAAAATATTTGTTCAAAACCAAATTGACGACCTGATGAACTGAAAACCGATTTCCTGACTGAGGAAATTTTGAACTGAAAATTCGAATGATTAAAGGTCAGGAAATTTGGTTTGAATCGTAATTTCTTTCTAAATCTCCGCTGCAGCAATAAATCTATTGAAAAATTATTTGAATTAACCGACACGAAATAAATTAATTCTTTATTTTCTTACTGGCATTTCTATTAATCATTTTTTAAATAAAGAAAATAAAATTCCTTTTATATTCTCCAATTATAAAACCATTCATTTACTACATTAGCGTGAGTAAAACACTTTGCAATGGATTCTCATAATACAAATAAGTTACAATGAAATCCTAAAGAAGGTGCTCGTCTTACATACATTATGAACAGTCATAAATCATGAACGTACTTGTGGTTAGAATTTTGAATTAGAGTCTGTTAACTTAAAATGATGGGGTCCATGGAAAGTTACCGACAGTTGTGACGGGTAATGACCTTTTATTTGACCCCTTGAAAACGTGCCATTTCAGGCGCGGGAGAATAAGTTTGACTTGAGTTGGTCAGATACGAGCCGGCACCCTATCAGAGAGGATGTCTCTTAGGGTTCGCAACTCACCTGCGGCGGAATCACATGGGCAGGGTTAAAAATAAAAGCTGGATCAAGAAGAAGCAAAGTCTTGTTGTGTTAATTAATTATTAAACAAGCAATGTCCAGCCCTGTAAGAAGAATTACCAAAGATGACCAACCCTTAACAGCAGAATCCAACAAGTAGAAGTGTAACAAGTAAGAAATCCACTTATCATCTCTATAATCTCTTATAGTCTAATAGTCTCTCCTCTCTCTCTCTCTCTCTCTTCTCTCTCTCTCTCTCTCTCTCTCTCTCTCTCTCTCTCTTCAATTATATACCCGAGGTGTAAGTAGAAAATAGAAACGCTGACCCGAGTTCAAATCCTGGACGTAGTACTAATACTTTTGGGGGAAAATGAATTCACCTCCAGCTATCGGTAAATAGCAGGGTAGACTGGGCTGCTTAACCTTGGTGTGACAACCGTTCTGGGATAAGGAAAATGTTGAATTCTGTTAAACTTCACCTTCAAAAAATTGATCTTGTGTCACATCCTGCTCGTGCAGAGTGGTTGCTAAATACATAGAATGTAGTCCTGTTGTGAAATAATTTGTAATGCATTCTTTTAATAAAATAATTAACAATAATAACATTTTGATGCAATGCATTGTTATAATAAAAATCATTTGTAATGCATTTTATGAAAAATCATTTACAATGTATTCCTATAGGGTAATTTGATGTCAAATCATCCAGACAAAAGTAAACTTTTTACCCACTCCCTTTAATTTTGTCCAGATATGAACTATGTTAAAGTAAGGCACAAAACCCCGGTTTCAACCGGGGGACCGCATAAGTTTGATCCCAGGGGGCCAGCCCCCAGGCAACACCTGTCCCCTCGATTTAAAGGGACAGGGCTGGATTTATTGTCCGGTGCCTGAGGCAACCCCCTTGATGAGTAATGCCGGCTCCCACGAGTTTCGGTTCGTGGGTGGTCCCACATTAATAGGGCATTTTGACTAACCAGTACAACATTTCTATAGCAATACGCGTAATACATTTCTATAGCAAAATCATTTACAATGTGTTTTCTAAAGTAAAATCGTTAGGAATATACTTTTATAAGCAGGGCCTGTGGATATACCATAGTATTATAATTTAATTATTACAACGTTTGATGTTTAGTTAAGATCTACTGTACAATAGTTTAATATGTAAAAAATAAAAAAGTATAATAAATTTGATTTAACTCTCTCTCTCTCTCTCTCTCTCTCTCTCTCTCTCTCTCTCTCTCTCTCTCTCTCTCTCTCTCTCATTCTTTTTTTCTTTCTTTTCTTCTTTTCATCGTGTTCGATTAAAACAACTTAGCAGTATCATTTCCGCGCGCTCTATCTTTCCCCTATTTCTTTCTTTCTCTTTCTTATTATATTTTTTCTGTGTAGTCTGTCTTTCTCCTTACCTTTATTTGTAATAAAAACAGAATGGTCCATTATTTAGCTGACTTGGTGACACTCTAAGAAATCGGCGGATAAGTAACACTAGATAATCAGGATTAACATTTTTAAATTTCATCTTGGACGATTTGGAGGGTCTCATTTTTAACTAGAGGGTGTTGCAAGATGATGACGGTCATACAATTGAAGAATATTAGTATTAATATATAGATAATTGATGCAAT
>CM042166.1:66028319-66055819 GCA_023376005.1 Doryteuthis pealeii
TTATTATCCATTCTGTACTTTCTTTTCTTTATTCCTTCTTCCTCATATCGTCGGATTCATTTACAATTCCATTTTTACACACATAATATATATATATATATATATATATATATATATATATATATATATATATATATCGTTAGTTTGAAGGAAAATAAATTTATCACAGAAAATAAGAAATCTGCGAGACTCTTGTTTTGTCGGTCAGTCTATTTAAAAATTGTTGAATGAAAAGTGAACGTTCAATAATTTTTAGATTATTCAATTTATTATTTTCTGTGATAAATTTATTTTTCTTCAAACTAACGAAAGCCCTGATGAAGATCTATTGAAACAGATCAAAACACTGCAGCGTAGGCGAAATAAGCATTACTCGTTTTATGAACTTGTGTTTTTTAATTTTTCATAATATCACATACTGCCGGATTCACTTCCCTTTTTTTCATATATATATATATATATATATATATATATATATATATATATATATATTATATATATGAGTGTGAGAGTGTGAAAAGATTAAAATCCCGCCAAAACCGTCCTTACTGTCAGTTTTATGCTGTATACTCAATCATCAGACGCATAATATGATTACAATTCTGATTGTTGAGAATAACTCAGGACACAAACGCCAAGAAAGTGTTTATGAATCAAATCCGATTTTAGTTCGTTTTTATCGACGGTTTTAATGGGATTTTATGGCTTTAGAATAAACACATCATGGCTGGATCTTTTGTTTTTCATCGCTGTATTGGGAAAAGCTAAACATGGCTGCAATACAAATATTTTATACTGCACTCCAATGTCATATACTGAGCCAGAGAAGTGTTGGCTTTTATACTCAAAATAATCCAACATCCTTGTATTACTGGGCCCATAACCAGGAATGCAAGGATATTAGATTGTTTTCAATATATATATATATATATATATATATATATATATATATCAACCCCCTCCACACGAGTAGGATGTGACACAGGGTCAATTTATTAAGCGGAGTTTAATAGGTTTGAATTCAGTTTTTCTTCTAGACAGGTTGCCTAACCAAGGTTAAAGAGCCCAGTCTGCCCTACTATTTACCCATAGCTAGAGGGAGAGTAGGATTCATACCTTTCCTAAGACTATTAGCGCTATGTGAAATGTAGACAGCTAAGTGCAGGATTTGAACTCGGGATGACGAGTCCATTTCACATTACACCCACGCTTTTTTAAATATATAAGCCGTGCTACAATACACCACTTAAATTTATAGATTAAGCGAGGTCACGTGGTTTAAACCTCAGCCAATCAACTGCCCGAATGAGTGACTGGTTGACTACTTAATCACTGATACTGAGAGACGACCATTTTCAATCATTGACGAAGGACTTGCAATACTGAGGAGCACCAAGGAAAAGCCAAAGGTTTCTTTACCAAGGATTTCCGCTGGACAAGCAATCTGGTTTGAAGCCTAATTGATGACCCATAAAAGTATAACAACAAGGAACATGGAACACTTGTATTTATGAAAATATAAAATCATATCTTTATTTGCTCAGTTTTGTGTAGACTGGGAGTCGTCAGCAGGCGTTGTACATACAACGGAGCCTTTGGGAGTTCTCTGCAAGTGATCTCGAACTTGATCTCGGTCTGCCCAAACCAAATTTCTACAGACTTTTTTTATTAATGTTCAACTCACGGGGAGACGCCTCTTTGATCGTGATGCTTACGCAGTTTTTCTGTAGACACACCTCCTCGCCCACGTAGCCTGTTTTTATTTCCAGGCCCACACTTGACACCCACACACTTCTTGCGTGCAGCCCAGGCTCCAGGTGCAAACCGATTGACCAGGCAATGTATTACACCTATAGTGATGGGCCTTATACATATATATATATATATATATATATATATATATATATATATATATATATATATATATGATGTCTAATTTTCAGTGTATATATTATATCTGTATATATTTTGTGCTATATATATATATATATATATATATATATATATATATATATATATATATATTGATTTAATGCAAAGCAAACGTGATGTGTGAAATAAAGGTGAAACTCATAAGGTTTCTGATATATGTCACACATTACCCATGCTTCGCTCTAGATTACAATATATATATATATTATAGAAAAAACAAATATATATGCGTGCGTGCGTGTGTTTGTGTGTTTGTGTGTGTGAATTTGGGCCCCATTCTTTTATTTGTACACATAAAATTAAACAAAACAGATGTTTCCTGTTTAACGAGTTCATTAACGATCTTTTCAAGCTTTCTGACCAACTTTTATATTTGTATGGAATCCGTGGATTAGTCTACCAAAGTTTTTGTCCCAAATACTTTCGGCACTTCGAAGTGCCGTCTTAATATAACTTGGACTAGTTCCCCTCCTATTTACTCTCACTACTACTTGAAAAACTGGAACACAAACACATCACCCCTGAAGATGGCACTTTGAAGTGCCGTCTTAATATAAGTTGGACTAGTTCCCCTCCTACTTACTCTCACTACAATTTATTGAAAAACTGGAACACAAACACATCACCCCTGAAGATGGCACTTCTCTGAAGTGCCGAAAGTACTTGGCACAAAAACTTTACGGATTCCATCCAAATATTTCTAAAAGTCGACCAGAAAGCTTGAAAAGAACGTTAATAAACTCGTTAAATAGGAGAGATCTTTTCTATTGTTATTGCTGTTATTGTCATCATCTCTAAGGTGTGGTTGTGTTCGAAGAGACGAGGTTTCACCTGTTTTATAAAAGAGAAAGAAAAGAAAAAATATTTTCTCAATTCTAGTTTGTTGTCTCAGTCATTAATTATGTAGTTTGCTATCTTATGAGACTAGGCTCATATTTAGTTCTGGGCGTAATAAATTTATGATAGCCAAATTATGATTTGTAAAATTTTTCTTTCTTATTGAGAGTATATATATATATATATATATATATATATATAAAGTTGTCGGGTAGCCTATGGTCGGTATCAGCCAGACAGCGAGGGATTCTATCCCCTTTTCACTAGCGCTAGACCAAGGATATTGTGTTTGCGTCTGAGGTGGAGCACCACACCTACCATCAACTCCTTACTTTACCGCACAGATCCTTGTGCTACTCATACGCTGAGTTGGCGAGGACCGGTATCGAACCAAGAACCTTGTGGTTCCTAGCCGGACGCTCTACCGACTGAGATATATATATATATATATATTAAGAAATTTGAAAAAACAAGTGTTTCAATAATAAGATAAATTTATTTATCAACGCTTAAACGTTTCGGTTTCTTTTAACCTTCATCAGGATGTATCAAGGGGTGGATGGATGTTTTATAGATGACATCTATAAATTATGTATAAATTGATGGATGTTTCTTCACCCCTTGATACATCCTGATGAAGGTTAAAAGAAACCGAAACGTTTAAGCGTTGATAAATAAATTTATCTCATTTTTGGAACACTTGTTTTTTCAAATTTCTTAATTTTGTCGGATTTATTTCCATATTTACTCCCATATATATATATATATATATATATATATATATATATAAAATTTTTTTAAGGTGAAAGAAGAAAAAACTTAAGGGCCCTTTGAAAAAGCATCGGTCGAACAACCGTCCAAAAAAAGTCAAACGTCTATTAGCGTCTGTTGTTGGTGGTTGTATTAGAGTTAGTTCAGCAAGGCGAGGGGAGTCTGATGTTGGAAGACCCGAAATTTCCCAATGAACATTGCAGATTACATCACTGACGACAACTCCAGCGCCCCAAATGTAGGAGCGTATATTTAAAGTAACCTGGCACATATATGATAAAAAGGGTTGGGGCTTGTTATCCGACTGACTCTACAGAAAAACTCCCTACACACCAAAACCATCAGTGCCTCATCTCTCACCCATTCACCACTTTTCACTATAAAAGTAAATGTATGTGTGCCCATGTTCAATAAAGCTGAGGAAGCTTCATTCAACATGAAGCGAAATATCCACTAAATGTTATGCTGTTTTTGTGCTGTTTTATCTACATTTTCCTCTATTCTCAACTACATTTTGTCGGATTTATTCAAATCCTACACTCCTCATATATATATTTATTATAATAGATTATTTTCTGTTGTAACCGAAACTATATACTTAAATTTTTAGTTATTGACATCACATTCTCCATGATATTTTTATCTAAAAATTATAATAAAATTGTCTTACATTATTGATACTATTAACTATGTCTCCCTGCAAATGATCAATAGCGGTTTACAGTGTGAACGGGAAGGCTTTTGCTTTATTAAAAATCGAATTCGTATTTCTAACTGTTTCGACATGAATATAAGCGAAATCGAATCTTAATGAAATCCATAACAAGATAAAAACCATTTTATACTAACAAATACAAGACATTTCAGTTGAAATTTGTCAAATTATTATACTCCCTCTGTTTCAAATAGGTAAGGGGGCTTTTTTTAATACAATAACAAAAACAATACTTATATATATTTATATATATATATATATATATATATATATATATATATATATTGGAAGTGTAATCTACCTCATTTGTGTCCAGTTGCTCTAAAAGTTTACAGTATATCATTCGAACAATAAAAACAGTTTAGCGTATCAACAGATTCATAATTTGATTGATTTGAAAAGCTTTTCCCTCGAAATAGACTGAGCGTCAATCGATTGGGGCCATCCTCGATACATTAATCATTTTCCATTGAGATGAATACGGAAGCACATAGGTGACATTAAATCCAGCAAATTGCCGAGATGTCATCTGAATGATTTGCTCGTCGATTCATTTTCCTCCATTCTTAAACCATGATTGATTTTCATCCATCTTCATGCCAACAGAAGCAATCCTCACTTCGACCTTGCAATATAAGTTCAATGATAAGGCCCGTGTTCAGAAACTACAAGATCTTTACAATGATGTTGTAACGGTTGGTTGACGGGTTGGTTCCTACGTTCACTAGTTCAGTTTGGTACTTACTTATCATTTTTGTAGTTTAATGCTGGGCAATTGTTATTATGTAGTAACAAAATGCATACGAAGTGTGAAAGATCTCTCGTTTCTTCTTCTTCTTCTTCTTCTTCTTCTTCTTCTTCTTCTTCTTCTTCTTCTTGCGTTTCTCTCTCTTGTTTCTTCTTCCTCCTCCTCTCCTGTCTATCGTTTCTTCTTTCTCATCCTCCTCTCTATCAATTCTTCCTCCTCCTCTCCTCTCTCTCTCTCTCTCTCTCTCTCTCTCTCTCTCTCTCTCTCTCTCTCTCGTTTCTTCTTCCTCCTACTCTCTCATTTTGTTGATATATAAGCCGAGCTGCAATCCACTACTTAAATTTATAGACTAATATATATATTATAGAAATGCATTACAAATTAATTTATTAGGAAAACACATGGAAAGTGATTTTACTATTGAAATGCATTATAAATTATTTTATTTTATTACACATTGAAAATTATTTTACTATAGAAAGGCTTTGCAAATTAATTTTTCATAGAAAGGCGTAAATAATCATTTTACAATAGAAATGTATAGCAAATGAATTCATAATATAAACACAGGGAAAATGATTTTACTATAGGAATGAATTGCAAACTAATTCATAATAGAAACATGGAAAATTATTTTATTATAGAAATGCGTTGCAAATGATTTTTAGTAACGCATTGAAAACAAATGTAATATAGAAATACATTTTGGAAATCCATGAATAAGTGTTTAACTGTCAAAGGTGTTTGACATGTTTCACATTGTGGTTGTTAAGGTGTCCCAAAATAATATATACACTCTTTAAATATTAGTAGTTGATAATCGTTATAACTTATTCAATTTATGTATTTTGACCTGTAAATAAGATTGATACAAGAGAAATAATACACATTTAAAGAATTTGAGAGTAGAATATTTTTTAAAAAAACACAGCAAATTAACTTTTATAAGATAAAAGCTATTTAGGGCAATGGCAGAATATTCATATAATGATGAGTTCACATCAAGTGCTCAAACTGGTAGCCGTTCTGTTCAATACACTTTTCATATCTTGAAGAAATGTACCTACAAACGTCCAGCCATATTTCCTCTGGTATTTGAGCAAATTCTTCTTCAATTGCTACTCTCATTTTAGCAAGTGTTTCAGTTTTCCTGCAGTAAACTTTGTCTTTTAGAAACCCCCACAAAAAAGAAATAAAAGGGTATCAAATCTGGTGATCGAGGTGGGTATTTAACTGTCCCTCTTCTTCCAATCCATCGGTCATATGGAAATCCATTCTTCCGAACCGTAACACTGAACAACCCTGCGCGGATACTGGATGCTGCGCAGGGAACCTCCCAAGAGCAATGAATGATAGGGATGGTTAGCGAAAGAGTGTCATGGATATTCATGCCACTAGCACAACATGATGATGATGATCATCATCATCATCATCATCATGGAAATGCATTGTACAAGATGTTGTCGTAAGGCACGTTTAGCTTTTCCGGAGAAGCGCTCAACACTAATATATTCCGCCATGGTGTGTAAGTGATAAAACCATAAAAACACATTAAAACCGACGATAAAACCGAACTAAAATAGGATTTCAGATAGAAACACTTTCTTCGCATTAGTGTCATGAATTATTCACAATCATCGGAACCGTAATCACATTATGCGTCTGATGATTGGGAATACATCATAAAACTAAGAGCAAGGACGGTTTTGATGGTATTTTAAGGTTTTCACACGAACGCTTATATACAAGGTGTTCGGGAGACATTTCACCCATACATACAAACACACAAATACACAAACATATATATATATATATATATATATATATATTGGTTTGGTGGTTGGTTTTGAAGGCTATCACAATGCAAGTGCAAAGAAAAATAAAGTAACTATGATGTTGTTTGTTTACCTTTGTTTATTCTTAATATTCCAAGATAAATATTATAAACAAACTACTGCTTCATATTAAAACAAAAACGGGTAGGCCAAACCTGGAACGATAAGACATTGTTGGACAGACACATAAACAAATACACTCACACACACACACACACACACACACACACACTTACACATACACCCACGCAGAGAATTTGGAAGGTATAAGGCACAAAACAGAATGGAAATTTTCTAACAACAGCTCCAGACTTTCAGAAATCTTCTGATGAAGAGATATTTATCTCAAAATATTAAGAATAAATCAAAGGTAAACAAACAACATCATAGTTACCTTATTTTTCTTTACACTGTGTGTGTGCGTGCGTGTGTGTGTGTGTGTGTGTGTGTGTGTGTGTGTAAATTTAATGGATTGTAAAGAAATTCAACAGGCACTGTAATTACACTACTGTCAACAATTTTCAGTCAGAATAACCGCCATTGGTGTCGATCACGGCTCCGGAACCTGGAGCAAGCTGATGTTACAGTTTCCCTGGGAAGGGTCTCAAAAACTACCTTAATTCTGTCGATTAACTGGGTTTCTGAAGTACTGGCACGGCGATTGGTGTCTTTCTCAACAGCTCCACATACATAATAATCCATGGGATTAAGATCTGGGGAGTTCGGAGGCCAAATATTGGGACTGGTGTAGTCGTAAAAGTTCGCCTACAACCATTTCTTAATGTTCCCAGAGGGTTGGCAGGGGGCTGAATCCTGCTGCCATACATATGGCATACCATTGGCTACTCTTGCTATCCAGGGCTTGACTACAGTGTTTAGCAACTCCACGTAGGCATCTGAGGGTCCTCCAACATTTTTTTCTATAGATTTTCGAGGAATTCTGTTGTACGAACGCAATCAGATCGTCTGTTATGTTGCTTTCTTCTAGCCACAGTAGTCTCTATTGCAATTCTCCAGGTCCGGCCTGATTGTTTTTACAGTGTTCAGGGAGCATTGGGTAGCAACCATAATCTTCTTATTTTGATGGCTGGCGCAGATCATCATGATACAAGTTATTCTCTTCCATGATTCAGGTGGGTTTCAGTCATCCATTCTATCTGTTATCACGTATATGAATGAAGAAGGGTCCACGCTTTTAAATGATTGCGTAGCGTGCGTAAATACCTCCAACCTACTGAGAAAAATAACCAAATATAAATATATCAAATTTATATAATATAATAATATATATATATATATATATAGGGAAAAAATAGAGGGGGAAAATAAAGATTTAACTCAACAAGTTTTTGTTGAGGGGGGCCAAAAAGAAGCGAGTCCAACGCCTTCCCGCAGGCTAAACCTTTTCTTTGCAAACACCGACTTCTTCTTCTTTGTCGTCGTCGTCGTCGTCGAATCCTCTAGCAGCTACCGTAGCAATACACGTTTCTGCACTCCCCGCTTCGGGGTGTTTCCCTCTATTTATATACAGGTCTACTTCTAGGTATGCTTCACATGCGGGACTGTCAACTCAATCCCAGTTGCCGGAATGCCCGCAGCTATCATCCGGGCATCTGGCGTTCACATACGAGACAGTGGCAACTCGATTCCGGTACCCGCGCCAAAGTGTCGCCTTTTCGCATTCTGAAGGACGCAGGTTCGATCCTAGGTCAGTCCTACACGCCAGACAAAGCCTAGCCCGCTTCCTTCGAGAATACGGCAAGTTTTCATGCCCACCACTCAACTCGTGTTCTCTGTCACAATTGCCGCTTTAAGTTTTCCGTCGCAGTGGCATCAGTAAATAATCCAAAAGTGTTCAATATATTAAAAATACAGAGCAGTAATAATACTAATAATCTTGTTAGAGGGAAAATAAAAGGTCTACCATGGTTTCAATCAAATTGAAATGATTTCCTCAGGACCCTACGTTAACTAAGTCGTTATTATCTGATAAATATCTTCAATTTAAGTAAGGAATTACATCGACTTAGTTACTGTAGGGTGGGGTCCTGAGGAAATCATTTCAATTTGATTGAAACCATGGTAGACCCTTTATTTTCCCTCTAGCAATAATATTATTAGTATTATATATATATATATATATATATATATATATATATATATATATAATTGATAATTTTGAATCATATTACCACGACCAGACAACTCGGCAAACACCATTTGCGACATCCGGAGCACTGGACAGCTGTTTCAACCTCCTTTGGTCTCATCAGCAGTGCGTACCACAATCTCCGCCACTAGAGATTGAACTCGTGGACCACAGCATGAAGAGCGGGGACTTAACACACTGGACCACCAGCCCATGCCACAAACGGAGAATGCCAAATCATTAATTCAAATGCGCAGTCACCTAACCTATATTGCCATGTATCCCATCGCAGGATTACAGAGGGCAAGGGCACCACATATATATATATATATATATATATATATATATATATATATATATATATATATATGTGTGTGTGTGTGTGTGTGTGTGTGTGTGTGTGTGTGTGTGTGAATATTTGTTAAGTACATTATATGTTTAGGTGATGTGCCTCGTTGATATTGTTGTGAGAAAAGTTGAAAATTATTTCGGAAGAAAATAAATAATTTGTAATGAACCTGATGAACTTTGGACATGATAATATGTATTCCCCGAGATAAAAGAACCCATCATTATTGATTTCTTTGAAAAAGAAATTAGAAAGATAATATTTGAAAAATCCCATTGTTATATTCTCTCGAGTGGTCTAGCGTCACGTCGCTATCAGTGGCCTCACTTGGTATATTTGAAAATTTGTTAGATACATATTTGTTCGCAGGTGTTCCAGCTTCATTCTATTGGTAGTATGTCTGGGCGTTGAATAAAATGAACTTGGGACACAATAGTATTATTTCCTCTCATAATCAAAGGATTTTATTAGATGATTGTATTGCAAATTATTCTCCTATAAAAAATATATTCCCAAAGATTTTACGATAGAAAATACATTGCAAATATTTTTTCTATAGCAATTCGTTACTATTTCATTTCCTATAAAAATGTCCTGGGTAGACGTTAAACTCTATCTAATGGTGAAGTTCCAATTCTGAAGTTCAATCAAGTTCTGAAGTTTAATGAAGTTCTGAAGTACAATGAAGTTCTCAAATTTGTTTGTCATACCAGGGAAAGATGAGGTTATTCGGACTTCACAGAATTCACCTGAAAATGTTAATGTACTTTAAAACTTTATTTACAAAAAAAGAAATTACCATCGTAATAATTTTAACCTATAATAAAACCAAATATGAGGTAATGTCAGTGGGAAACTGTAAATTACCAAGTACCGTTGATTGAATATCTTCATTACCTGAGTATATTTATCAAGTTTGTTATAAGCGATAGTTTGGTAGAGGTTTTTTTTTAAACGATTTTTATAAACGATTTTTATTTATTTATCCCATAGCGTCACTTCTAGGACATGAAGACCCTCAGCCATCTCCTTCTAGCACCCGTACGATAAGTGTTGGGACTTGCCATGAGATCAATAGGGTTGGGGCAATCATCTAGATGCTAGGGCTTGACGTGACCAGCTGATTGATCGGAGGGGGTCCTCTCCAACCGCCCATCTAGCCCAAATGACGAACCGTGTGAGTGCGATAAAAAGCAAATAAAATTAAGATGAAGAATAACACAAGTCAAAATTGATGAATCATAATGTTCTCTAGTAAAGTGCCGAGTGGCTGATTGTTGGTGTCAGCCGAACAGCGAGGGAGTCTATCTCTTTTACCAGGGAGATAGTTTTTTCTGAGGTGGAGCGTCACACCTACCGTCAGTTCCCAGATGCTTTACAGCACAGATCAGATTACCCAAGCTGGGCTATTCCTGCACAGAATTGGAGAAAACCCGGAACCTTGCTATTCCTAGGAGACTAGAATCTACCGACTGAGCAGTCAATCTCAACTTCAAAATGATTTTTTTAAAGAAAAATAAATAAACAGTGCGATTTATATTAAGACACTAACCCTTGACCTACATAAAAAAAACTCTTCTTTCACCGTTATGAAATGTTACGCCTTAACTATGTCTCGACCCGAGCAGGAAAGCGGCGAATTTTACTACAAATTGCCTGCTATCATCTCCAGAATCCAACACAATGATAAACTGATCCTAATGGGGAGGCGATGTCAGGGATCTCATGCCTTCCGTGTTAGTGTTGCAAATGATTTTACGATAAATTTATATAACAATGATTTTATCATAGGAATATGTTGTAAATGATTGTTTCATAAAAATGCATTGCAAATGATTTTATTACATCTTAATATATTATTACATTGTAATTATAATTGTCTTACTTTAACATAGTCCACACCTGGACAAAATTGAAGAGAGTGGGTAAAGATTTTACTTTTGTCTGGATGAATTCACATGGAATTACCCTATAGGAATGCATTACAAATGATTTTTATTATAAAAATGCATTACATCAAAATGTTATTATTCTTAATAATTTTATTAAAAGAATGCAATACAAATTATTTCATAACAGGACTACATTCTATGTATTTAGCAACCCCTCTGCACGAGCAGGATGTGACACAAGATCAATTTTTTAAAACGATGTTTAACAGGTTTGAATTAAGCGTTTTCTTTGTCCTAGACTGTTTGCCACACCAAGCTTTAAGCAGCCCAGTCTACCCTGATATTTACCGATAGGTGGAGGTGGGTGGATTTATTTCCCAAGAGTATTAGTTCTACGTTCAGGATTTGAACTCTGTTCACCATGTCCATTTCCTACGACGGTAACAATTACACCCCGGGAATCTCCTTTAGGATTTCATTGTAACTTATTTGTATTATAAGAATCCATTGCAAAGTGTTTTACTCACGCTAATGTAGTAAATGAATGGTTTTATAATTGGAGAATATAAAAGGAATTTTATTTTCTTTATTTAAAAAATGATTAATAGAAATGCCAATAAGAAAATAAAGAATTAATTTATTTCGTGTCGGTTAATTCAAATAATTTTTCAATAGATTTATTGCTGCAGCGGAGATTTAGAAAGAAATTACGATTCAAACCGAATTTCCTGACCTTTAATCATCCGAGTTTTCAATTCAAAAATTCCTCTGTCAAGAAATCGGTTTTCAGTTTGTCAGGTCGTCAATTTGATTTTGAAACAATTTAAAGAAATCTCTTAGGGGAGTACCCGTGGCGTAGAGGATAACGTGCTGGACTGCGACATAGGAGTAGGAATTTGTCGACCTGTTCGCCACAAATATTTACTGGTCTGAAGAGAGGCGAGAAACTGTCAGTAACCAAGCGCTGTTGAATCCATCGTCACGCTATCTTGATATGATATCAATTTGTTAAGGAAAATTTAAAAGGTTTAAATTAGGAGTTTTCCTCCTCGTAGACTGGTAACCTAGCCACGGTTAAAGCGCCCAGTCTGCCCTACTATCTACCCACAGCTAGAGGGAGAGTAGTTGGGTGCATATCATTCCCATAGGTATTAATATGTGAAATTTAAGCCACACATATATATACACACAAACAAACACACATACACACACACACACACACACACATATATATATATATATATATATATATATATTATATATATATATTTCAACTGATAAAATTCATGATATAGCAATGAAACGATAATAAGGTGAGATTTGAATTACTTTTAGTAAACGATTTGTTCATATATATATATATATATATATATATATATATATATATATATATATATATATATATACATACTGATTTGGATGTTGATTTTGAAGGCTATCACAATGCAGGTGTAAAGAAAAAATAATAAGGTAACGATGGCTACGGATCACCTTATCCCAGCAAGAAGATCAGACCTAGTGTTGATAAACAAAAAAGAAAGAACTTGTCAACTGGTGGATTTTGCAGTGCCAGCAGATCACAGGGTGAAGCTAAAGGAAAATGATAAAATAGACAAATATCTGGACCTTTCCAGAGAACTGAAAAAGTTATGGAATATGAAAGTGATACCAATTGTAGTTGGTGCACTTGGAACGGTCCCAAAAGGATTAGAAAAGGGTTTGTAAAGTTTGGAAATCAGAGGAAGGATTGAAACCATTCAGAACACTGCACTGCTACAATCTGCCAGAATACTCAGAAGAGTCATGGAGACCTGAGGAGACTTGTTGTCACTCAGACTCCAGTGAAAGACCATCAGCTAATGCTGATGTGAAAACTCAAAAGGAGTAAATAATAATAATAATAATAATAATAATAATGATATATATTATTATTATTATTATTATTATTATTATTATTATTATTATTATCAATGTGTTTCTATATTTGTAGCAGTGGTTAAAGATATTTAAGTACGTTAGTGCTAGAATATATATATATGAGAAGTAAATACACAAGCGATGTGTTTATGTAGGTTATCCACAGACACGTGTTTCGAGGTTTCACCTCTCATCAGTTTGGCTACACTTTAACAGCTACCTCTAGCCGGGATCGAGATCTGACTGAATTTTCGTCTGCCAAGTCTCTTACCCATATGGCCATTAGCGGCTGTCAAATATAGGAGAATATTTAATTGATATATTTCTAAGCGGAAATGATTCACTAGAGTCCTCTAAATTTGTAAACAAAGTAAGGGTTAGCTATATGCCAGACGGTGAATTTTACAATTAAATCCCTATTTAGAAAACTCAATCAAGTAAGACATAGCACCAATATATGCGAGAAACTGTCAGTAACTGCCATTGACTCCATCTTCACGGTACCATAACTCTCTCTCTCTCTCTCTCTCTCTCTCTATATAATATATATATATATATATATATATATATATATATATATATATATATGGTTTAAGATTTAGTATGAAAGACTAGGTATGAAATATAAGAAACTCAGTTTTTTTAATAAAACGAAACTTAACATTAAAAAACTGAGTTTCGTATATCATACCTAATGCTTCATACTAAATCCCAAACAATATATATTATAAACATATATATATATATATATATATATATATATATATATATATATATATATATATATAGTTGAATGAATAAATTGTTTAATAAAAGTAATTAAAATCCGACCTTCTTGTTATCACATTACTATAGGTTTCACGTATTTTCTATAGAATAGAAAACACAATCATCGGATAAAACTTTAATTGAAGGAAATTGACAATAGACCGAATTATAGATAGTAAGGTTTCCCGCCTTCATAAAGTAAAAGGAATTACCGAACTGCAAAGAAGCGGAATTAAAAAAGAAAAGAAGGAAAAAGAAACCAGAGATAAATCAATTTTTTTCATAAATATTTTTATCAGTATTTAATTCAATTTAGAATACTAAAGTGTCTTCTTTCTTTTGTTTAATGGCATAGCAGCTTTTGTGGGTTATTTGATGCGAAAGACATCTACGTTAAAAAAACATTTAAGTGATATTATTTAACCTATGACGCCATCTTTGTTAATAGCTAGTTTTTATTTCATTTCTTTTTTGAGCAAAGGAAGTTAGTGTTGTAAAACCACCTAGATTCAATCTATAAAAAAACTTTTTATCTTATGATTTTACTTACTTATGTAAGTAAAATCATCAAATTTATTAAAGCAGTAAAAAAAAAATAATAAAATAAAACAATTTCAAATGAAACTTACTTTTGTCCCCCTCAAATAGAATATTGCACACATCTATGAATTATTAATTAAACTAGCAAATATATGCACCCTCCGGGTGCAAGTACCTAAGTTTTAATGTAATAAAATATTATGTTAACTTAGAAAGGGTAATGGAACTAAATAAGATGCCGATAAAAAGATTTGAAACAGAGGGGGAACAACTAAAACTTGCTTTTTCTTCCCTTCCGTCTTTCATTGCTAAATTTC
The DNA here is from genome assembly GCA_023376005.1 of Doryteuthis pealeii. Classification (NCBI taxonomy): domain Eukaryota; kingdom Metazoa; phylum Mollusca; class Cephalopoda; order Myopsida; family Loliginidae; genus Doryteuthis; species Doryteuthis pealeii. The sequence goes on from CM042166.1 coordinate 66,043,090, forward strand.
CATAATTTAACTATTTAGTTAAATTAGGAAGTAAAGTTTTAATGTAATAAGATATTATGTTAACTTAGAAAGGGTAATGGAACTAAATAAGATGCCGATAAAAAGATTTGAAACAGAGGGGAAACAACTAAAACTTGCTTTTTCTTCCCTTCCGTCTTTCATTGCTAAATTTCCATAATTTAACTATTTAGTTAAATTAGGAAGTAAAGAATAGAATTACTGTTAATATTGTTAATGAATTTATTGGAGAGATTTTGCTCATATTCATTAAGATAAAACCAAACAATTAGAAATCAATAATACTGAGCACATATTTATTAAAATAAAATTATTAATATCAATATGCAAATTAGCCTTCCCATTCACACTGCAAACCACTATATTTTGTATATATAAATACAATTGCATGTTAATAATATGTAGATATGGTCAACAGTATTAATAATGTAAAACAATTTTATTGATAATTGACGTTTGAATGAAAATAAAATCATGTAGAATGTGTTGTAAATAACTAAGAGAATTGTGACTTGAGTAGGAATATAGTTTCGGTTACAGACAGAAAAACACACAATCTCCATTATAATAAGATAATTATTTTGAATTTTTTTAACATAGATTTTACACAAAATCAAAAGTATTTATTTGTTTGTAAACTTTTAGTTAACTTTTGTTACTGAAAAAGAGCGAGAGTAAAACTTGATTTTTAAAATCGATTACAAATTTCGCAAATATTTTTTTTCCATTTAAGGTAATACATTTTTTTAATTAATTCTATAGGTTATATAGTTTATTTATCTAAATTATATGCTGTTTATCCATTACAATTTTATTTAAACTGTAATTAGTTACACTTTTATATAACCCCACCGATATTTTGCACTCCAAAAATAAGGAGTGGTCAAAATTAAGTGACCTGATAAAGAAATCAGAAAATTTTGAAATAAAATAACTAATGAATTAGGTAATTCATTCATTGATAATTCAACACTGAAAATTTCAATAAAATCGGATAGTTCCCTGGTTTTTTATCTTTTTTTCGGGGATGGGGTTGATTTGCTTTTGTAAAATATGTCTCTGACGTCATCTTTGTTGATACCTAATTCTTATTTTATTTCTTTTAAGTATATTTGTCCAAAGGAAGTTAGTATGGGAAAAAAACCTTGATCCGTCAGTGAATATGTAGATTCATCCAAAGTAGAAAGAACACTTATGGGAATAAGTCTTGCGCCAGTAAAAGTGGACAGAGATAAAAACACAATTACTTGGAAGTACAGAGAGAGACTTTATTTACAAACCGTTACTAAGGACGCCAGAGTCCAGACGCCAAGAACTTGTTTTTTTTTCTGCGCATGCCCGGACGGCTCTTCCTGTCCTAAGCCCTCTGGGAGATTGTTATTTTTGTTTCTTTTTTATTTATTTATTTATTATTTATTTTATTTTGTTTTATTTATTTTTACTTTTATTAATCCCTATACACTTCAAGAATCTGTTTGGAGGCATTCCGAAATCACCAAATCACGATCAAAATACGAGATCTACATTAATTAACAAGAATAAAATAAATTGTCATCTAGCGAATTTTGCTGTTCCAGCGGACCACAGAGTGAAAATAAAAGACAACAAAAGATAAACAAATACGAAAAAGTAACAAAAAAGAAAAGAAAATAAGACTTCACGTGACTGGATATGAAAGATAATCCACTGGTAATTGTGCAAGACAATTCGATCTCTTATTGGAAAATAGTACAACACAATTATGCACAAACTAGAATTTTTTCTAAAAAATGAGACCATCTGAAGCATTGAGATACAAATGGATTACCCAATCCCGACTAAAAGACCACACCTAATATCCGCAAAATAAAAGAAAGTGTACTCTTGTGAATTTTACTGTTCCAGCAGACCACATAGTAAAAATTAAAATACAACAAAAGATAAACAAATACTTCGATCTTATTATAAGACTGAAAAATCTGGAGAACATGAAAGTGATATTCATATCAATTCTAGTTTTTTCCTAAGAATTCAGTCTCTTGTTTTCAATTAAAAATAAAAGTAACAGACCCCCCCCCCCCCTAAAAACATGAAAACATACACTTTTATGCACATGTAATATACCTTGAATAAATTATATTTTAAAATAAAGGAAATTTTTACTAGAATATTTTCCTTTCATTTTATGAGTTTAAAAGATTTTTAATGTAATTCTCAAAATATAACTAGCGGTGCGTGTTAAAATATCACGTACATTCCATTCGTGAAATTTGAACTAAATGTCCTATCGAACGTTTTATGTGAAATAGACTGTTCCTAAATACAGAAATTCTTATCTTTACTTATCATATGCACCAAATCATCGGCACCACCTGAAAATAATCAGTCGGCACAATTATAATGGCCTAAAGAAAAAAAAATACCGTAAGATGTGCCTAGGTTAAATATACTAAAGTGTGCAATACTCTTAGTATAGCTAATAAATAATAAAGTAAGTCTAACGAGTCAGAGACTATCTACCAAGGTTTCTCCTAATGGATCATCAGGATAATTCTGAATAATGTCAGAATTATCCTAATAATCCATTAGGAGAAACCAAAGTAGATAGTCTCTGACTTATTAGGCTTACTTTATATATATATATATATATATATATATATATATATATGGAGCGCCACACCTACCATCAGCTCCTTACTTTACCGCACAGATCCCTGTGCTACTCATATATATATATATATATATATATATATATATATATATATATATATATATGAGTAGCACAGGGATCTGTGCGGTAAAGTAAGGAGCTGATGGTAGGTGTGGCGCTCCATCTCAGACGCTAAAACAATCTCCTTGGTCTAGCGCTAGTGAAAAGGGGATAGACTCTCTCGCTGATTGGCTGATGCCGACTTTAGACCACCCCAAAGACCTTACTTACTTTACTTATATATATAACTCGGTAGAGCTATTTAGGAGCGAATTTGATAAACTTTCACCGCCAATATAAGGCAATGATCGTCTGTTTATACATTTGATCTCTCTGGTGATCGTAAAATATATACACAGCTGTATGTATTTAAAACACCACTACCTAAGTGCAGCTGGCGATGGCCTAGAAGTTAACGTATCGGGCAGACGTAAAGTCAGTCGGGTTTCGCTCCTGGTCGGAGTTAGTTGCAGTGTCTAGCCATACTGATAAGACGTGAAACGTCGAAACACGGTGTCTGTGGATTTATTATTTATTTATATATAGATAGATGTGTGTGTGTCTGTGTGTATATATAATTGAACGAACAAATTGTTTTCTAAAAGTAATTAAAATTTCACATTCTGACAATCATTTCATTACTTTTATTTGTCTTCTATCAAATATAAGACACAATCATCAGATGGAACTTTTAGTGGGGGAAATTGACGATAGAACGAATTTTGAATACTAAGGTTTCCCGCCCTTGATACAGTGAAAGGAATTATTCAACTACGCAGAAGCGGAAGTTAATAAAACGAAAGATGGAAAAAGGAAAAAGAGGGGAAAAAACAATTTTTTCATAAATATTCTCTATTGGTATTACAGTCAATGTATGTATTTAGCTAACTCCTCCGCACGAGCAGGATATGACACAAGGTCAATTTCTTCAGCGGGGTTTAACAGGTTTGATTTCGGTAACCTTCTCGAACTTGGAATCTTTCTCTTTGAACTCGGGAGCTTTCATGTTGTAACCGGGAGCCTTCGCGGAACTTCGAACCTAACCCTTTATTCAATCCACGGGAGTAGACAGTTCTTATTACGTTAACCTAGACCGAGTACAAGTGTTAAGCTATGGTAAATAATCTATCTTATTATCGCCATTGGCCAGGATTGAAACTGCAACCTACAGATGATTGTCAACAAGGTTCCCCAGACCGAAGCGATGGTTACAGAGTTCGATAAGGTTCCAGAGTTCAAGAATCACCCGGAGAAGGCCGGAGGACACATCGGCCAAAACGTTGTGTATATAACAATGAAGATGAGGAGAATAGTCCGAAAAATCCAAATAATACAAACAATTCATATAGTTGTTCAGTTCAGCTGACGTTGTGCCAGTCGTTGTTCCATTCATAGTCGCTAGATGAGTCCATACTCACAAAACAAGCGTCGACTAGTTTTTGTATATGTCATTTAGATGCCTTACCCCCCATTGATGTATTTACCGGATCGATCATTGTCAAATTGAATACAGTTATCGCTTTCGGCCAAATCAAACAGTATCCAATATCCAGAAAGTAACTTTTAGGGTTGCAGGAGCAGCTATTAATTGATTTAAATTCATATATATATATATATATATATATATATATATATATATATATATATATATATATGGATGTACACACAACCTTATATATATTGCAAGTAAAATATATATAGTAAGTAAAATAGCTAAATTATAGACACGCGTCAATATATATATATATATATATATATATATATATATATATTGATACGTGTCTATAATTTAGCTATTTTACTTGCTATATATATATGGTTGTGTGTACATCCATATATATATATATATATATATATATATATATATATATATTGCAAGTGAAGTAGATAAGTTATACACATATATGTATAGCAAATTAAAATAGCTAACTTATACACACACATACATATATTGTAAGAAAAATAGCAGTATATATATATACACACAAACCCATACATTATATATATATATATATATATATATATATATATATATATATATTGCAAGTGAAGTAGCTAAGTTATACACACACATATGCACACACACAAACATATATATATATATATATATATATATATATATATTGCAAGTTGTGACGGAGAACGAAAAGAGCAAGACTTTGTCTTGCCTGTCGGGATCGAACCCGCGTCCTCCCGCATGCAAAAACAAATGCGATTTAGACACTGGATGGACGCGAGGTGCAATTCAGGTGCCCGGATGTTGGCGCCTACATGCGTCCATCCGAATGCACGTGAATTGTGCGTTCGACTGATGTGCCCGGATGTTGGGGGACTGTGCCATAAAAAAACAGAGTGGGCAGTTAGCAGAAGCAGTTGACCGACGCGAGACAGTGACGAAGCGCTTTGTGAACAACAAAGAAATTGATTTTTATTCAACAAACAAGTATAGTAGCCAAGTTATACACACACATGCATATATATATATATATATATATATATATATGTGTGTGTGTGTGTGTGTGTGTGTGGAAAAGATGAATTCCTTTCCATTTTCCTCACTTTATATATATATATATATATATATATATATATATATATATTGAGCACTCTTTACTTATGAATATAGCAAACTATATTATCAGTATTAATATATAAACACACATATATATATATATGTGTGTGTATTGTGCGTGTGGGGTTGTTTATAGATTTCTCAAAGGCATTTAACTCCATATACAGAGAAAAGATGGAGCAATTACTATTAACATATTGTCTAAGCAAAGAAATTGTCACCGCTACAATGACGCTCAACAAAGACACAAAAGTAATGGTTCGTTTAACTAATGGGGACCCAGATTTATTTGACAATGTCCCTGAAGGCCTACAAAGTGATACATTAGCACCATGTATATTGGTGATATGGCTCGACTACGTACTTACAAACGTCATTCGATACCCTTAAAGAAAAAGGCTTCATCCAAAGAAACTAATCTACATAATTCGGCTATTGTTGAATGCAAACTCTTAAATTGACACATTGTGAACCTCTGTGCTTTTATCCCCTCTGCAAAGTTTTATTCACTGTCAAGGGTCTATATGTCAAACTGATTAGCTACCTAGGGCCGCATAGATTACATATGTATGTCATGAGGGCCGTATAGATATGCCAAGGGTGTCGCATATGACAACTAAGAACTAACAGAACAAATTGAAGATTGCTCTCAACTAAAAGGCATTAAATACATATCTAAGAAATGTTTTGGGTTAAGAGAGTGGGAAAAAAGGATATTACTGACCGAGTCCAAATAATAAAATATACAAGAGTGACTGTCACTTTCAATTGCCATGTGTTGATTGAAAGCAGGAGAAGGCAAGAGGAAAGATTCAGTCTCTTTCATTGATTGGCTTAGCCTCCTACTTCAGCGTAGTCTGTGCTTGGCCGCAGCTGTGCTTGTTGAGGGCCGCGTGTTTGACATGCCTGAACTATATGGACTACTTTGAGAATTTCAAAACAACATCGGCCATTGCCCATTGCGCATTTTTTTTTTTTCTGTTTTTCGTTTCTTTCTATGATGTTGAATTTTGCATCTCTGTTAAAATCTTGACTGTTTGAGCGGAAATGTTTTTCTACAAGTATTAGTTTGTTGTAATCCAATAGATTTGATTCTGTGTCTGTACTTATTTAGTCTACGGTAAAATAGCCATTCTGACTTTCCAATGTATTGTTTTTTGGCAGCGTGTGCAGTCAGTAAATCTAATAACAAATGCGAATGTTTGTGTGTCAGTGTGTCACATTTTCCAACTTTACTCCTAGAGGATGTAGACCAACATATCATACCATTTTGGAATCAGGCCGTCTCCGTGAGCAAATTAAAAACATTCCGGACAGAATCTGGACCCGTAAAACTGGAATTTGGATTCTCATGCTTCAATTACTTCGGTTGTTTTCGGCGACTTTTTAGGGGATTTTTCCGACGATTCTTTTTTAATGGTAATTATGAACTTTTGTTTAGTAAATTAGGGTGTCCCAGAAATGTAATAAAACTGTTAATTTTAACTAGGGGATTTAGTGTTAGGGTTAGGGGGTTGGGGTTTAGGGTTAGCGTTGGGGTTTAGGGTTTGATGGGAAAATAAATAAATAATTTGGATTCTGTACAGGGTGACCCAGAAAAAACAGAAACCCAAACCCTAACCCCTAAACCCTAACCCAAACCCCCTAGTTAAAATCAATAGTTTTATTACAAAATTTGTGGGTTCTGTTTTTTTCTGGGACACCCTAATTTACTAAACAAAAGTTCATAATTACCTTTTTATTTATTCATATTTTTTTCGATAACAATTTTAATTTTCAATTTTGAAGCAAGTGAATGAGTTGGTAGACTTAGGACGTTTTCAGTATATTATCTCATATTATTATATCAGTATGGTTATCTTCAAAAATTGATTTCAATAATAAAATTTGATAATATTTTTAGCAATGAATTGAAAGCTTTTAACAGCGAATTAAAACAAATAAAATATACTTGAGAATTCAGATGAAAAACAAAGTTTATCGAAAAAAAAATCAAATCACACACACACACACACACACACATATATATAAACATGCACAGACACACATATATATATAAACATGTACACATACATTTATATATAAACTTACTCACACATATATATATAAACATACACACACATATATAAACATAAACATGCATATATATATATACATATAGACATACACACATATATATAATCACACACATACGCACACACACACACACACACACATATATATATATATATACACACACGCACACACGCACACACACACACACACACACACACACATATATATATATATATATATAAATTTGAAGGGCTGATTCCTTTAAAAAAGAAAAACCTGAAAGATTCGGGAGTGCGTATCCTAAAGATAATCCTGAGGTTATTCCTGGTTCTTGGAAAAATATCTTCTAAGTTGAGGCTTAATTTTAATGTTCGGTAATCCTTAACTTGTTCCTCGTAAATTCTTACCATAAAATAAGTTGAATCCTCATTTTATGTCCGTGTTTTTGCAATAAATGTTTTATTTTTCTTGCACCCGTTATTTTAAACTTTTAGAATATACACATTGAAGTGAATATTAAAATAAATAAAGAAAATATATTTAGTATTGTAAAATAACGGGTGCAAAAAAATAAAACATTTATTGAAAAACACGGACATAAAATGAGGGTTCAATTTATTTTATGGTAGGAATTTACGAGGAACAAGTTAAGGATTACCTAATGTTCTTTGTTTGCTTACCTCTTACAACGAATTTAACCCTCTGATTCCCATCTGAAGATGCCCAATCCACTTTTCCTGCCGTGTTCGCTATGATTGAAAAAGAAGAGAGACATCGTTCGCCGATCTTCAGCCTAGAGGATGCAGTGTGTTTTGCAGACATTATACGGAACAAATGCGTCCTATGGGCTGCAAAATACGGTTAAAGCAGCAGCTAGGACTAGAATACAGAATTAGACTCCCTCCAATGAAATGGACTCTGGATTTCCATCAAAATGTCTTTTGGAATTGGTAAACTCATAAGAATTTCAAACCGAAACATTCATTCAAATTACTTTGGGATATATATGCACTCACATCTCTCTCTCTCTCTCTCTCTCTCTCTCTCTCTCTCTCTCTCTCTCTCTCTCTCTCTGTCACTCTCGCACTCTCTTGTCTCTATCTCTCTCTCTCTCTCTCTCTCTCTCTCTCTCTCTCTCTCTCTCTCTCTCTCTCTCTCTCTCTCTCTCTCTCTCTCTCTCTCTCTCTCTCTCTCTCTCTCTTTCACTCGTTGTCTCTATCTCACCCCTCTGTCTCTGTCTGTCTGTCTCTGTCTCTGTCTGTCTGTCTGTCTGTCTCTCTCTCTCTCTCTCTCTCTCTATATATATATATATATATATATATATATATATATATATTGAATTGAGAAAAGTACTTGACAACAAAAACTAAAGATAAAGATCATGAAAAAGGAATATTCCTTGTTTTTTAACAATACTTGTCTAGACAATATATATATATATATATGCATTTGTGTGTGTGTGTACATATATATACATATATATATACATACATATACATATATACACCTCTCTATATATGCATATATATATATATATTTGTGTGTGTGTACATATATATACATATATATATATATACATATACATATATACACCTATATATATATATATATATATATATATATATATATATATATATATATATATATATATGACAACAGCTACTGATTCCTTTGTTTATCAAAATGACTTGATTCGGCAAGCGGTTTGATATGCCCTAAAACAAAACAACCAAACAACTAATCGACTCATACTGGTTCATTTTCATCTAGAAACAGGATTTCTCTTCGGCCCGAATTCCGGCTCGCCGAATCTACGTACTTCCTGGTAGCAGCAGAAATACCGACCGGGTTCTTCGATTTTGTTTTTTGAGAGTTTTGGAGAACAGAGTCAACATTTTAATGTCTGTATCTGAACAGCGTGAAAATAATGAACATTTTTTTCTTGGTGGCTATTACTGACATTACTTTGCTAAACAACAAAGGAAATACAATTAAGCAGACCCCACAAGATCTCTATTACCCACGCGCAGCGGTTGGCCATACCATAATCAAGTCATTCAATCATTATAGCCCGACTCTTTTCAATTGTATACAGACATGAATTGCAGTAAATGTGCCCAGTCAAATCTGTTAGATAGGGTCCTGTTTTACATACCAGAATAAAGACGAAGACAACAGTCCGAAAAATCAAAACTACAGTAAATACTCGAGTATAATCAGCATTTTTACCCAAAATATAAAGGTCAAAATCCCTAGTGCGTATTATATACGAGTTTAAAAATGAAATATATTTTCTAAGCAATGTCCGAGTTAGACGCATTTTGTGATGTCGGGCGCGAAAATACCTTAAGCTAAGCCTGAAAGCAATGAAATCATAAAAGAATCATTCATAACTTGCAGTAAGCAACATTTATTAAAATAAAAGTATTCAGAACACAGAATAACATGTAACAAAACAATTTGCAAAACATATCTACATTCCCACATAACAGTTATAATAATAGTGATAAATATGTAAAGGCAATTTACTTGATATTTATTTTTCACTGACGTTATTACTGTTATATTTTTTATTTTCTGCAAACAAAATGAACAAAAAAGCTACACGTTTGCATTATATTATATATACAATAATAATAATAATAATAATAATAATAAAAGGACGTAACTGTATTCATTTTTACAAACCAAGGACGTTATATAGACCTCCTTGACTCAGAGAAGGGGTGCGAATTATATACAAGGTTAAGGTTTTTCTGAGGTACAGCCCACTAAAAATCCCCTGCGCATTATACTCAAGAGCGGACTATACTCGTGGATTTACGGTATGTAAAACAAAACGTCTTCAGCATAAAATAACCCAAAGCTTGAATACCGCAAAATCCAACCAACCAACTAACCAACCACAAGTTATATTTTTGTTTTTGCTAGCAAGAACATGTACCGTCCAGTCGTAAGTATTTAAGTTGTAATGTAATGAAATATATTAAATTAGAAAAAACTAACGATATTAAATATGAACGCATATAAAAAGATTACATTCATTTTAATCATATTTTAATTGGTTTCCATATAAAATCATTCATATGATTGATTTTCATAAGTTGGAATATAAAACAATAATATAAGAGATTATTAACACCTAGTAATTATTTATTAAAGCCGGTTTCACTAAAACCAGTATGCAAATTAACTATACCATGTGTTATGTAAACCTTTATTTCTTAGTGATATATAAGACACATAGGCATCTTAACATACATATATAAGATACATAGGGCCCCTCCCGTGGTGAAATAGTTAGCAAGATGCATTCACAGACCATTATTTCGTTTCTCACTGAACATTCCAAACTTGTGCCACACATAAGCTTGGCTTTGTAAATAACTACATAATACACAGTCATCTTAACATACGTATACGCTATTTCTCTGAATATTTGAGATGAGGCTTGATAATTTGGATTATTCGGACTATTGTCCTCATCTTTATTGTTATCTACACAACGTTTCGGCCGACGTGTAATCCGACCATCTTCAGGTATTTCTTGTCGTACTCGCGAACCCTCTCAAACTCTGGAACAGTTTTTTCGAACTCGAGAACATTCATGTCGTAATCGGTTCCCGAGTTTTTAAGAGGGTTCCCGTGTACGACAATAAATACCCGACGAGAGCCGGAGGGCACAGATAACAAAGATGAGGACAATAGTCCGAATAATCTATATAATACAAGCCTCATCTCAAAAATTCAGAGAAATAGGGTCATATTATCTAGATTTTTCGGCTCGTTGTCCTCGTCTTTATTGTAGCCCAGTCAAATGGGGCTGTAGAATATGCCGACTGCACCTTTGCAGAGGAGTAAAACCTGTTGGCTATGAATGGGGAACTGTGATGCATGAAGATGGAACCTAGGTGGCTGAGCCGTCCATGACTTGCAAGATTCAACTTTGGCCTTTACTTAAACTAGACAGACGGTCGGAGAGGTCACCTTTTGGCCGTCGGTGGTGACCCATGAAGATTAAGGATTAAATCTTGGTGGCTGAGCTGTCCATGGCATGCAACACCCCACTTTGGCCATTTGACTCGATGGGCAGTCAGAGAAGTCTCTTCCAATAAATTGGCTGGTCACATCAAGCCCTAGCACCTATATGATTTTCCCGACCCTGTTGCATTTATCGCAAGCCCCCAACTTTTTTTTATCATATATGTGCTAGAAGGCAGTGGCTGAGTGTTTTAGTATCCTGGGTATGACATTAAACTACATCTAGTGGTGGAGTTCCAGTTCTGGGGCTCAGGGGAGTGTGTAGTTGTCCTTCATCACCATTACTCCCAGGTCCACTTTGCCGGAGTGGTAGTACCTGTTAGGGTCCCATCTATAGGTTAAACAGAAAAAGAAACTGAGTTTGGAAAAAAGTTGAATACCCATCGAGAATGAATAAAACAAAACGTCTTCGTCATAAAATAACCCCACACGTGTTGACATGCTGTAAAATCTAAACAACCAACCAATCAAACATACGATAGAAATTCCAGAAAAGTTTACAATGAAGAGAGGAAAGTAAATACGAATTAACCCTTCTTCCGGAAACCAACAAATCTAGTTAAATTCTGTTCTGAAGATTTTCGGCGCCAATGAGACTGGCAGATGACTCGTTGAAATACAAAAGAAAAACACGCAGTTGAATTTTGCATCGTCTTCCTTATGGCAGCAAAATCGAATTAACTGGATTTAGCAGTAATTGCTTCGCTGAGATATCAAACATACAGAACCCAGAATATTCATTTAACAAATTGTTCTGATATTTTACAAGCATTGTACTCGGATACATTGCAAGTATTGTACTCGAGATACATTGCACATTGCAAGCACTGTACTCGGATACATTGCAAGCATTGTACTCGGGATACATTGCAAGCACTGATACATTGCAAGCATTGTACTCGGGATACATTGCAATATTGTACTCGGGATACATTGCAAGCACTGTACTTGGGATACATTGCAAGCACTGTACTGGTACATTGCATTGTACTGATACATTGCAAGCATTGTACTTGGGATACATTGCAAGCATTGTACTCGGGATACATTGCGGGATACATTGCAAGCATTGTACTCGGGATACATTGCAAGCATTGCATTGCAAGCACTGTACTTGGGATACATTGCAAGCACTGTACTCGGGATACATTGCAAGCACTGTACTCGGGATACATTGCAAGTATTGTACTCGGGATATATTGGAAGCACTGTACTTGGGATACATTGCAAGCACTGTACTCGGGCATTGTACTCGGGATACATTGCAAGCATTGTACTCGGGATACATTGCAAGTATTGTACTCGGGATATATTGACCAACGGTTATGTTACTTGGGCTAGACTTTAATTATTGT
>CM042166.1:66058319-66090819 GCA_023376005.1 Doryteuthis pealeii
GGACAGAACAAAAGCTGGATTTTAAAATTCTGTTTTTTTATATTTGGGGGGGGTCTTTTTTCCATGATTCACGTTGTTTTTTTTTTTTTGGTATTAACCAAAAAAAAAACAACGTTCGCAAGAACAAAGTTATATAATTTATATATATATATATATATATATATATATATATATATATATATATATACAGTAGTGCCTTCATCTTCGTGTCCCCATCTTGTGTGTGTGTGTGTGCGTGTGCGCGTTCGCGCATGCGCTTGTATTCAGCTCTTTATAGCTTTACTGGTGGTATCAGTAACAGTTACGTCTCCTCAAACCACCGTTACTCATTATAACCAAATGCAGCATCTTCCTTTTTTTATTTAACCTTTGATACAATAAATGGAATTTTCGACTTTTTGGGGGAGGGAGTACGAAACTTCGATTCCAAAGACGACAGAAAGCATAGTTCTTCATTCAAAAATTAGTATATATGATAAATGGCTTGTCCAGGACCTCAGTGTGTGCAAGTGGGAGGGTCAAGAATTCGTCTGCGAGACAAGGGAGATTACTTTGCATTCAAAAATAAAGAAGTATAGATTACCTCTCAAAGATTTAACTGGTCTTATGTCTCGCAAAAAATCTCTGTAGCATATTTATCTTCGCGGATAACTTCCTACATCGAGATTTATTTCTTGCTTCTCAGAACCATAATGCCGTCACTTGTTCACGTCTTGAGATCTCGTGTGTTCTCGTCGCTTACGTGGTTGCTCGTAAATCTCCATTTAGCAATAATACGTCGAAAGAAAAGGAAACGATGAAAAATCTGATGTCAAATTATTATGATAATAAATGGTGGTTCAACAACCCTTCCCATAATGCACCACACAGCTGTTTATATGGAAAAGTACGAACATATAATTCACTTGCTTTACAAATTACATAAGCGAGAAACTGACAGTGACCAAGCGCCGTTGACTTATATATGTAGCTTATATATATATATATATATATATATATATATATATATATATTAACGTTTTTTCTATTTTTTTCTCTTTCATTATTTTCTTGTTTTTATCTGCTTTTAATTAATATGAACAAAATATTTGGTCTTTTTAAAGCATTAATAAAATTTTGTACTCCTAAAAAAGATTTACAAATCTCTCTCTCTCTCTCTCTCTCTCTCTCTCTCTCTCTCTCTATCTATATCTATATATATATATATATATATATATATATATATATATATATTACTACAGACTATGGTTAACAGTATCTCACTTTATGAGAGAGTAGTAAGCCAATATATAGTATTATTAGGAGAGTGAACAATATATATATATATATATATATATATATATATATATATATATATATATATATATAACCAAAACGGTTTAAAGGTCAATTTAAAAGTCGACTAAATTTTAAATATATTTTAACATTTTTAACTCTCATTTTAACATTTGTTAATTATTTCCTCTGCATACTGTCGGATTTATTTCCATTTCTTCTAACAACAAAAGTTTTATTGAAAGAAGAATAAAGCATGGATTGTTCCTATAATCTTCATATTCACTTTCTTCGTAGTCTATTCAACATACAATCGTCTTTGGAATTCGCTGTGTGTCCATCTCGGGTGTCTGTCCTTTTGTAATCGGGTATTCATTGTTGTCTTAATGTTTGGAAATAGCCAACCGAGTCCAGATTGGCTAGCTGTTTTCTTTTCACAAACGCCGAGGTATGTACACATTTGTATCTTTGTAAATACCACATTGTGAATAATTCAATGTCTTCCTTAGTCTCTTCGTGGCCATGGACCAAATAACGCGTCGTAGTAAGCCACTGGTTTTGTTCTATGGGCAATATGTATTTTACTCAACACCTCTATCACGGACAGTTTATAACACCAGGTCAATATATATATAACACCAATGCAATATATATTATATATATATATATATAATATATATATATATATATATATATATATATATATAAAAGGAAATTTGGTATGTACGTGTCTTCGTATAACTCCAAAACGAGTGGTCACTCAGATTCGTCACAGGTAGCATATGGTACAAGGTTGAAAGCAAAGGGTATCTAGCAAGTATTAAAATCGCTATTCAGTAATAATGTGAGTCTAACTTGCAAATCCTTACGCCACAATGCGATGCTATTAATATTTAAAAAAATATAAACATCAAAAAGAGACTATACTAAAATAAACTAATATTATATTACACAAACTGTTAGCTTTCTTTAACATTAAATATCCAATAAACGAATAATTTTCGTTCTAATCAATTTTTTAATCAATTCAACTAATAGATGGGTTCCTAACAGGTAGTCTAGATCAAAATGGCAATAAAGGAGTATTCCACACGCCTCAGAGCTCCAGAATTAGAACTTCACCATTAGATGTACTTTAATGCCATATCCTTTTTAGGAACACTCACTGGTATTCCTAAAAATGTTTTTGTCCGGTCATAGAACGGGTACTTTTGCTAGTATATATATATATATATATATATATTATATATATATATATATATTTATTTATTTATTTATTTATTTATTTTACAATGTTTTCATAGATCAATGTTCATATCAGCGACCGCGGTTTCATGCTAAAGGCAATCATCAGGTTGAGGAGCAAGATCCTATGGTGTTTGTTGGAGTTCTTTACTCAATGTCACATTTAGGATTGTAAATAACGTCGGTTAGTTTTACGGACGCTGTTATTTTTTTTTTAAATTTGAATTTTTTTGAAGTAATGCCAACGAAGTTGCCTCCCTTTATTCGTTAAAAAAGGACTTATTTTTTAACTTTGAAAAAAATAGGGCGTTTTTTTTTTAATTTGAAAAAAACGTTTTATTTTTTATTTTTTATTTTTTATTTTTAAATTAATTCCGTTTGGCAAAGGATGCATATGTCTTCAAAAAACCATTTTAATATATATGGTAGAGTCTTTTAAGTTTTTATCCCAAATAAAGGTGGATGGTGTTTTTCTCTGTTGAAGAATCATTTTTTCCTGTTGAAATATTGGATATCATTGCAAATAATTGCTGAATTTATTCTCAGGGTGGATGTTGAGTATCTCCCCTCCATGCATTTAGGAAGAATTTTCTTTTATGGGGACATTGTTTGAAGATTTCTGATTTTTTATTTAACTTCTATTATTATATTGTTATTATTATTAAAGGAAATCAAGTTTTTTAATATTCTAAATTTTTCGGTAACACATAAGTTGCAGTATCTGGAGCCATTGTGTAACATTTGGGATGATTAAGATTTTCCACTCTATTTTGTGAGGCATATCTTTTTCTTTCAGCTCCCATATCCTTGTTGCAAGGGAAGTTGTTTCTTTTTATCTTTCTTTCTGAAAGATTCCATATGGACGTAAAATCTTTGCTTGAAGTCACCCTGGGTCATCCCAACATATCTGTCTGTGCTTATAGGGTGATTCGCAACTGTAGTTGTTACCTTAGCCTCATATACTACTGATCTAATGTTACATTTCTGATTTAGAGGGCAGTTAATTCTACAAGAACATGAAGGGTTTGAGTTTGGTTTAGATTTTGATGTAATAAGTGATTTCATTGAGAGTCCACATGAGTAGCTAGTTTTTACCGTATTTCTATTAAATATTTATTATATCTATTTTGGGGTGGGAAGTGTTTATCTATTAAGTCTAGAAATTTTTTACCGACATTTGTTTTAACTTTTTAGAAAAAGGGGGCGTAACCAAATTATCTTTCTTTTTCTGTTTTTGAATTATTATGTTTGGGGATGTTATCTATGTAGTATATTTTTTCTTTGAATCCGCTATTTAGTAATGCTTTATTGTAATATGGGCGGCCTTTTCAAAAATATCTTTGTTGGATGAAGTTCTGAGATTCTACGGCTAATGTTAGGGACTAGATTTTTAAAACTAATGGTGGGTGGTTGGAATTTATATTAATGTATTTAAGTTTCTCATTTTGTTTGTGGTATGGCTTATACGTATCATTTTTAAGATCTAAATTGACATCTAGGAAATTGACATTTGTTAAGTTAGTATCTATAGTAATCTTGAGTTCCATATTATCTAGGTGTGTTATTATATCTTTACGTAATCTATCTAATGATTTACCGGAACAGTCCCGTGAAATACAAATTCCGTCATCCCGTTATTTACAATCCTAAATGTGACATTGAGTAAAGAACTCCAACAAACACCATAGGATCTTGCTCCTCAGCCTGATGATTGCCTTTAGCATGAAACCGCGGTCGCTGATAATGAACATTGATCTATGAAAACATTGTAAAATAAATAAATATTAGCTCTTAAAACTGTGATTGAGCACTGTATTTTCTTTGTTTCATCGCAAAAAAAATTTTGTTTTTACATATACCTATATATATATATATATATATATATATATATATATATATATATATATAAGTAAATAATAAAGAGTTTTAGCTTATATTTATTATCATTGGAACAATTTTGGTACCATTGGTTTCTTGCTCTGTGGCATTTATCTATTTATTTATCTATTAACGTTCTATCACAGATATCGAGCACCCTTTTAATAACACTGTACGTTGGATTACTACCACCATACAACCATACCATGAATATATATATATATATATATATATAATATATATATATATATATATATATATACGAGCTGTGGCCAAAAAGTATCGAGATTGAAGCTGTGTTTATCAAGATAGAAATGACAATAAATGTAACTTCAATTTTATTCAGAATACAAGGTGTGTCAAAAAGTACAGATTTTAAAGCTGTATATACCGAGATAGAACTAAAAAATGAATTGATCGTTAATTTTTAAGAATACAAGGTGTGTCAAAAAGTACCGAAAATCTCGATATTTTTTTACACAACTTGTATATATATATATATATATTATATATATATATATAGAGAGAGAGAGAGAGAGAGAGAGAGAGATGTGAATCTGTGATTTGTGAAGAATCATATGCTCCCATAGGAACATCAAAATTACCAAGGTTATTTTTTGATCCATGTGGAATTATGTAGCTTTAGAAAAGATTTTCTACATGTTAATATTAACTGTATTTGTTCATCAGAGATATCACAAAATGTTTTATCATGTGTAAGGCTATTTAATAAAAGTTCTTTATATATAGAGGGGTAGAAATCCATAATATCCAATTGGATAAAGGTGCATTTGCTTTTATTTTTAATATTCTTGAACCACTCAATATTTTCAATAGAGTTCTTTCACAGATTATAAGTAGATTTGCTAAGAATGTTAGAGACAATCTCATTAATTAGATTTTTAGGAACTAAACCTAATTCCGTTTTTGATGGATTAATTAGTCTAGAATGCTGCTTATTTAAGAAATTTGGTTTATAGTCATTAAATAATATTTAATGCACATTTTTTCCTCCTATTTGCCCATTCTATCATTTATATTTAATTTGCTAGCAAAGTTGTTAGTATCACGGTTAATCTGAGAAATAGAATCCTTATGGTCTAATTTGTAATTATTTGTAAACTTATCATGTAATATTTTTTTGTAGTCAGAAGGATCAATTAAATAAATGTTTCTAGTCTTATCAGCCCTAACCCAAATTTTTCTAGAGTTTTCGATAAATCTAATGTCATTTTTAATGTTATGTTGAAAAGAATTAGATTGTTTTCTGAATTTGACAATTCTAATCAGTTTTAAGAGGTCCTCTTCAAAGGGTTCCAGGAATTTGTTGCAGAAGGAAGTTTGTGGAGATTTCAGTTTAAAGCAGTTTCCATTGTTAGCGGGTAGAGCCATAAGGTTGAGGTAAAAGTGAGCCTTCTGTAATAGTATTACGAACTACTTCCTCACATGACACAGCACAACACGGCAGCGTAGGAAGATCATGAACTGATAGCAGACGCTTAGGGGTAGAACTACTTACAAACGCTATCCAAGCCTAGACTCACATAATACATATCACTGTACATTTGCAACATAAATAAATATATATATTTCTATCTTATACGCCTCTGTTAAACTTTACATTATACAACACATCTCTTCACACTTTCCATCTCCTAATGAAATCCACGATTTTTTCAGTGAGGGATAAAGTGAAGGAATGTAGAGTAGGGTAGAGAATATTCTTGAGGGAATATTCCGGGGTAAACTTCTCCATCAAGATGCAATCCAGTAAAGTGACTCGGCAGATAAGGTATTTCCAATAGAACAATCCAGAGAGCTCAACTTATAAATAAGGAGCAATATAGATGTGAGGTATCCAGAACTTGGTAGTAAGGGATGATTCTATATGTGATTTCTAAGACACACTGTATTATTATTGTATGATCCAGTATGTATAAATACAGTGAATCTTTAAATCACTATAGAGAGCTCAATGTATAATAAACTTTTTAGATTATATACAGAGCAATATATATATATATATATATATATATATATATGGGAGAATATGTGCTTAATTGGAGTCGTACCTAATTTTGAAAATTAATTAATTAATAATGAATTAGGCGGGAATGCCTATTTAAATGTAAGGCTAAACAAATCGAGAAAATATATATATATAGGGTCATCCACAGACACGTGTTTCGACTTATCAAGTCTCCTCAGTGTGGCTAGACATTTTGTAAGCTACCTACAGCCGGATTGAAATCCGATCGGTTGGGTGTCAGTCCGGCACCGTAACCATTAGGCTGTCTTCACTTACAGAATGGGAAGGGGATTTTAACTGTTTTAATACACACATCGCTTTGCGTGTAAAGGCCGTCACAAAGTGCTCCATTCCTTAGAAGAGCGTTGCGTTTATGCTTGAGTTGGCGGCCGTCAGCAAGATCCCCCCCCCAGAGTGCTCAACCTAGGGGATGGGAGCATATATAGGGTCATCCACACACACACACACATATATATATATATATATATATATATATATATATATGAAGGCTCGTGATGTAATGGTCGTAGGAAATGAACTCGTCGATCCGAGTTCAAATTCTGTACGAGGCTTTTTGCGTTTCACATAGCGCTAATGCCCTTGAGAAAGGTTTGCATCCAAGCATTCTCCTTACACATGGGTAAATAGTAGGGCAGATGTCTGTAACCGGTCTAGCAGAAGGAAAACTCTGAATTCAGACCTGTTAAACCCAGCTTAGGAAATTGACCTTGTGTCACATCCTACTCGCGTGGATGGTTTCGTATATATATATATATATATATATATATATATATATATATGGTGGGGGTAAATCACCAGGTTACTTGGTGTTATGAATTATTCTAAGCTGGGCCTTTTTAAAAATGAAAAGTTGAATTAGGTTTGGTCCATCTTGAGAGCTCAATGTACCATAATTCAGGAATTATATACAGAGCAATATATTTGGTAAAGAAAAGTCATGAGGCTCCTTCAAAAATGTTATTTTCAAATGAGATGAAACGAAAAAGTGACAAATTTATTTGGTTATCATTAACAACGTTCCTTTAATTTTCAAAATGTTGGGGCGTATTCGAAAATCTTTCGATATATAGCGTATAAGAGTATGAGCGTCTAGAGAAATTTTTCAAAATTATCAATTCTTAAAGCAAACAATGTGTGTATTTATTATGTATATGTATACAAAGATAAAATGAAATTAACACCTACCGCTGTGCTTTGAAAACAGTAAGAAGCCCAAAGGAATAAATAAATATATTCCACCATCGTACATCAACCCGCCGAAAGAAAAAAATACTAAAAATCAAGGAATAAACAGAATTTAATGAAATTTTCAGTGTTGATATATTAATGAATAAAAGACATAATGCACAAGTTATTTTATTTTTAAACTTTTATATTTTTCAGGTCAATTAACTTGAGACGTAACTCAGATTCTCAAAGATACGTGGTTCAATGCTAACTGACCTGATAAAATGTAAAAGTTTTTAAATAAAATAACTGGTGCATTTTATCTTTTTTCCTTAATATATCAACACTGAAAATGTCATTAAATTCCGTTAATTCCCTGATTTTTGGTATTTTTTCCTTTCGGCGGGTGACATACGATAGTGGAATTTTTCTGCAGTGATCGCATAGTTACATTGTGAACTAATGAAATACATCAATTATGATTTGTAAGTTTGGGAATCTTTATTTTTTTTTTTTTTTTTTAGGTAGATTTTGTCCGTTGCACACGAAGTCCGTTGATGGGGTTCCGTAGATGAGAGGTTAGACTATATATATATATATATATATATATATATATATATATATATATATATGTGCGGTGTATGGGTGAATGTGGGGGATGTTACATGACAGGGTCTCATTAAGGACGTTGTATGCATATCTCTGTATATGGCGTAGCGGGATAGATTTGTAGTGGAAACTAAAAACTCCTTCCCACTGTTCAAACTCCGAACAGGAAGAGAGGGATCAAAGTAAGGTTACGAGACGTCTATCAAATTTTCTAACAGTTTAGGTTTGAATTCAAATAATTTATCTACACTAACAGTTTAGGTTTGAATTAAAATAACTTTACACTAACCATTCAGGTTTGAATTCAAATAAATTCTCTCCACTAAACGTTTAGGTTTGAATTCAAATAATTTCTCTACACTAACCATTTATGTTTGAACTCAAATGATTTCTCTACACTAACCGTGCTTAATTGATAGTATACCCATCATTTATGTAACACGTATATATATGTCTGATCTTTAGACACGAGTACCTGGCGAGCGTGATAAATGCGTGAATAGATGCTAGCAACAGCCGGGGAATAATGCACAGTCAACAAGAGACTGATATCGATTCGTCAGTGGAAATCGTGACTTAATGAGGAAGAAGGCTTTCCACGCCAAATGTCAATTTAAAAATTTTATAAAAGATAAAACATAAAACAAAAGTTCATTAATGCAATTTTACTTTTAAACAATAAACTCTATTATTTTTTCTTTTTCTTTTTCTTTTTTTCCTTCGGGAAATTATTATTTATCCAATCATCTTTATTCACACAATTTCGTGAGAATTCATAAACTTTTTACACGTATGAGCTCAAAAGAAATAGACAATTTATAAAATACATTTACTAAGC
This sequence comes from Doryteuthis pealeii, assembly GCA_023376005.1. Classification (NCBI taxonomy): domain Eukaryota; kingdom Metazoa; phylum Mollusca; class Cephalopoda; order Myopsida; family Loliginidae; genus Doryteuthis; species Doryteuthis pealeii. The sequence continues at coordinate 66,067,382 of CM042166.1, forward strand.
CTAGTATATATAGGGTGTCCAGGAAATGGACACGGATAGACGAGTTCAAATCCTGTTCAAATCACATAGTGCTAATGCTCTTGTGAAAATGTTGGAATCCAACTATTCTCACTCCAGCTATGGATAAATAGGAGGGAAGACTGAGCTCTTTAATTTTTGTTAGGCAACAAATCTTGGAGAAGGAAAACTCTGAATCCAAACTTGTTAAACTCCGCTTAAGCAACTGACCTTGTGTCACATCCATCTTATGCAGAGGGGTTGATATATATATATATATATATATATATATATATATATATATATATATATATATATATATATATGAGACAAAACCAGCCAGAGTGAGACCATCAGCATCGCCTGGTTAATTAATCCCCAGTCATAAAAACTGCCCCCAAAGATAATGAGAAGAATTGAAACCGAAACCTTTTGAGTATTTCCCACAAAAATTGTATACGAAGTCCCATGAATTTTCTGTTTACCATTTTAAATAAAGTTAGCGGTCTGATAAAAAACATCACTGATACCTGTGGGTAGAAATATATCTATAACTGCAAAATTTCCGATTTTTAAGCCTTTTTCTTTACCAATTATATATATATATATATATATATATATTATATATATAAAGTAAGTTGTCGGGTGGCCTAAAGTCGGTAGCAGCCAATCAGCGAGGGAGTCTATCCCCTTTTCACTAGCGCTAGACCAAGGAGATTATTGTTGCGTCTGAGGTAGAGTGCCACACCTACCATCAGCTCCTTACTTTACCGCACAGGTCCCTGTGCTACTCATACGCTGAATTGTCGAGGGCCGGTATCGAACTAGGAACCTTGTGGTTTCTAGCCAAACGCTCTACCGACTGAGCTAACCCGGCCTTATTAGCTCAGTCTGTAGAGCATCTGCCTAAGAAACACAAGATTCTGGGTTCGATACCGACCCTCGCCTCGGCAACTCTGCACATGAATAGCACAGCTTGTATCCCTGTGGTAAAGTAGGAAGTTTATGGTAGGTGTGGTGCTCTGCCTCAGACGCGAAAACAATCTCCCTGCTCAACCGCTAGTGAAAAGGGGATAGACTCCCTCGCTGAGTAGGTGAGGGCCGGTATCGAGCTAGGAACCTTGTGGTTCCGAGTCGGACACTCTAACAACTGAGCTAAACCGAAAGTAGTTAATCCTAATTTCTCTGATCTCTCCCTGTAACTTTAATCTTTTACTCTTTTCATTAGTTTTGTCTCTCTTCATTTGAGGTCACTTCAAAAAATAGACTTATGCTGTTACGGCCTATTATCGCTTTGGGCCCTCGAGACTATCCGATTTGCTCGACCCCTCAGTTTGCCCTTTAATCTGTTCGGGGTGGGGTGCTATACAATAAGTTCGATTTAACCGATTATTTTTTCCTAAAGGTGACACCGTACCATTATACAAATTTAGTGTAATATCTATTTAATGTTATTTATTGAATGTCCAATTTGAACCCAAAATCACCGAACATCTAATGTACCTTTTTTTCTAATTATATCACATATTTTTTTTTGGGGGGGGGGTATTATTATCCAATATAATAAGGCTATAATCACAATAAAACCCGTGATTGCAAGAGTCAATTATTTTGTTATGGTTATAAAAAGAACAAAATATTTTTAAATCAGTATTCAACATCCGGGGCTTTTACATTTATGAAAATTGACAAATGGCGCCAGGGAGGAAGTGTATAAGCGCCCCACACTCAATGCAGACCCCATTCTTCTTTCTAGTAAAATATTTAACCATAATTTCTCTAATCTCTCCCTGTAACTCAAATCTTTTACTCTTTTTATTAGTTTTATCTCTCTTCGTCTGAGGTCACTTCAAAAATTAGACTTGCGCTATTACGGCCTCTTAGTGTTTTGTGCCCTCGGAAACTGTCTGATTGCTCGACGGCTCAGTCCATCCTTTAATCTGTTCGGTGTGTGGGGGGGGGGGGCTATACAATAAATTGCTTTGCATCAATTCTTCTAATGGAGAGGAAAATCAGTATTCAACATCCGTGCTTTAACGTTTATGAAAATTGACAAATGGTGCCTAATAAGAAGTGCATATGCGCCCTACCCATAATGCATAACCCCCCCCCCAGCATTCTTCACGTCCATTATACAAAAACGCGCATCAATTGGACAAATGGGAAATAATCTTCGCGCCAATTTCTGAATATACTGAATTCCCCAAATTCCGCAAATAAGAAATAATGAGCATCGATGAAGGTGCACCGAATGACCCCTAGTCATTTTGAAACGATTATTGATCTGGGTTCAAACCAAAGCCGAAGAATAAGGCCGTTTTCTTGATTATCACGTGTCCCTTGGGTTATATTGTTGGAGATATGTCACTGACAATAACGATTACTATTCGGCCTGTTAGGAATCCATCGAGTAAAGCATAATGTACTTCTTATTATGATAGAGAGTATGTAACTGTCTGTAACCGAAACTACGTCATCACTGACGTCACGATTTCCTTCTTTATTTAAGTAATATTCTCAACGATTATGAAATAGTCATTATTTAATCATAATTAGTATCTTATTTATTAACGATATCTCTTAAAATCTAGATCAGTTAGATTTGCCGCAAAGCAGCCCATATTATTAATGCATTTAATCTTGAAATATGTATTATATATCTCTAAGAAATAAAGATTTGCATAGTATATGGTGAGAATAATTTACATAATGATTTAACAAAACTGGGTTTAATAAGTAATTATTTGCTGTTACTGATTTCTAATACCATCATGTTATTCTCAAACGTATTAAAAGCAATCCTATATATACGGTTATATAGGAAACAATTAAAATAACATCAAAATAAGTGTGATATTTTTATATTCGTTCTTATTTAGTTTCGTTAGTCTTTCTAATTTGATATAACATTCCATTACATTAAAGCTTGAATACTTGCTTAAATTCTTGCTAATAATAATAATAATAATAATAATAATAATAATAATAATAATAATCTGGGATTTTGAGATACAAACAGATCACCTAATCCCGACCAGAGAACCAAACCCAGTGTTAATTACCAAGAAGAAAAGAATTAGCCATCTAGTGGGTCTTGTCGTTCAAGCGGACCACACAGTGAAAATGAAAAGATAGACAAATACTAAGAACTTGCTAGAGAACTGAAAAGAAATGTGTGGAACATGAGGATGAGGAAAATACCAAATGTAATCGGTGCCCTTGGAACTGTTTTCAAAAATCTGGAAAAACAACTGGTGAAAAGGAAATCAGAGGATGACGACCAGGGTGTGACATAAGGTCAAATTATTCAGCCCCTCCCTACACATACATACGCACGAGTAATGTTGGGGGCAGTTTTAAAAATTGTTTAGTCTCAATTGATATCCTGGCAAATTCTCGAAGGTGCCACAGGTATGAAGCCTCGGGGCTGCGACGAGGGATAATTCCTGTCGGCTGGGGTTTTAGAATACACCGATTGTAGCTCTGCAGAGGGGTAACCATCTAATGGGGCCACCTGTTTGCCGTCGGTGGCGATTCTTGATGCTTACGGATGTAAAAAGAGTGGAAGAAAAAGAATGTTCATTCCGTTTGACGAATGCGCTACCGCATGAAACCCAGGATCACGAAAATTCCCATGTAATATATATATATATATATTGTAGGCAGGTGTTATTAAACAACATGGAACATTTCTTTTTCATGATCTGGATATGTATCTTTTTCTAGTTTTCTGGCGATCTTTCTAATGTTAGGATCCAGACTCTTCTAATTTAAAAACAAAATAGATAAAAGAACAAGAAAAAGGAAAAAATGAACAAACACCAAATCATATACCCCCCCCCTGATGACGACTGAAGAAGCAGTCGAAAGCGCTCGGCCAGATAGTATGGGAAGAATCCTATTTCAACTGGATTCTAACATTAGAAAGATAGACAGAAGACTGGAAAAGATACAAATCAAGATCATGAAAAAGAAATGTTCCGTATTGTTTAATAACACCTGCCTACAAAATAACTTGCTGTCAAAATATACAACCTTAATATATATATATATATATATATATATAGGAGGTCGACGAGTAGGCCCCTTCCGATCGATCGGCTAGTCCCGTCAAACCCTAACACTATATGTTGTCACAACGCTATTGCCCTTATGGCAAGCCCCTACTTATTTATCATATATATATATGCTAGAAGGTGGTGGCTGAGGGTCTTAATGTTCTGGGTATGTCATTAAATGGTGAAGTTCCAATTCTGAAGCTCTGGAGAGTGTGGAGTAACCCTTCATCACCATGACTCCCAGGTCCACTCTGGCCCGGAATGGCAGTACCTGTTAGGGTCCATCTATGGGTTAAATAGAAAAAATGAGTTTGAAACAAAATTGAGTACCCATCAAGAATGAATTAAACAAAAACGTCTTCGGCATAAAATAACCCAACAAGGATTAACAAGCCTTAAAACCCAACCAACCAGCCAAGTGTTAGATCCTGCGGAGGCTTTGTTTGCGAACAAGCTGTGGTAAAACAGACACACAACGCTTCTCAAAAGCTAAAAAAGAAAAAGCACGATCGATAACATCGTCGGCGCTGATCCTGGGAAAATGAGATACAAGAAAATGTATAAAGTTAATTATTTCTTATTCAATCGATCACGACTTCGACTGTAAAAATCTAGCCAACAATTTGTGCTCCTAACCACAATTACGGCCGAAACAACGTACAGCAATCAAATGAATGCATTTCTGTCAATAAATTACAGCGAAAATCTTTTTTACGGGTTCCATTAGTGCAGATGCTTCCAGTTCCACGGATGTAATCAAGTTACGCTTATAGATAACTAGACAACCCACAAACACGTTTTTATATCATGTCATAACAGCTGTCCATGATGATTATCGGGTAGCATAGTCACCAACGACTACAATGTCAGTGATGGCTCCCGCATACATATATACGTATATATGCGTATATATTAGTACACACACACACACACACGCGCGCATATATATATATAATATATATATATATATATATATATATATATATATATATATATATATAATATGATCAAAAACTAATATTTCTTTTATGTTTTATCATTTTTAATTAGTTTCGACCTTAGGTCATCGTCAGGTGAAAATTTCTTGTTTGAAGAAATTGTTTTTAAAGAGTTTTTTTTAATTATTATTTTTAAAATTAAAAGATTTTTCAAGTGTTTATCAGGCCACTATAATCCGGGTAGAGAAGCGTGTTAAAAGTAGCGAGTCCATCTGTTCCGTGAAAAAAAACTTCTTTGTGTTGAATTCTTTTGAAATATATATGAGGGAGGTTTTTTATTGTTTGTTTGTTTATTGATTTTAACGGCATATCAACCTGTCTGGGGTTATGCCATGCCTAACGGTTAGGAAGTTATACATATCGTGTATTTATATTTATACTTTTTAGTAATTGGTTTTTAACAATGTGTTAGAAGTTGTGTGTATATCCATATATGTACATATACAAATATATATGTGTGTATACACATATGTGTGTGAGTGTGAGTATGTGTATGTGTCTCGGTACTGTGCGCCTGACTGTTAAATTTTCAAATGGGTCAAGGAGTGGTTTGTTTGAGGTGGGGTGGTCAGTGTTTGTTTGTTTTTGTTTTTTTTTAGATGTGACTGACCCCCACATTTTTGACACCTCGACTTTATTGCCAGGGTAGAATATCAAGCTTCTTGTTGACACTGAATGGATGAAAACTTCTTATCTTTTTAATCCATCTGTACTCATGGTTTCCGATTATATATATATGTATATATATATATATATATATATATATATATATATATATATATATTATAAAATAAGAAGAAGGTCCGCAAAATATATCGTTCTAAGAAAAAATATTACATTTTCTCCCGTTGGAACCAGAACAACATTTTATATATATATATATATATATATATATATATCAAATTAATCTTATTATAATGGAGATTGTGTGTTTTTCTGTCTGTAACCGAAACTATATTACTACTCAAGTTACAATTCCCTTAGTTATTGACATCACATTCTCAATGATTTTATTTTTTATTTAAACTACAATTATTAATAAAATTGTTTTACATTATTAATACTGTTAACCATATCTACATATTAACAACATGCAATTATATTTATATATACATCAAAATAGCGGTTTACAGTGTGAACGGGAAGGCTAATTTGCATATTGATATTAAAAATGTGATTTTAATAAATATGTGCTTAGTATTATTGATTTCTAATTGTTTGGTTTTATTTTAATGAACATAAGCAAAAATCTCTTCAATGAATCTTAAATGAAATCCATTAACAAGAAAAAATAACTGTCATTTTATACTTTACTTCCTCTTTTGACTAAATACTTAAATTAGAAAAAATAACAATGAAAAACGGAAGTGATGGAAGAGTAAGTTTCAGTTGTTCTAATTTTCGATTATACTCCCTCTGTTTCAAATCTTTTTATCTGCATTCTTATTTAGTTTCATTAGCCTTTCTAATTTAATATGATATTTTGTTACATTAAAACTTAAATACTTGCACCCGGAGGGTGCATATATTTGCTAGTATTGATAATGTAGTACTCTATATTTATAAGTAAATAGTGCTCAATATCATTGATAGAGCATGTATTGGTGGATGCTCTACCGACTGGAAAATTATGCAACAAAAATGGATATTATTAGGTAATATTTATTGATAAAATCTAGTGTTTAAAAACTGTAAATGAAAGTAAATGTCTTAAATAAGTGATTAGCCGTATCTGTTATCTTATCACAGGCACACTGTCCTGATGATAAGTGACTAAAACGCTGCTTTGAAAATAATGGTAACAATTGCCTTTCAATTGTGTAACATATATATATATATATATATATATATATATATATTATGGAAAAGGTGACTTACCGGTGAAGATGGTCACAATGGTTAGTTGATGCAAAATTCAGAAAGGTAAGACAGCGATATAACAAATGAAAAGTGCTCAATACGTTAGTAGAGAAAATGTATTACAATATAGGTATAAGAGATAACCTACTCGAGTTTCACCATAAGGATCTACAGGGTTAAATCCACTGAATTAATCGTACCTATATTGTAATATATATATATATATATATATATATATATATTTGTATATGTATAAGTATTAACTTACCGGTGGGTATAAGAACGATCGTTGGAAGCGCACAATATCCAGAGGTTAAGGTTGAGAAAAAACAAATACAAAGTGCTCAATACAATGTAGAGCATAAATTTATTTAAGAATGGAAATGAGTAACCTACTCGAGTTTCATCGATAGATTCTTCAGGGTTACTTTTAAATTAATCGAGTTTACGATTAATCTTTGGTGTTATAAACATGCCCGTTGGAATGGGACTTAAATTCAGTCTAAATTTAAGTCCCATTCCAACGGGCATGTTTATAACACCAAAGATTAATCGTAAACTCGATTAATTTAAAAGTAACCCTGAAGAATCTATCGATGAAACTCGAGTAGGTTACTCATTTCCATTCTTATATATATATATATATATATATATATATATATATATAATTCCACCTAACTTTATTCTAAAAATAATCTCTAACAGTCTTCTTTCTTTTCGAAGTCCGTCGCAAACGACGATGACATCATCATCACTATTCTCTATCGCTGTTTTTTTAAATTCTTTTTTTGAACACTTCAAAATTCTCCGTAATTTGACCGCTTTAATTTCAAACACCAAACATTTTACTCTGACGAAGGCCGTTATTCTTTGTATGCTTAAAGAATTTGTAGATTTCTATTATTATTATTTTATTTTATATTTAAGATAACAATAAATAGAGTACATGTGTACATAGACAAACTCTTGGCCGAAACTAGTGTTAGTAAAATAAATTTATTGTATCCATTCAGCATTTTCTTTCTTTTGTTTATTTTTCCTTTCAACATACCGTCGGATTCGCTTCTATTTTCAACTTACATATATATATATATATATATATATATATATATATATGAAATCATATCGTTTTATATATAAGTAGATTATCATCGCTTATAGATGACACTAGACTATGTTTGAATCTCCTAGGCATGACGTTTAACTGTATCTAAAGCTGATGTTCCAATTTTGGAGCTTTCTGGAGTGTGAAGTATCCCTTTATCGCCATTACTCCCAGGTCCACTTTGACTCTGAGTGGTTGTACCCGTTAGGGTCCCATCTATGGGTTAAATAGAAAAACTAAATTTGAAAAAATGTGTTTTAAAAATTGAGTGTAAAAAATAAATTTTAAATACCCATCAAAAATTAATAAAACAGCATGTCTTCGGTCTAACATAACCCAACAAGAGCTGTATTGGAGAAATGATTAATAAATTTCTCGGTTATAGGTGTACGAGCTATATTTTATATTCCTTTTAAAGCAGCGTATTGACCAATTCTCCTCATGAGAGTGCACCTGTAATAAACCTTCTTTTCCCGGGCGCGCTATCCTGACGACAAGTGGCTCATCCGCTGCTTTGAAACCAATGGTAACAGTCGCATTTTAATTGTATAGTACACCAAAACACACACAGACACCGACACAGACACAGACACACAGACACAAACAAACACACACACACACACACACACGCACACACACACACACACATATATATATATATATGTGTGTGTGTGAAGAAAAGGAAGTGAATCCGACGGTATGTAGTATATTAAGAAAGATTGAAAAAACACAGGTTTAAATGAGTTAAGTGGTGGGTTTATTGGCCGACGCTGCAGTGTTTCGATCTATTGATTAGATCATCTTCAGGGTATTTGTTGGTATATGGAAGGAATTTGTTTATCACAGAATAACGAGAAAAGCGAGTGATAGTCCTTGTTTATCAGTCTGTTTAAAATTTGAAGTTTGAAAAAAAAGAACGCTGAAAAAATAGACGGTTTGAAATATGACGTCAAATATTCTCTTTTACGGTGTGAGTATGGGACTGTGTAAGTGTGTGTATCGAAAGAAAGCATTGTGCATTTTTTAGGTGTGTGGTTGCGCGTGTGTGTATAAGTCTTTTGCGATAAACGACAGCGAAACAAACCTCAATGTGTGTGTGTGTGTGTGTGTGTGTGTGTGTGGAGAGAGAGAGAGAGAGAGAGAGAGAGAGAGAGAGCACGATTACATCGTTTCTCAATGGTAATCGTGCCAATAAACTCACCACTTAACTCATTTAAACCTGTGTTTTTTCAATCTTTCTTAATATACCATATATATATATATATATATGAAATTTAACATTATGAAAAAACATATGATGTTTGTTATGTAATAGCTGACAGTACTGTTTCGACCAAATCGATAAGTTGGTCTTCATCAAAGAGCGACATAGATGGGAAGAGAAGATATCTGTTAAAAAAGACTGTTTACAGAAACGAACGCTGAGTTCAACCGCTGAAGTTTTTGAAAAATGCATGTTCTGTTTAAAAAAAAAAAAAAGTCTTTTTTAACAGATATCTTCTCTTCCCATCTATGTCGCTCTTTGATGAAGACCAACTTATCGATTTGGTCGAAACAGTACTGTCAGCTATTACATAACAAACATCATATGTTTTTTCATAATGTTAAATTTCATACTGTCGGATTAATTTCCATCTATTTTTCATATATATATATATATATATATATATATACATATATATATATATATATATATATATATATATATATATATATATATATATATATATATGAATTCCTATAATTTTATATCTGACCAAATAATCATCGCTTATATATGACGCTAGACAATGTGTCGCAGTTGGTGTGAATCTCATAACAGAGACATACAACCCTCAAACAAATGATGATTAGATTTACATGGGGCAAAACTTAATATTTTATGATTAAGTAGAAATCTTTGACATCAACATAAAGTCAATCTATTCACGAGTAGAGAATTTTAGTTTCGCAGACACTTTCAGATTCATTTGAATAAAACAGCGTCTACGAAAAATGAAATCAAAATATTTCCGAATATCTTAAGTGTTTATTTAAGGGGCGAAATACTCAAGTGGCCACTTCAAAAAATAAATTGTAATCGAAAATTGTCTACGCAACAAATATAACAAATTACCAAAACTTGAATTATACAAAACGGGGTTGACACGAAAACTCTCTTTAATTCTAAGTAGTCACAACATCAACATTTATTGGAATTTGTTGATGAATATAAAATGAATCTATTCAAAATGTTTTTCTCACCAGCAGATACTCTGTGCACCACTCCCACCTATACAGATTGAGCACAAAACCCTGTCCTCGATTTCAAGTAGTCATAATATCGACACATATTGGAATATTAGTATTATTAGTATTATTCGGACTATTGTCCCCATCTTCATTGTTATTTGTACAACGTTTCAATGAAGATGGGGACAATAGTCCGAATAATACTAATAATACTAATCTTCAAGCCTCATCTCAAACATTCAGAGAAATAATATTGGAATATGTTTATAAATATGGTGACATCACAATTTATTAATTCAAAATCTTTCTCGTCTCACCAGCAGAATCTCTGTGCACCACTCCCACTTATAGAGGGTAAGCACAAAAACCCTGTCCTCGATTTCAAGTAGTCATAATATCGAAATATATTGGAATATGTTTATGAATATGGTGACATCACAATTTTTTATTCAAAATCTTTCTCGTCTCACCAGCAGAATCTCTGTGCACCACTCCCACTTATAGAGGGTAAGCACAAAACCCTGTCCTCGATTTCAAGTAGTCATAATATCGAAATATATTGGAATATGTTTATGAATATGGTGACATCACAATTTATTAATTCAAAATCTTTCTCGTCTCACCAGCAGAATCTCTGTGCACCACTCCCACTTATAGAGGGTAAGCACAAAACCCTGTCCTCGATTTCAAGTAGTCATAATATCGAAATATATTGGAATATGTTTATGAATATGGTGACATCACAATTTATTAATTCAAAATCTTTCTCGTCTCACCAGCAGAATCTCTGTGCACCACTCCCACTTATAGAGGGTAAGCACAAAACCCTGTCCTCGATTTCAAGTAGTCATAATATCGAAATATATTGGAATATGTTTATGAATATAGTGACATCACAATTTATTAATTCAAAATCTTTCTCGTCTCACCAGCAGAATCTCTGTGCACCACTCCCACTTATAGAGGGTAAGCACAAAACCCTGTCCTCGATTTCAAGTAGTCATAATATCGAAATATATTGGAATATGTTTATGAATATGGTGACATCATAATTTATTAATTCAAAATCTTTCTCGTCTCACCAGCAGAATCTCTGTGCACCACTCCCACTTATAGAGGGTAAGCACAAAACCCTGTCCTCGATTTCAAGTAGTCATAATATCGAAATATATTGGAATATGTTTATGAATATGGTGACATCATAATTTATTAATTCAAAATCTTCCGTCTCACCAGCAGAATCTCTGTGCACCACTCCCACTTATAGAGGGTAAGCACAAAACCCTGTCCTCGATTTCAAGTTGTCATAATATCGAAATATATTGGAATATGTTTATGAATATGGTGACATCATAATTTATTAATTCAAAATCTTTCTCGTCTCACCAGCAGAATCTCTGTGCACCACTCCCACTTATAGAGGTAAGCACAAAACCCTGTCCTCGATTTCAAGTAGTCATAATATCGAAATATATTGGAATATGTTTATGAATATGGTGACATCACAATTTATTAATTCAAAATCTTTCTCGTCTCACCAGCAGATTCTCTGTGCACCACTCCCACTTATAGAGGGTAAGCACAAACCCTGTCCTCGATTTCAAGTAGTCATAATATCGAAATATATTGGAATATGTTTATGAATATGGTGACATCACAATTTATTAATTCAAAATCTTTCTCGTCTCACCAGCAGAATCTCTGTGCACCACTCCCACTTATAGAGGGTAAGCACAAAACCCTGTCCTCGATTTCAAGTTGTCATAATATCGAAATATATTGGAATATGTTTATGAATATATGGTGACATCATAATTTATTAATTCAAAATCTTTCTCGTCTCACCAGCAGAATCTCTGTGCACCACTCCCACTTATAGAGGGTAAGCACAAAACCCTGTCCTCGATTTCAAGTAGTCATAATATCGAAATATATTGGAATATGTTTATGAATATGGTGACATCATAATTTATTAATTCAAAATCTTTCTCGTCTCACCAGCAGAATCTCTGTGCACCACTCCCACTTATAGAGGGTAAGCACAAAACCCTGTCCTCGATTTCAAGTAGTCATAATATCGAAATATATTGGAATATGTTTATGAATATGGTGACATCATAATTTATTAATTCAAAATCTTTCTCGTCTCACCAGCAGAATCTCTGTGCACCACTCCCACTTATAGAGGGTAAGCACAAAACCCTGTCCTCGATTTCAAGTTGTCATAATATCGAAATATATTGGAATATGTTTATGAATATGGTGACATCACAATTTATTAATTCAGAATCTCTGTGCACCATTCCGAACCAGACAGGATTAGCACAAATCCACTCTTTGTTTTCAGGTAATGATTACATCAACACTTATTGAGATATGTTAATAATATGGTGATATCAAATAGATCTACTCAAAATATTTTTTCTCACCAGCAGAATCTTTTTGCACCATTCCCACCTATACCGGGTGAGAACAAAAACATTCCTTGATTCCTAGAAGTCATAACATTAATGATATATGTTAATAAGTATGGTGATATTAAATACATCTACTCAATTAGTATTATTTGGATTATTCGGACTATTGTCCACATATTTATTGTTATCTGTACAACGTTTCGGCTGATGTGCCCTCCGACCTTCTTCAGGTAATTCTTATCGGACTTGCGAACCTTCTCAGACTCGGAAACTTCTTTTCGAACTCGGGAATCCCGTTAATTGAATAAAGAGTTAGGTTCAAAGTTCCATGATAGCTCCCGATTACAACAAGGTTCCCGAATCCCACAAGAAATACCTGACGAAAGCCGGAGGGCACATCTGCCGAAATCGACTGCACCTCTGCAGATGGGTAAGACTGTTGGCCGTGGGTGGCGACCCATGAGGATTCAGAATATAACCTTGGTGGCTGAGCCGTCCATGACATGCAACACTCCATTTAGGCCCTTACTTAGGCTAGACGGGCGGTCGGAGAGGCCCCCTCCGATCAATCGGCTTGTTTGGGGAATGTGGAGTACCCCTTCATCCCCATTGCTCCCAGGTCCACTCTGACCCGGAGTGATCGTACCTGTTAGGGTCCCATCTATGGGTTAAATAGAAATATGTGTTTATAAAGTATTGAGTATTCATTAAGAATAAATTTTATTTTAAAACATTGTCGGCATTAAATGACCCACTGAGGTTGATATGCAGTAAAACAAAACACACCAAACCAAACCATTTAAAAGACAATTGTTACCATTGGTTTCAAAGCAACGTTTTGGCCACTTATCATCAGGACAGTGCGCCTGTAAAAATAACAGATACAGCTAATATATAACTAATCTATTATTTAACACAAATATACATATCTAATCGATTATTTGACTGTTTCTACACAGTCGAGTTCATCAATAAATTATACCTAATAATATCCATTTTTGTTGCATAATGTTCCACCGAGGTTGATATGCCGTAAAACAAAACGGACTATATGACCTTTAGGCACCCCTTTTTCGATCTCGTTTCTTCAGGACATTTTTTATTTACACCGTCAAAATCCGGTTGTTTGTTAGGGGTTAGGGTTAGGGTTAGGGTAAGGGTAAGGGTTAGGGGTTAGTTTCATAAGTTAAAAAAAACCTCTAAAAATCATCTGTTAACAAACAACCGTGTTTTGACAGTGTAAATGAAAAAAATGTCCTGATGAAACGAGATCGAAAAAGGGGTGCCTAAAGGTCATATGGTCCAACAAAACAAACAAACCATTGAGACAATTTGAGTTAAACTTTTTGTGCGCATCATTTGTTCAATAATAATAAAGAAATTGCATGAGAACGCCCGATTTTTAGAGAACAAACAATGAGATAACATGAAACATTTCCAGTGGAGTCACAGTTACATTTTTCCCCGACAATCAACAGCGATGTTGTTTACGATGACATGTCGTAAAAAAATCATTTCTCCAACCGGAGGCGCACAGAATGGCCAATTTTATATTTCAAAATAAGAAAAAGAAAATATTCCTGTTAGGTTCTTGCTTTCCTGGGGAGATGCAAGCAATTTGTTGTGAATAAAACATCGGACGAAACGTTGTACAAATAACAATGAAAATGAGGACAATAGTCCGAATAATATAAATAATTCTATTATATCTTATTATAATGGAGATTATATGACGGTCTGTCCGTAACCGAAACTACGTCATCACTGATGTCACGATTTCCTTAATTATTCAAGTTATATTCTCAACGATTATGAAATAGTCATTATTTAATTTTAATTAGCATATTTTTATTAACAACGATCTCTATTAAAGTCTAGCTGATTGCTGCAAAACTGCCCATATTATGAAAGCATTAAAAATGCTGGAATATGTGTTATATATCTCAAAGAAATAAAGATTTCCATACTATATGGTTGGAATAATTCGCAGTAATTGTTTAAAGAAACAAACAAACAAAAAACAAAGATGTCTTTTTTTTTCTTTTTTTTTTCTTTTTAATCAAGCCTTTGCTTATTGGATTAAAATGACACCAGATTTGCAAAGTAATATTGATTGATCGATTTATTGATTGATTTAACGGCATGTCAAACCATCCAGGGCTATTTTATGCCAAGCAGTAGATGTTACGTACCGGTTTCTCGTCGGGTACATAACAAGTGTTCTTAGGTGATAGAGGGAGAGTGTGTGTGTGTGGACCAACATAGAGACATCAGAGAGAGATAGACAGATAGATAACTTACTTGGTTGTTCTTCATTCTAGTCGCCATGTTGGATCTTTACTTCTTCTTCTCTTTCTATTCCAGCCATGATGTGATTGCCTAGTCTGGTTTCTCTTCTTTGCATCTTCGTTTCTCTTCTAACTTGTTGCTTCTTTCTACTTGTCTGGCTGGTCTTCTAACTAAGGGCATGCATTTAAGTCATGTAATAACTAATCAACAAGACTTATGGCTTTGATCAAAGACTTTATTTGCCCATTTCTAACTCATCGGGCGGAGTCACAACCGAGGTGGGACGTATGTCCCACCCGGGGTCGGGCTGCAAACTGACTAACTAACTAACTCTCAGGTGACTTGCGAGATCCTAACCGTCCAGTGATTTTCCATTCCCTGATAGGAAAATACTGGCCCCGTAGACTTCTCCAATAGGCTGTTGCCAATAATCTATGCTGCCACATAGATTATGCAACATATGTTGTGAGGGATGGTCAAATTTATTGTTATATCTTTTTTCAAGGATTTTCTTCATTTTAACAGTAGGTTGTAGGCAGCTGTTTGTTGCTAAGTGGATTGGAAATCATTTTAAGGGATAAAGTTCAAGTTTTTTATATGTGATAGTTTGGTAGAAAGATTTTTTAAATAATTTTTATAAAGAAATTTTCTATCTAACCCATAGATGGGATGCTAACAGACATTACCACTCCGGGTCAGAGTGAACCAGGGAGCAATGCTAATGACGGGGTGCTCCACAGCATATATATATATATATATATATATATATATATATATATATATATATATATATATATATATATATAATATGAACTTAGGGGAATCATCCACGAATTCCATCCAAATATTAAAAAGTTGGCCAGAAGGCTTGAAAGGATCACCAATAAAATCGTTAAACAGGAGACATCTGTTTTGTTTAATTCTACACACACACACACACACACACACACACACATATATATATATATATATATATATATATATATATATATATATATAATCCAAAAGTCCAGAGAAGAAATCTTCCTTACGACATAGGTTTTTTTAAAACAACTTGTCGCAGTTTGAGAGCTCAATGTGTGCTCTTATTGTTAGAGTCACAGAGCAAATTTATATTTAAATAAATAACAAAAGACTTAGAGATCTTGCATTATAGACTATTTCAGGGAGCTTAGACAAAAATGTCTAATTCTCCCGACTCATCAGATGCGAATGATGAATTCTTTATTTTTAAGGCATTTGAAAACAGATTTTTTTTTTTTTTTTTTTTTTCAAAAATAAGTCTATAGACTCATTGAATTGCTCCCTGCCACGGAAATCTTTAGTAAAAGGCGAAAGATTATCCGCTGAGAATGACAGGAAACCAGAGTTGATATATATATATATATATATATATATATATATATATATATATATATATATATATATATATATATATATATATGAAATTCGCCAGGGAAATTCTGCTGAGTTCCCCTGACGATCCTTTCGTTGAAACCCGGCTAGCAAACTTGTGTAACTTATTCGCTTCACTAACCATTTCTACATACGTATTGAATACCTTTTCAGTAATTACTGTAATGTTACTCACCTTTTTATTTTTACTTTTTCTGAAGAACTCATTTTCTCTATTGTGACTCATTCGTTTTTAGTTGGTTTTTTTCGAAGAGTCATTTTCTTTATCGATATATATATATATATATATATATATATATATATATATATATATATATATATATATATATATATATATATATATATATATCGACCAATTTGTGATTCGCCCAGGGGTAATTTTATTTTAATACGGCCAATTTCCGCGCGATTTTGAAAGTATATAACCTGCACAGAGTATTGTCACACAGACACACACGCGCGCAAGCACAGAATGCAAGAGAGAGACAGAAACAGAGACAGAAACAGAGAGACAGAGAGAGGGGGAGAGAGAGAAATATAATTCCCCAAAAATAGATTTCAGTGAAATTAAATTATTTCATTTTGCGAATTCATTGAGAAAAATGATAATGTAAAGTTTTCAACATATCTATCTAACATATATATATATATATATATATATATATTAGCGCTAATACCCTTGGGAAAGGTATGAATCCATATATTCTCCCTCCACCTATGGGTTAAATAGTAGGGCAGACTGGGCTCTTCAGCCTTGGGTAGGTAACCAGTCTAGGAAGGGATAACCCTGAATTCAAAATTCCTGAGGTCGGTCGTTGATTGGGTTTGTGGCAAGCCTTGATGCACCAATTCTTTTTTTATCGACTGTGCCAAAAAGTGTGGATGGTCCAACACAAGCCTTCACCACTATAAACAAATCCCTGTGTGGGAGTTCATTGTGTGTATGAACCCTCATACGTCGATAATCGACGGGAGTGGATATGTGTGTGTGTGTTGTGGATAATGTGTGTGCTATATTTGCAAACAGACAGTGCTCAATATCATTGATAGAGTGTTCATATTTGAGTTATCGTAGCGTGGACATGGATTCAACGCCTGGTTACTGACAGTTTCTAGCCTATGTAATCTTCAGTACAAATTAAATTGGTCTGAAGTAACTATCAGTAACAAAATGTTGACTCATATATATATATATATATGTAAAATTTACATTATTACTTTTTATAAATTTACTTTTATCTATCTATCTATCTATCTATCCATTTGCAGATAATTATAAATAGACAAATTTGTACCCTAATCTTTTCAGCTCGGAATGTCTGACGTATTCCCAGCCCAATCTTAGAAATAATTATTTGGTTAGAAAGAAAAGAAAATAATATTTCTAAATATCTAATTTGTATGTGGTTTTATCGATTGAATTATATTTTACAGCGAAGTATATAACAGTAATAAACGAAAATATTTAATTTAACGATTAATAATAACTCAACTTTTCTTCATTATTAATATTTTCATTTTAGAATAAAAATTATCTATTTTTAATCAGTATTTTTTTTTTCGTATGTACAAACGAGATTTTTAAAAAAAAAAAATAAGGAAAAAAAATTGTAATACGAACAATTGTAAGTATTCAATTCTTAGTATTTTATTGTTACATTTTAATACGGTAAAAAAGAAGGAATTACACGAGTACATTTCATTTGAAATCAACAGGCAAGGAAGCTCGCTTTAAAAAATAAAGTTGTTTGAAAAATATAAACAAAAGAGACAATTCTTAAAATAAACGAATATTATAATACACTAATTCTCAGCTTATTCTATCGTTAAATCTTTAATTAAGTTTGGGAATGCATTTATTTTAATAATATCTTAAATGTAAACAAAAAGAAAAAAAATCCTAAAATAAACAAACATTCTATTATACAAATTCTCGGCGATTTTTTTAAATTTGATAAATCATTTTCCTCTTATTTTCTCCCTTACTGCTGTTTTCTCCTTATTCACTCTGGTGTTCCTGATTTTTTTAGTCCTGTCATGGACCAGGTATTTTTGCTAGTATCTTATAAATTTGGATTATTTAGACTATTGTCCTGATATTTATTGTTATCTACACAACGTTTCGGCCGATGTCCCCTCTGGCCTTCTTCAGGGAACATTAGCCGAAACGATGAGTAATTAACAATAAAGATGAGGACAATAGTCTGAATAATCTAAATAATACAAAGTGTCAAGTCTCATCTCAAAAATTCAGAAAAAATAATATCTTATAAAAATTGCCAAACACCGATCACAGTGGACTCAGCATCTTTAAATACAAATGACAATGCTGGGTACCCATGCTAGTCTCAAATATGGAGAACTTATAAATTTGGATTATTTGGACTATTGTCCTCATTTATTGTTATCTACACAACATTTCGGCCGATGTACGCTAAATTTACTTCTTTTTTTTTTCAAAAGAGAAGTAGGGATGTGATCCACAGAGAACCAGCTTCATTTTGATGTAGGATACATGTTCCTGTGTTGGTAATGATATCTGTCCTAAATGAAATAACATTACTTTTTGACTCACTCTCGTATATAATGATACAAATACATCGTTGGACATACACGTTCCTATGTTGGTAATTATATCCACCCTAAACAAAATAGCATTACTTTTTTATCACAGTGTACTCAGCATCTTCAACTACAAATGCCAATGCTGGGTATCCTTGCTAGTTTCAAACATGGAGAAGAATATATCTTATAAGATATACCGAACATTGATCAGTGTACTCAATGACTTAGCATCTTCAAATACTCTCGTGGTCAAAGTGTTGCGTAAAAATAAGAACACGATCCAAATTAAAAATGGTTGACAATGTCTTATTAAATAAGATGCTTCGCTTAATAAAATATTCTGTTTTTTTGTTTTTTTTTTTTTTTCGCAATTTTAGAAAGCCAATGAAAAACATGCAAGATGGCGGAGAGGGGGAGCGTGTCGCTACATTTGAAATAGTCGCATGTTCGTGAGTGCAGATGCGGTAGCGTATATGAACGAGAGCCGTATAATAGGGGAATACAGTTAGTTGAGGCAGAGAGCGATTTTCATTAAGTAATCTTCTTTTCCCACCCTGTCGTCTGGAGCGTTAGAATGCACCGACTGCACCTCTGCAGAGGAGTAATACTCCTCTGATGGGACTATCTGATGGCCGTGGGTGGCGACTCGTGATGCTTAAGGATAGAACCCAGGTGGATGAGCAGTTCATGACATGCAATATTCTACTTTGGCCCGTTCTTGGGCTAGACGGGCGGAGAAGCTCCCCCCGATCAATCGTCTGTTCACATCAAGCCCTAGCACCTATATGATTGCCCAACCCTATTTCCCTTATGGCAAGCACCAACCCTTTTTATCATGTGGGTGCTAGAAGGCGGTGATTTACATGTCCTGGGAAGTACGTTAAATATCTGATGGTGAGGTTCCAGTTTTGGAGATTTGGGTAATGTAGAGTACCCCTTCATCACCATTGCTCCCAGGTCCACTCTGACCCGGAGTGGTAGTACCTATTCGAGTCTCATCTATGGGTTAAATAGAAAAATGTGTTAATAAAAAAAATGAGTATCCATTTAAGAATGAATACATTTCCAAACTTTATCGGCATTAAATGACCACTGAGGTTGATATGCCGTAAAACAAAATAAACCAAATCTTTTTTCTAAATTGAATAAATGTATAATTCTTTTCATATATTACCGTATTTGACGGCATATAGGACCCAATTTTTTTTCAAAGTTTCGGTTAAAAAAATTGCCCAGCGTCTTAGATGAAGTTTGAGTCCTGCCGTAGGTCTAGGCTAATCTTCGCTCTGATGCTCACTAATCCATTTTACGCTCAGTACTTTTCTCTCTTTTTATTGCTGGTATTGTTATAATCAAGTTTAACAGAAGCGTAGGGTGGCGAAGAAAAAACAAACACGCTAAAAACTACTTTTCCTGAATCTGACCAGCTGAAATGAAGCTGAGTCTTATATGCCGGTGCGTCTTATATGCCGTCAATTACGGTATTTTTTTAATACCTATGTTTTTGAGTATAATTGTTCTCAATTACTTGGCGCATGTTGTATGATCAAAATCAATATTAGGCGAGTTCGAACACAAATTGATGATGAAATCCCCGGTTCCTGCTAGAGCAGCGATGTTAAGCAACGATAAGCCTGTTCAATACTTAATTGGGTGACCACTATAAGTCCTTTATCAAAATGATTTGATTTGGCATTTAATGTTCCGTAAAGGGTTGATGTGCCGTAAAAAAACACCAACCTAAAACATATCCATCACGATCTGTTCATATCTATCTACGAGGTTGAGTAATAAGGTAATGCCATTTTTTAGGACAAGTATAATTACCAACACAGGAACATGTATCATACATCAAAATGAAGCTGGTCCTCTGTGGATCACATCCATACTCCTCCACATAGTCACCGTTTCTCTCAATAGCAATGTTCCACCCCGGCCCCTTGAAAGAGGGTTTGAGGGGCAAACATTATTCCAGTGACGAGGAAGTGAAATCTCTAGTGAGGAAGTGGCTCAAAGCACAGTCAACAGAATCAACGGAGCAGGGATACAGGTTCCTGTGTCAGTAACTATAAGTAAAGTAAAGTCGTCGAGGTGGTCTAAAGTCGGCATCAGCCAATCAGCGAGGGTGTATATTCCCTTTTCAATAGCGCTAGACCAAGGAGATTGTTTTGCGTCTGAGTTGGAGTGCCAGACCTACCATCAGCTCCTTCTTTACCGCACATATCCCTGTGCTATTCATACGCTTAGTTGGCGAGGGCCGGTGTCGAATTAGGAACCTTGTGGTTTCTAGCCGAACGCTCTACCGACTGAGCTTACCGAAAATGGCATTAGTTTTTGACAAACCCTCGTATATATCTATTACATGAAAAATATAGCAGGGTGTGTCGCTACGTTTGAAATAGTCGCATGTTCGTGAGTGTAGATGAGAGAGCCTATATGAACGAGAGTCTGGGGGTCTACATGTCCTGGGACGGACATTAAACTATCTGTTGGTGAGGTTCCAGTTTTGGAGGTTTGGGGAAAGTGGAGCACTCCTTCATCACCATTGCTCCCAGGTCCACTCTGACCCGGAGTGGTAGTACCTGTTAGGGTCCCATCTAGTTCATAATAGAGTTGTCTGATGCAGACAGCGACTTTATTAAGTTTGTTCTGTTTTGTTTTACGGCATATCAACCTCAGTGGGTCATTTAATGCCGATAAAGTTTTGAAATAAAGTCATTCTTGGTTCCAGTATAGAACAAATACTTACTGACGTGTTGGAAGTGATGAGAAGCTAGAAGGAATTTGACAGATGGATCGAAGAAGGCATCCATCAAAGAAAAAAGTTCAATAAATTTCACACACTAATTTTGTCTCAGAAGGGGTTGTAAGACGTAACAACAACGAAGTAGTAGTAGTAGTAGTAGTAGTAGTAGTAGTAATGTTTACACTAAGATACTTTCCAGCATTCAGCGTGAATACGAGTTCCCCAATCACTAAAAAGCCAGGCGCTTATATACTATTGAAGGAGGTAAGATGTATATTCTAGTGCTTCCTGTAGATGTCCCCATTACTTAAAGGGGTAGTCCATTTCTACTCTACAGGGTTTTTTTTTAATTTGCCCTTTATTTTCCATTAGATTAAACTAAATAAAAATATGATAAGGGTATAAATCAATGATATATTAAAAAGTTAATTCAAAAATATGATTAAAAAATGAAAGAAAAATGACTAATAAACACAAAAAGTAAATAAAAGAAAAAATACAAGAATAATAATAATAAAAGTATTAATTAATTAAACACTAGAATATATAAAGAATAAAAGATAATAAAACAAATATATAGAAAAAGAATATTCATTACTTTATATTAGTAATACCCAAAATGAGACTAAATTGCATTTTTGACAAAATGACTTTCCCCTAGGGAAAATAATTTACCAAAAATCAGGAAATTATCGTATTTTAATGAAATTTTCAGTGTTTATGTATCAATGAATGATCTTTATAATGCATTACTTATTTTATTTCAAAACTTTCTCATTTTTTTCAGGTCACTTATTTTTGACCCCTCTTATGTTGGGGGCCTAACTTTTTTTTTCAAGTTGGTCTTTTCGTTTTCTAATTACAGTAAATAAAGAGATAAAAGACCGAAGTTATGAATAGAAACAAAAAAATTTTTTTTACAGTGGCTTTTCTATGAGAAAATAAGTACCGAAAATCGAAAAATAAATTTTTAATGATCGTCATTATGTTACTGCTTATCATTTTAGACAAAAGTTTGACCTTAAATAATAGATTTAATTAATTTTAATTAGTTTTTAAAAAGCTAGCAGCCGGCAAATGTGGGTATCTCTACTTCATATATAAATATAGAGAGCGGTCCGAAAGTCTTGTCACCCTTATTAAAATATACACTAATTAATTACATGAAATAAATACATGAAATGAAATAGAAAATTCTATTATCCTTACTATTTAAGATAATTTTAAATAGAATACTGTATCTGTAAGCGAATTTTGGTCGAAACACGTGTCGACAATAACAATAATAAATTCCATCTATACCTTAGTATATATATATATATATATATATATATATATATATGTGTGTGTGTGTGTGTGTGTGTGTGTGTGTGTGTGTGTGGGAGGGGGAGTCTAGTTCTCGGTGTGAATATATATTAGAATATATGTATTTTATATATACCAATCGGTTGTCTAGATATTCACAAATGAAGGTAGAACTTCCGAGATATACAATGAAATAAAATGAAACTTAACATTTAAACACCAACTGAGTTTCTTATTCATTTCATAGGTCATGCTTCACACATAATCTCATAAGATAAATATATATATAAAATGCATAAAAATAAATATATATAAAATACATATATACAAATATCATATATCCACACTGAGAACTAGACTCACCAGATATACAACGAAAAAGCATAGGTGAACTCCACAACGACAATAGTATATATATATATATATATATATATATATATATATATATAT
>CM042166.1:66095819-66113319 GCA_023376005.1 Doryteuthis pealeii
CAACACTGATTAAAAAAAACATCAAATATGTAACAAAGCTCTGTCAAATTTATTAAATTAGACAAAGCTTCGTTACATACCGAGCGAAATATCATTTTCACGAAATTGTTTTGTGTTTTATCCGTATTTTCTACAATTTTCAATCACACAAACACACACACATGCATACACACACACACACACACACACACACACATATATATATATATATATATATATATGTGTGTGTGTGTGTGTGTGTGTGTGTGTGTGTTTAAATTAAGGTAGCATGGACATGGAGTCAACACTTAGGTACTCATAGTTTCACGCCAATGAGATCTTCAGTCTGAATATCGCACAGGTGAAAAATTTTTAATTAATAAATGCTAACACGTGTTTCGCCGAGAAAATATTTGCATATAATGCATCCTAATTACAAATTATTTTTTAAAAATAAAATGAAACAATAATAGAAAGCCTTGTGTAAAGATATCGTCATCCTCAGAGTATAATGTTTTGATTTTATTTTTAAAAAAAAGAAAAAGAAAAAGAAGAAAGAAAAACGACCAATAAAAGAAATTTGAAAAACACTCTCGTCGCCAAACGGAATGTCTTTGAAAAATTTCTAAAAACGTTTCTTGTTTGAAAAATATTGAACCTCGAAAAGAAAAATTTTCAATATAAATTATAAAATATAAAAAATAAAAGTTATTTGAATAAGTCTGAATTGGAGGGTTTCAGTATTTCCATGAAAAGGGTGATGTAATCCGGGAAAATATATGGTAAGCGGATCCGGAGAATCTGGGTACGCCATTTGGAATGACCCTCTAGTGAAGACAGATTACTAAAAAGTATTTCATGCTTATGGTAGACCTCGCCGCGATCAACAACCTCCTATATTGCAGTATTTTAAAAAATCATCCATTTTGGAACTTATTATTGATATATGTTTTTTCGTGGACAGTGTGTAAATAGTGTGTGTGTGTGTGTGTGTGTGTGTGTGTGTGTGTGTGTGATTGAGAGTAGAGGAAAATGTATATATAACAACACAAACGACTATGTTCAATTGATATTTTGCCTCATTATTGGTTGAGGCTTCCTCAGAAGTTTATTGATTTAAGTGCGTGTATATTCTGTTTTTATAGTGAAAAGGTAAATGGGTGGGGGGGAAAGTGGATGCGTTATTGGTGGCTAGTCTAGGAGAATGAGAAGAAAGTCGGGGGACTTGGTATAAGTGGAAATGGTGTTTTCATTTGTATGGGGTCAGTCAGTTGACTTTGAAGAGAAATTTTATGTTTAGAGAGTGGGTCAAATGTGTGAGGTCAAATGTGTCACCAAGGAGCCCCGGGGATATTTATGTTTGAAAATAGAGAAATCCTTAAAGATTTTGTTGAGATAAATGTATTTACTTTCTGCTGTTTTATGTTTGAATTTTAATTGGAGGAGGGTAGGACTTTCTTTTCATTCCCCTAGACTACACACCAATAACCCATCCCCTTTTCTCTCCCTCCCCTACCCATTTACCTTTTCACTATAAAAACAGAATATACAAGCACTTAAATCAATAAACATCTAGGGAAGCCTCAACCAATAATGCGGAGAAATATCAATCGAACATAGTCGTTTGTGTTGTTATATCCACATTTTCCTCTAATGTCAACCACATTTTGTCGGATTTATTCAATCTTTCACTCCACACACACACACACACACACACACACACACACACACACACATAATACACATATATATATATATATATATATATATATATATATATGAATTTTTGTTTGTGTATCAATTTTGTTCTTGTGAAGGTTTTTTGTGTGTGTGGAAGCATAGGAAATGTATAAGTGAACAAAAGAAGAACAAAACAGAACAAAAAACAGATAATTAACCGTTGTTTTGTCCTTTTTCGCTTTATTTTTCCCAATATTTCGGCTGACATTCTCCCTTTATCAATAGTTAATGCCAAATTTCGAACGATAAATTGTCGTAAGCAATACACGTGAGATACGTCACACGATTTCGAAAAAAAAATCAACGTCTAAACAAGGCCAAATCCTTTCTCCTTAATTTTCTTTCACATTTATTTCATTTTTCTATTAAGTTACAGTCAATTGTCGTTAAAAATACCTTCATAACGGGTGAATATCACCCAAAATATTAGAAAAAATAAAGCGAACCAGGGACAAAACAACGGTTTTTTGTTTTGTTTTTTTGTTCACTTATATTTCCTATCCTTCCTGATATCACAGGAAAACGTTCACAAGAATAAAATTGATACACAAATAAATTCATTCATAAAGAAACATACGTGGACTCAACATCAGCCAATAACAGCATGTATAAAAAATATTGGTTTATATATATATATATATATATATATATATATATATATATATATATATATATATATATTATAAACATATATTATAAACATATATATAAAGATTTATATACATATACATATATATGTATAAACATGTATATATACATATAAATATATATGTAAAAACATATATATAAACATATAGATATATATATATCTTTTCTGTATATATATATATATATATATATATATAATGAGAAATTTAGTAATGGTTAAAGTGATTGCTATAAGGTTTTTTATCTGTCCACATGATCTCGTTCCTGATGAAACAACTGAGTGATTTGATTACTATAAATGGCTTGCAATGTGTAATCCCTTTTACGTTTGAGCAAGAATGATCACTTTGAAAAACTGTCGAGTTTATTGCGCGTATCAGTTTGGCGTTCGATTTTCGTTTAAAAATTACAAGCGAACCATTGATGCCCGCAAAACGCATCGATTCTCGTAGCGATGCTTACAATAAATTTGAATCGAAGAGACGTTTGCTAATAAACGCCATTATTTAAATTTAAGCTTCACCAATCAAGCCTATAATGTTCTATTCTCTTCACGGGCGAACAGGATATATTAAAAAAAATATTCGCCAATTTTTTTTTTTCTTGTTTCTTGTTAGAGAAATATTTTTTTAGTTACGCTGTTTTGAAATACGAGATACGTTCAAAAAGACTGAAAATGTATTTTTCAAAACTGAAATAGCCCTGTCGGCAAAGGCTTTAGAATACACCGAATGCACCTTTGCAGATGGGTAAGACTCCGCCCAATAGTTCAATCTGTTGGTCGTGGGTGGCGACCCGTGATGCTTAATGAAGCAGTCCATGACATGTAACACTCCACTCCTTACTTAGGCTAGCTGAGCGGTCGGACAGACCCCCTCTGATCAATCGGCTGGTCACGTCAAGCTCTAGCACTTATATGATTGTCCAAACCCTATTGCTCTTATGGCAATCCCCCGACACTTTTTATCATATATATATTTACCAACCCCTCCACATGAGCAAGATGTGACACAAGGTCAATTTTTAAGCGGAGTTTAACAGGTTTGAATTCAGAGTTTTCCTTCTCTTAGACCGGTTGCATAACCAAGGTTAAAGAGCCCAGTCTGTCCTACTATGTATCCATAGCTGGAGGGAAAGTAGGATTCATAGCTTTTCCAAGGGTATTAACGCTAAGTGAAATGCAATTATCACATCCAGGATTTGAACTCTGGGCGACGAGTCCATTTCCCATGACTTTAACCATTACACCATGCGCTTCTATATCATATATGTGCTAGAATGTGGTGGCTAAGGGTCTCAGTGCCCTGGGTATACGTTACTGAATCTAATGGTGAAGTTTTAATTCTGGAAATCTGGGGAGTGTGGAGTAGCCCTTCCTCGGAATTACTCCCAGGTCCACTCTGACCCGGAGTGGTAGTACCTGTTATGGTCCCATCTGTAGGTTAAATAGAAAAAAATGAGTTTAAAAAACATTGAGTTTGAAAAGAAAATTAAGTGCCCATCAAGAATGAATCAAACAAAACGTATTCGGCATAGAATAACCCAGCAAGGGTTGATATACCGTAAAATTCAACCAACTAACCAACCAACCAAAGAATAATAATAAAATTCTTTAGAATAATTAAATAAAAGCTATTTTTACTTCATGATACTTGAACAATTTTTCAATTTCCTTCTTTCTTTCTTTCTTTCTTTCTTTCTTTGTCCCTATTGGCCTAGACCCTATCTTTACATCTTCCTATTTTCCCCTTGCTTTGCCGGCTGCGAAAAAATGATCAGCTTTGGAAAATAAATTTTATAATGACAAACGAATAAAGGGTTGGTGTTTGATTCTTTTAGACACGGGTTATCACGGAAAAGTAAAAAGGATTGCGTATAAATTGTTTGTATTAAGAATAGTCACTTGAAGTTATTATCTTTTCATAAATGATAATTATTATTATTTACTTGATATCAGACTGCTTATAGTACCTCATGTTACTAAAAATGCTCTAGTCACCCATCTAAGTATTAATAGGCTTATCACTGCTGAACTTCGGTTATCAAGTGGGAACCGGTGTTTTCAACATAAACACTTCCAAATTGAAACTCAAAAGGGTTAGAATAATTAAATAAAAGCTATTTTTACTTTATGATACTTGAACAATTTGAAGGTATTCATATAAAGGTTTTGGTAACTGCAAGCAAAAATAACAAAGGAATTATCGGTTAATAATTAGACAGGAATGCTGCGTGTGCAACCCAAACATTTGTGTAGGCAAATATATTCTCAGACAGTCTTAAATAGAATCCTATTCTTTTTGTTTTTCACCATTTGAGCAAAATCAGTAAAAGAACTTGACAAGCAAAATAAATCCCGCCATTTTTTAAAGTCTTAGACAAAAACAGCTTAATCCAAGAAAATTTTGACTTAGCCATTCACGTGCATAAGTCCTAGGGATTTAACTTAGTTTTCAAATCTCTGTGGGTGGGGCTATGATTGGCTAAGAGTTTGTTTGTCTGTTTGTTTGTTTGGGGGGGGGTGTGTCTAAACCTTCTTCCAAGATCTACTTTAATTCTATTCTCTCTGTGCTTGTGTGTCAGATTTCTCGAATGGATATTATTCAATTCCCAAACCTTTCCCCAGTACGTTTAACGGTATGCCAGTGGTTAGAAAATAGTTACTCAAACTGATATTCCACTAGAAAATTAGAAGGTATAATTGTAGTTTGAAGATTAATTACCTTCTTTGTTTAATGGTATATCAAACTTCGTGGGTTATTTAATGCCAAAGCCATCCTTGCAGAAGAACAGTAGTGGTACTATTTGGCAACTTCTTTGGTTTTTGGCTTTGTTTCTTTGTTTAATGGTATATCAAACTTATTTATTTATATCAAATATTTATTTATTTATATTAAATATTCATTTATTATTATCTATTATTACTTATTTTCTTTATTGGTTTATTCAATGTCTGCCTGCTTTCACATATATGATAAACTATCTATCTATCTGTACGTCTGTCTCCCTGTCTCTTCTCTATCCTCTCTTTGTCTGTCTGTCTGTCTCTCTCTCTCTCTCTATATATATATATATATATATATATATATATATATAGTGTGTGTGTGTGTGTGTGTGTACGCGCGCGTGTGTGTGTGTATGTGTGCGTTTATTATCTGTTTAGTAAGGTTTTGTACAAAATGAATTTTGGTTTTGCATAGAATATATTGAATATAACGTTTATATATATATATATATATATATATATATATATATATATATATATATATATATCGGGTGGTTAGCTACTGGTATTATTCTTCTGCTGCTGTGTAATATGATTGAAGATACATTTTTGTACCTTCCATAACTGGAGAACATAATTATTAAATCTAATTTGCTAACATTTCGCTCACTGCTCTGCAAAGTCTGCTAAAGATTTTGGTTCTTTAATATATAAGAAGAATTCTTCCCAATAGAGAAATGGCGACCGGAAATTCAATTTACAAAAATCGGCTCGAAAAGTAAACATCAAAAAAGAGGATAATTAATTTATAAATTATTACGTTAATCCCGTGTACGGTATCGGTCATATTTGATTTGACAAAAAAAAAACATCAGACTCTTCACTATGCGCGCCGTGTGTAATTACATCTAAAAACCTATTGAATGGGAATAAGTTTTTTTGTGCAGCAGTATAGTTTGGTGGGAGTCTTCGTAATGGTTATCGTATGTGCATGGATGTATGTGTAAGTAAAAGTTGGCGAAGTGGCTTGTTGTTAGTATGAAACGGACAGCGAGGGAGTCTATAACCTTGTTGACGTTTAAGAAGAAAGAAATAAGAAAATGAAGAAAGAAAGAAAGAAAAAGAAAAGGGAAAAGGGAAAAACAAGAAATTAAAAAGATAAAAAAGAGGAAAGTATGATGAAAAGAAAAACAGAAAGAAGAAAGAAATGAAAAACAATAGAACAGATCAATTGATAGATAGTAACAAAGAAAGAAAGAAAGAAAAAGAAAGAAAGAAAGAAAAGAAAGAAAGAAAGAAATGAAAGAAATAATGAATGCATTAAGAAATAAATAGAAGAAAAGATAAAATGAATTATTTGGAGAAAAACAGATAGAAAAGGAAGAAAGGGAGGTGAAAATTAAGAAAGAAAGAAAGAAGAAAAGAAAATGAAAGAAACACAGCGTCAACCTACTATAGACGCTCCTCACTTTTCCGCACAGATCCATGTGCTCTCATACGAGTTGGCGAGGACCGGTATCGAACCCGGAACTTTTTGGTTCCTAGTCGGACGAGAGAAGAAGAAGAAGAAGAAGAAGAAGAAGAAGAAGAAGAAGAAGAAGAAGAAGAAGAAGAAGAAGAAGAAAGAAGCGAAAAAATGAAAATAATTGAAAGAGAGAAATAAGAAATGAAAAGAACAAACAAACAAACAGAAAGAAACAAAAACAAACAGGAAAAAACCAGAAAGAAAGCTAAAAGAAAAAAACAGCGAAAGAAAGAAAGAAAGAAAGAAAGAAAGAAAGAAAGAAAAAGAAAGAAGGAAAGAAAGAAACAAAGCCAGGAACAAAACCAGAAAAAAAGCTAAGAAAGAAAGAAAGAAAGAAAGAAGAAAGAAAGAAAGAAAGAAAAGAATTGCATATTTACTTCCCGCGCCTTTTTTTTTTTCGCTGTCCCTGCTGTTTGGCGTCAAAACAAATTTCCCGGGGTGCATTTCAACACGCGTTGTACCGTAAAACGACAAGCGAATTCCAAATTCAGGATTGCCCTCCTTGACTCTTCGCAGATAAATGGGGTAGGGGGTGTGAAGAGGCGGAAAGGAGATTTTAGAAGAATTTTTTTTTATTACACCTTTTTTTATTACCTTCCTCTTTTCCATCAACAAGTTCATAAAATGAACGAAGGCCACGTACATAAATTTATCAACACAAAACAAAAAGCATAAACAAACGAAGCGTAAATTTTAACAGTCAACAGAAATAAAGATGTTAACAAAAAAATATGTAAGCTCTTAATAATTCCGTTAGAGGTCAGTACAAGGTTAAGGAGTGAAAGTCAGCTATAGCTCAGTCGGTTTAGCTCAGTCGGTATAGCGTCCGACTAAGTTCCTGGTTCGATACCGGCCCTCGCCAACTCAGCGTATGAGTAGCACAGGAACTTGTGCGGTAAAGTGAGGAGCTGGTGGTAGGTGTGGCGCTCCACCTCAGACGCTTAAATAATCTCCTTGGGCTAGCGCTAGTTAAAAAGGGATAGACTTCCTCGCTGTATGGTTGATACTGACATTAGGCCACCCGGACGAGGTTTAAACTAGCAATAAAACCTTCATGAGTAAAATTCAAAAGAAACCTCAGATGCCAAAAAACAATCTCTTTGGTCTAGCGCTAATGAAAAGGGTATATAATCTCTCGCTGACTGGTTGATACCGACTTTAGGCTGATGGAGTAGGGAGGTTGTGCAAGGGCCTAGAACACCGGATGTTTCAACAAAAAGAAATGTGTCCAAAAGCAACCAGAACCCAGCAAGATTTATTGGTTAAAGTTTTGATTTGTTTTCTTGGCCTAATGGCATATCAACTTTCATGGGTTATTTAATACCAAATCCATTCATGTAGAAGAATAAGTGGTACTATTTAATCCTTATCTGAAGGTGGTGAGGGGGTCCATACCTTTCCCAGGAGTTTTAGTTTGAAAGTGAACGTAACAGCGTGACTGGATTTCGAACTCGCTCATTATGATGTCACAATCTAGCACTTTAGTTACTACGGTACGAGGGGCCCCATTAGGTAGGTAGGTGGATAATTACAAATAAGAAAATATGGAATGATCTTACAATTTGAATTCCTTTATAGGGATTATTTTCTCTTACTTGCTATTGTTTGCCCATTGGTGGCGTTGCGACCAGAATATATAAAGGAATGCCACAAAATCCTTCTTTTTACCTGGACTCTCCCGGCGTCAGAACTAGACTCAAGTTGTGTCTCTTAGCCCCCCCCCCCCCCCAGCGACTGGCAATACAGGTACCTGTATACGGGCCTTTTATATTCTATAGTTTCACTGAGTCTACAGTTACACGCATTTCCGTGTTCAGTACATGTGCCTTTCTGTACACTAGTATTTCATTGAGGATCCACGCACAGGTTGCTCTTTTTAATCACGTACCAGTAAGAGAAAACCTTTATTCTTCATTTTATAGCCTCAGATTATCTACAAAGACTCTTTTTAGAACGTTTATCTATCTATTAATGTGACAATTCTTTAACCATCGGTGGCGATCCGTGATACTTAAGGATGGAATCCTGGTGGTTGAGCAGTCCATGCCATGCATCTCAACTTTTGTGTCCTTACTTAGGTTATACGGGCGATCAGAGAGGCCCTTCGATCAATCAGCAAATCACTTCAAGCCCTAGCACCTATGTGATTGTCCCAGCCCAGTTGACCTTATGGCAAACCTGAACCCTTTTTATGATATAAATGCTAGAGAGTAGTGGTTGTCGGTCTTACTGTCCTGGGTATGACGCTAAACTATCGGATGGGGAGGTTCCGGTTCTGGATCTCTAGGGAATGTGAAGTACCTTTTGATCCCCATTCCTCCCAGGTCCACTCTGGAGTGGTAGTACATGTTAGGATCCCATCTATGGGTTAAATAGAACAAAATGAGTCTTTTTTTTAAATATGCTTAAAAAATTGAGTTTTAAAAAATTGAGTACCCATCAAGAATGAATAAAATAAAAGTTTTTCGTTATAAGATGACCCAATGGGTTGACATGCCGTAAAATCCAACCAACCAACCAACCAATCAAAATTGGACAGGATCCTCGTTGCTTAACTTCGGTTTTCAGCATGACTTCTCCAGCGGTACCCAGTGTCTTGCTCGTTTCATTCAGATGGTTTGAGGCAGTGAATGCACTATCACACCTTCAAGCCAGGAAGATCTGGACTCAAACAGACAGGGTTTGCGAGACGCGTGTCGCACAGAAGCTAAGCTGCTCAATATCGAGATTAACAGGACTGCAGAGTGGCGATGTCTTCGTCATCATGAACCACCAAATGCAGACGGGAATTTCCCTTGCAATGTGTGTGACCACATCTGCAAGTCTAGTATTGGACCAACTAGCCACCAGAGGGTCCACAACAGTTGAACGACATGGAAAGAAAAGGAAAATCTGACGTTGCTTTCTTGTAGAGTGCTGTCTCCACGATTTGTCTAATATTATGCGCAGAATTCTCGTGTAACTCCCATCTAGCTTATTTTCAAGGCAATTAGTACTCAAGCCCTAAAATCACTAAACAGCATAGAAAAAATCCAACCAAGAATCATGAAGGCTACGTTCAATGGCAATCCCTGGCTCTTCAAAAATAACTACCCAAAACAATGTGAATATGAAAGTACAATGAATGCAATTGCCTAACCTCTAGGCATGAAATAACCCTAGACAGGTTGACACGCCGTTAAAATCAATTAATTAATCAACTCATTTCTGTTTTAATATGGTCAGTTTTGCTTTCTTTGATACATGAGTCTCAGGTTTCTCACAGTACCTGACGTTGCAAAGTAGCCACTCATCTCAGAACTGGACAGGCTGGTCGTTGCTTCACTTCTGTGAACTTTGACCAGAAACTGTTATTTTCAGCATGTCTTCCTCGTAAAACAAGCTACGTTTCTCATACACCTGTACAACCCAACGAGATGCAAACACTTGGAGAGACACAATTGTTAACGGCGAAGAAGCACGACATCTGGATATAATATTTCAAAGAACGCTGCGATACAGACGTCAAGAATGATCGCATAATACATAATTACGCGCCCTTTCCGGCGGAAAAAATCAAACGACCCGAGAAATTATAATTGTATTTCTTTTTTTTTTAATGGGGAACTAACATTCTCTAACAAATCGCAGTGTCGCTGAAACGGAGTAAATGAGATTTTATGTTTCGTATAAGTTTTAATGGTTGCCCGGACAAATCGCTAGACTTACTGGCACATTTTAACAGCTGGA
Organism: Doryteuthis pealeii; assembly: GCA_023376005.1. NCBI lineage: Eukaryota > Metazoa > Mollusca > Cephalopoda > Myopsida > Loliginidae > Doryteuthis > Doryteuthis pealeii. Next base: position 66,106,166 of record CM042166.1, read on the forward strand.
TTATTAAGGGAGTGTCTCAAGTGGAAATATTTACTAACCATTGTTATTCCTACGAAATCCTACGAAATCAAGGTTAGCAAGGCCTGGCAAAAGGCTATATGTATGGTTATTTGTGTGGTTAGTTGGATTTTATGGCATGTCAACCCGTGTTATATTATTTTATGCCGAAGACCTTTTGTTTTATTTATGCCTGATGGGTAATCTTCTTTTATACCTCAATTTTTTCTTAAACACATTTTTAAACTCATTTTCTTCTATATGACCCATAGAGGGAACCCTAAACTGTACTACCACTCCGGGTCAGAGTAGACCTAAAAGTAATGGTGATCAAGGAGTACTCTAAATTCCCCAAAGCTCCAGAACTGGAAGCTCATGAGTTTAACGTCATATCCAGGAGACTAGGGCACTCAGCCAACGCTTTCTAGCACATATATGATAAAAAGGGATGGGGCTTACCTCAAGGGCAGTAGGGTTGGGTGTGACTAGCCGATTGATCAGTGGGGGCCTCTACGACCGCCAGTCTAGGATAAGTAAGGGCTATAGTGGAGTGTTGCATGTCAAAGACTGCTCATCCACCAAGATTCCTTCTTTAAGCATCACGGGTCGCCACCCACGACCAACAGATGGTGCCATTGGGTCGGGTCTCACCCCTCTACAGAGGTGAAGTCGGTTTATTCTAAAGTCCCAGCCGATAGGTAAATGAGATTTTATGTTTCGTATAAGTTTTAATGGTTGCCTGGACAAATCGCTAGACTTACTGGAAAATTCTAACAGCTGGAATTTTCAGGGAGTGTCTCAAAGTAGAAATATTTACTAACCATTGTTATTCATACGAAATCAAGGTTAGTGAATTTAGCTAGGTCCGGCAAAAGGCCATGGGTGTATATATGGTTATTTGTGTGGTTAGTTAAATTTTACGGCATGTCAATCCGTATTTTATGTTAGACCGGCGGTCGGAGACGCCCCCTCTGATCAGTTGGCTGGTCATGTCATCACCTAGCACCTTTATGGTTGTTCTGACCCTATTGCCCTTATGGCAAACCCCCCAACCCTTTTTTACCATATATGTGCTAGAAGGCTTCTGGAGCTATTTGGAGTGTGGAGTACCCCTTCATTGTCTTTACTCTCAAGTCCACCCTGACGTGGAGTTTTAGTACCTGCTAGGGTCCCCTCTATGAGTTAAATACATCAAAAATGAGGTTTTAAAAAGATGTGTTTAAAAAATTGAGTTTTTAAAAAATTGAATACCTAACAAGAATGAATAAAACAAAAAATCTTCAATATAAAATAACCCAAGGGTTAACATGCCATAAAATCCAACCAATCAACCAACTAACTGTTGTGAGGTTTTAAGGGGTCAAATAAGAACAAAACGACGGGTAACAAATGTAGAAAAATGTATTAACAGAAAGTAGACAAATACAATAGAGAGATGTGGAAATTACGTCCGACGAACAGAGTTATTGGCACTCGCATTGGCTTACTGCTAAGCCACAATTATCCCTGTTATTTATAGTAACCTGTCGGCGCATTCCATTAGTCTTATAGGGTGTATCACCTATAATACTAACCATCATTATTATTATACATTTATTTGTTTTTGTAGAACATTTGGGTGTTTTATGCCAAAGACGTTTTCTTTTATTAATTTTTGATAGGTGCTCAAATTGTTTTAACTCAATTTCTTTAAATCCATTTTAACTCATTCTTTTCTATTTAACCCATAGATGAGAGCTTACAGTTACTATCATTCAGGGTTGAGTGGGCCTGGGAGTAATAGTGATCAAGGGGTACTCCACATAACCCAAAGCTCCAGAACTGATAGAAAGGTTTGGGGTTTGCCTCAATGGCAATAGGGTTGGATGTGACTAGATGATTGATCGGTGGGAGTCTCTGTGACCACCCGTCGAGGATAAGTCAGGGCCAACGTGGAGTGTTGTATGTCATGGAGTGCTCAGCCATCAAGATTCCTTCTTAAAGCATCACAGGTCGCCACTCACGACCAACAGATGATGCCATTGGAGGGGGGTCTTACCCCTCTGCAAAGGTGAAGTCTGTGTATTCTAAAGTCCCAGCTGATAGATAAAGGAGATTTTAAGTACAATCATTATATATATATATATATATATATATATATATATATAATAGATTTGTTATATATATAAATATATAATGGATTTTGGTAATAACTAATACCTAATAATATCCGTTTTGATTATATAATGTTCCATTAGAAATAGATTTTATGTTTCGTATAAGATCTAATGGTTGCATGGACAAATCGCGAGGCTTTGTGGCATTTTTGACAACTGGGTTTTCAAGGAGTGTCTCAAAGTGTAAATACTTACTAACCATTGTTATTCCTACGAAATCAAGGTTAGTGAACTTAGTTCGGTTTGGCAAAAGGTCATGGGTGTATGTATGGTAATTTGTTTGGTTAGTTGGATTTTACGGCATGTCAACCCGTGTTGTGTTATTTTATACCAAAGACGTTTTCTTTTAATAATTTTTGATAGGTGCTGAAATTGTTTTAATTCAATTTTTTAAACATATTTTAACTCATTCTGTTGTATAGCCGTATATACCCCCTCTAACATTCTCGGCTATATAATAGGGAGAGAGAGAGAGACAGAGAGAGAGAGAGAGAGAGATATTCGAGGGGGGAGATCATTGTTCTTACTTTGTACATTTCTTGCTACTTACTCTGTTGGCTACTGCTTACTGGTTGCTTACAGCGTCTTCGTTGTTTTTACTTCGGACGCCATTTTCTTTAGGCTGACTTTTATTCGGGTTTCCTACTAATCAGTCCTTAGACTGATTTTCTTCTCCGTTGTTCTGTTGAGCTGGACATTGCCTGTTTCCTCATTTAATTAACTAAACACAACAACTTGGTGTTGCTTGATCAAATCTTTATTTATTAACACATGTTTGATTCCGCTGCGGTGATGAGACCGGGAGCAGACAAACAACGTCTACGCTCCTTGAAATCTGGGTCGCAACTGAATAACTAACTATATTTTAATGGCGCCCAATCGCGTGCCTTTTCCAATTGGTCAAGGTCATTAACCGTCTATTGTCGGTAACTTTCCATAGGGACCTCTTGATTTTAAATCAAACAGACCTTAATTTATATATTCTAACTTACAAATACGTTCACAATTTATGTCTTCTCATAAATTATAACAATTCTTTTCTAGATAACCCAAAAAATGTAATCCTAACAGGTACTACTACTACGGGTCAGAGTAGATCTAGATATAATGGTGATGAAGGGGTACTCCACATTCGCTAAAACTCCAGACGTAGAAAATTACCATCAGATTGATTTTAATGCCATACCTAGTAAAATAAGACCCCCAGGCACCGCCTTCTAGCATATATATGATAAAAAAGGGTTGGGGCTTGTCATAAGGACAATAGGGTTGGGACAATGATATAAGTACTAGGAATTGACGTGACTAGACGTGAAGTCGGTGTATTCTAAAGTCCCAGCCGATAGGTAAATAAGATTTTAAGTATATTCATTAAATATATATATATAGAGAGAGAGAGGGGGGAGAGAGGGGGGAGAGAGATTTGTTGCAATGTTGTATATTTTGGTAATAAATAATATCTAATAATATCCGTTTTGATTATATAATGTTCCATTAGAAATAGATTTTACGTTTTGTATAAGTATTAATGGTTGCATGAATAAATCGCTTGACTTTCTGTCACATTTTGACAACTGGATTTTTCAAGGAGTGTCTCAAAGTGAAGATATTTACTGACCATTGTTATTCATACAAAATCAAGGTTAGTGAACTTAGATTGTAAACTCTTGTTACGTTGTTTTGTGCCGAAGATGTTTTGATGAAGTTGAATGAACTTAGCTGACCCATGTCAAACTGCTATGATATGTTAGGATACGACCTTGGTAATCCTTAACTTTTTCCTCGTAAATTCCTACCATGAAATAAACTGAACCCTTATTTTATGTCCGTGTTTTTGCAATAAATGTTTCATTTTTCTTGCACCCGTTATTTTACAATATTAGATATATTTTTTTATTCTTTCTTCTTTAACAAATAAAGAAAATGTATTTTGTATTTTAAAATAACGGGTGCAAGGAAAATGAAACATTTATTGCAAAAACACGGACATAAATGAGGGTTCAGTTTATTCTATGGTAGGAATTTACGAGGAAAAAGTTAAGGATTACCTCGACCTTTAGGAGTAAAGTAGAAAAATGTGACACACTGATACACTGAAATTCTAATTTATTATTAGATATGAGTGTAAACTGGATTTTCATTTAAATTTCTATCTGTTAATGATGTTAAGTCATACCGAGACAAAACAATTTGAGACTGAAAGAGAAAGAGGGATATATATATATATATATATATATATAGAGAGAGAAGAGAGAGAGAGAGAGAGAGAGAGAGAGAGAGAGAGAGAGAGAGAGAGGAAAGGGAGGGAGAAGGGGATAGACAAAGAAAAAGAGAGATAGGGAGGCAGACAGACAAAAAGATAGAGAGACAAGAAGAGAGATAGGGAATAGATAAAAAGAGAGGGGGAAAGGGAAAGGGGATACACAAAGAGAAAGAGGGGGGTAGACAAAGAGAGACAGACAGACAGAAATAGAGAGGGGAGAAGATAAGGAGAGAGCTGAAGATAGATAGATGGATAGAGAGAGAGAGAGAGAGAGAGAGAGAGAGAGAGAAAGGTCATCGACAATGATAGAGAGAGAGAGAGTTAGATAGATAAAGAGAGTGTGAGAGAAAAAGGGAGAGGTAGATAAAGAGGAAGGGAGGGCGAGAGAAAGGTGATAGGCAAAGAGGGAGACAGACAGACAGACAAAGAGATAGAGAGACAAAAAGAGAAAAAGAGAGAGGATGGTACATGAAAAGAAAGAGGGAGAGAGAAAGGTGATAAAGAGAGAGAGAGAGGGCGAGAGAGAGAGTTAGCGATTGAGAGTACAATAAATTTGTGCAAGGGGAAAATTATCTAAAAAATAAGCATAAATTTAACTATCTATTCCGGCCTCTTCATATATATATATATATATATATATATATATCTTATTATAATGGAGATTGTGTGTTTTTCTGTCTGTAACCGAAACTATATTCCTACTCAAGTCACAATTCTTTTAGTTATTGACATCACATTCTCCATGATTTTATTTTTATCTAAACCTCAATTATTAATAAAATTGTCTTACATTATTAATACTGTTAACTATGTCTACATACTGACAACATGCAATTATATTTATATATACAACAAAATAGCGGTTTACAGTGTGAACGGGAAAGCTAATTTGCATATTAATATTAAAAAATCGAATTTAATAAATATGTGCTTAGTATTATTGATTTCTAACTGTTTGGTTTTATTTTAATGAATATAAGCCAAAATCTCTTCAATAAATCTTAAATGAAATCCATTAACAAGAAAAAATAACTGTCATTTTATTCTTTACTTCCTCTTTTAACTAAATACTTAAATTAGAAAAAATAACAATGAAAGACGAGAGTGATGGAAGAGTAAATTTCAGTTGTTCCATTTTTTATTATACTCCCTCTGTTTCAAATCTTTTATTATACTCCCTCTGTTTCAAATCTTTTTATCTGTATTCTTATTTAGTTTCATTGGCCTTTCTAATTTAATACAATATTTTATTACATTAAAACTTAAATACTTGCACCCGGAGGGTGCATATATTTGCTAGTATATATATATATATATATATATATATATATATATGTATATATATATATATATATATATATATATATATATATATATGTATATATATATATATATATATATATATATATATATATATATATATATATATATATATATACATATATATATATATTATATATATATATATACATATATATATATATATAATATATATATATATGTGTGTGTGTGTGTGTGTGTGTGTGTGTGTGTGTGTGAAGAAACATATACAGTAAGGATTATACAAGAATTATAATACAAAAGTTTATGTAAATGAGCAGACAGGTGCATTACGTACGAGACATGAATGTTCTTTTCATGACTTCTATTGGATACCACGGATTCTATGTGATTATATCCAATACAAAAGAGACAATGAGTCGGGTTTAAAGTCTGCCTCCTTTTTTGGAGAGTGCTAATGATTTTTTTTATAAGAGCTGTAATTGGTACTGGGAAGTTCAGTTCAATGAGTTTCTTTCAGTCATCTTTAAAAGGCAAGTGACAAAAGATTCTTCATATATATATATATATATATATATATAGAGAGAGAGAGAGAGGAGAGAGAGAGAGAGAGAGAGAGCTTCTTCATATATATATAATATATATATAGAGAGAGAGGGGAGAGGGAGGTAGGGAGAGAGATAACGCTTAAATTAGATAGAACAATCTTTAATCTAAATACGTAAAACCAAAAAAAAACAGTTACTTCAAGGAGGCATATATATATATATATCTAATCCTATATATTCAGATCTCTCTCTCTCTCTCTCTCTCTCTCTCTCTCTCTCTCTCTCTCTCTCTCTCTCTTTCTCTCTCTTTCTCTTCTCTCTCTCTCTCTCTCTCTCTCTCTCTCTCTCTATATATATATATATATATATATATATATGATGCTTAAAATTGATAAATAGAAAAATCTTTATTCTAAATACGTTTACCTAGCTTAATAGAAATATTTTTTTTAAATAAACTGCCACTGTGTCTTAGCGTTGCCCTGGTGATAAAAACAAAATAAAACAATTACTTTAACAGTTACATTTATCTACCTTACATTAATGTTACTTAACATTACTTAAACAGTTTTAATAATGAAAGACACACTTTCTCTACTGTGATAATGATTCAGATACGGACCGATAGTACTCGGTCAGCCAGACGTGGCTAATTTGGAGAAATCATTAATGTTTTTCAAGATTGTAAGATCAAAATAATTATTAGGAAGCTTGAAAAAAGAATAAAAACCTTGAAAATAATAAGTATTCGGATTTGTTTATTGAAATTTGTTTAAATATATATATATATATATATATATATATATATATATATATATATATATATATATATATATATATATAAGAAAAGGTGGAATGAAAACATCACACAATGCTGTTAAAGAAGAAAACAATTTATAATATATTCAT
>CM042166.1:66120819-66132462 GCA_023376005.1 Doryteuthis pealeii
CACCATAAGGATCTTTAGGGTTAAATCTACTGAATTGATCAAGATATTGATTAATTGCAGTTAACTGCACCAGAGTATTTTGTGGTTATGACCGTTAAAGACAGATTCGCAGTTAATGATCAAATATAAAAATTATGAGAAATCCTTTTTACATTTTTGCTTTAACAATTTATGAGAATTATTGTTGTTTAAAGCAACGAAATATAAGGTTTTGCTAATATATGCTTAAAGTTTTTTTTTTTTGTTTTTTTTTTAATATAATAGAATGCGTATATTTATACTGGTGTATTTATTCATTAAATGGTCTTAGCGATTATTGTTAAATTATTGCAGTGATGAAATAAGATAAGTTGTGATATTGTTTTTTTGTTTTTTGTTTTTCGTTAAGAAGAAAATAAATTGGGTAAATATTAATAGACTTGCTGTCACTTTATTGGTTTCATATTTAAGCAATGCAAGACCATTTGCAATGTTTCGCTTTTATAATTGGTTGAAATAAGATGGGACAAATAAGAAATCTGCGATTAAGCGGCACCAGATAATCTCCGCATTCTCCATACTTATTTAGCGCCATCAGGCTATCATCTCTTCGGCCCATGAAAGATGGTTTGAGAGGCAAACATTATTCCAGTGACGAGGAAGTGAAATATGTACTGAAGAAGTGGCTCAAAGAACAGTCAACAGAATATTACGGGGCAGGGACACATGCTCTCATTCGAAGGTGGAACATTGCTATTGAGATGAACTGTGACTATATGGAGAAGTATGGATGTGGACCAGCTTCACTTTGATGTATGATAGATGTTCCTGTGTTGGTAATTATACCTGTTCTAAAAAATGGCATATGTCGTCGGCATATTTTAGGTCTGATATGTTGAAATTTCAGCGAACAGTGACACCTGGGAAGTTTGACAGTGAATGGGAGGGGGTGATCCAATCGATAGGATAGTTGAAAAAGATGGGGTAGAGAATGCACCCTTGTTGAACACCGGATCGGTTTGGTTTGGCTTGTTTTACGGCATATCAACCTCGGTGGGTCATTTAATGTCGACAAAGTTGTGAAATTAATTCATTCTTAATGCATAATACAATTTTGTTTATCAACTCAGGTTTTTCTATTTAACCCATAGATGGGACCCTAACAGGTACTACCAATCCGGGTCAGAATGGACCTGGGAGCAATGGTGATGAAGGTGTGCTCCACATTCCCCAAACCTCCAAAACTGGAACTTCACCACCAGATAGAGTTTAACGTCATTCCCGGGACATGTAGGCCCTCAGTCACCGCCTTCTATCACCCATATGATAAAAAGGGGCTGGGGCTTGACATAAAGGCAATAGGGTTGGGGCAATCATATAGATGCTAGGGCTTGACGTGACCAGCCGATTGATCGGAGGGGGCCTCTCCGAGCGCCCGTCTACCCCAAGATAGGGCCAAAGTGGAGTATTGCAAGTCATGAACTGCTCATCCACCTGGGCTCTATCCTTAAGCATCACGGGTCGCCACCCATGGCCAACAAGTGGCCCCATTTGGGGAGTCTTACCCCTCTGCCGAGGTGCAGTTGGTGCATTCTAACGCCCCACCGACAGGGTGGACCGGAGCGGAAGTCGAAGAATTTAAATATACATATTTAAATATACACACAGACTTTTGTGCGGGTGGGAGTGTAGTACACATTCAGTAGATTCAGAATTTTCGGTGGGATACCGTCTGATTGCATAACCATTCAAAGTGCTCCACGGTCGACACGATTCCGGCAAATTCTATAAAAAAAAACAATTGTTTTTTTTTTTGTTTTTTTGTTTTTTGCTGGAAGCACCATTTTGCTGGAAGTACCATTGCGTACTTGAGCAGTACGCAATCAAAGGATTTATTTGCCCGTTTACTAACCCATCGCGCGGAATTCAACCGAAGTAGGACACGTCTGTCCCACTTGAAGTCTCGTTGTAAACTGATTACCTAACTAGTTCTCACGTGACTCGCGATATTATCACGTCTGGGGTCAGTTTTGAAGTTTGCAAGTGCATAGGAAGTGATCCAATCGATCAGTTGTTGAAATTTCAGCCAACAGTGACACCTGGGAAGTTTGCCAGTGAATGGGAGGGGGGTGATCCAATCGATAGCATAGTTGAACAAGATGAGAGAGAGAATGCAACCTCGTTGAACACCGGAGCGGAAGTCGAAGAATTGAGATTTTACTGACTATACACACAGACTTTTTTTTGCGGGTGGAGGTGTAGTAGGCATTCAGTAGATTAAGAAGTTTCGGCATTAAACTAATTGAAATTAATCGCTAATTAACAGAAGTGTATGGTGAGTCGTGCTGTCAGAAATGTCCACAAGTGGTGTAGGGAGTTTGCAATGAACGGATGCCGTTTTGATTTAAGACCAGACCATTACCCCACGCGCTTCCTAATTGAGATATTCGTTCCTATTATTATATTATATTATATTATATTATATTATATTATATCATATACAGATAAAAGGGTATGAGAAACACAATATGTTGTTAAAATGAAAAAGAGAATTTTTCTGTTTTTTAAATTTGAAATATTTCTTTTTCTGATAGAAAGAGCGAAAGAGCGTGACGCAGCGAATGATCAAGACAAAGCGAACGCACGGGATACACTCTTTTTGGGAAAATAATACTTCCAGTTTGAATTCAAATTATTTTCTGTTTTTCTTTTGAAGAATCCGGATCAAAAAAGATTTACATCCAAAAACGAACCTATCATTACGCTCTTCGCTGAATCAAAGGTTCTGGCAAAGTCTATGAAGCAAACATTTTGTTTTTTGCTGGAAGCACTAGTGATGCACAAGCACTCAACGAATGTGAAGATCTGATCAGGACACCCTCTGCCAGGGTGAAACCCACACTGATTTGGTCTTGTACGCAGGTCGCGTTGGTGTTGGAAGACTTTCAGTAGTATTATGGTGAAAATTTTGTCAATCAAGCTAATTCCACGATAGTTACTACAGCACAGTTTGTCACCTTTCTTGCGATTATCTGGTGTTGCTTATCCACCGAATTCTTATTTCGTTTTTATTATAAAGAACGAAATGGAAGAAAAAGGACATGCTACACAGAAATGTCAATCAAGCTAATTCCACGATAGTTACAGTAACACAATTTATCGCCTTTCTTGCGATTATCTGGTGTTGCTTATCCACCGAATTCTATTCTTAGAAAAAAGAGATGCTACACAGAAAAAATATAATAAGAAGAAAGAAAGAAAGAAAGTGGGTTGGAGGAATGATAGAGAGGGGTGAGCACACGGAAGCAATAACGCTAATCTTTTTCAATCCAACATCATAAAATATATAAAAAGAAGGAAAGAAAAACCATAAAGAATGTGAGTAGGAGAACGATAGAGAGAGGGGGCCTGAGGAAGCGATAATGTTAATCTGTTTCAATCGAACATCATAAAAAGGTGAAAAGAAGTAAAGAAAGAAAGAAAAATTAAAAGAGTGAAAGATTATTATACTTGTTTACATATTGAACTATTTCGCTATAGCTCTTATGTAAATATATCAAACGTTGTAATAATTAGATTATCATACTGTGGTATATTATGAAAATAATTCTTGTTTTTATTTTATTTTGCAGGTAGTGAAAATGCTATTGGTGGTTGTCTGCTTATTCGTTCTCTGTTGGATGCCATTACAAACATACAACCTCCTCTCAGAAGTCTACAGTCCCATTAATGAGTAAGTAAACGCCATTTTTATTTCATTGGACTTCCTCGTCTGTTATCTTATTATAATGGAGATTCGGTGTCAGTCTGTCAGTAACCAAAGGTACATTCCCTGCTTACGTCACAATATCCTCAGGAATTGGGTAAGTTTATCAATGAGTATTTTATTTATAGTCAAAATCATAGTAGCACGTCTACTCTGCTTCAATTCTCTGGCTGAAACTAAAATCTAAACTAACTAAATCACGTGACGCGCGAGATTCGCGCTTCTGGTGTCAGGGTTATCAACGGACCTGTTATTTTTCCACTTGGCCGCCTTGAATTCTCGCTACGGAGTCTGTCAACAATTTATGCTACCAAATAAAAAAGGGATAGCGCATATTCTTGTTAGTTTGCATAACTATAAAAAATAACTTCTTTTTTTTTCAGATCAAAATCAGTACATTCTACCCTGCCAACCTATGCAGCAGCAAGTGTTATCTTGTCCGTAAAACCAAACAATCAAACAAACAGCTCCTTGTAGCAGAAAATATATATTTCTTAAAATCGTTGGTAGAAAAGAGTGTAGTTTCAGTAGATACTCCTTATGACAGAAAGTCTGTAGCACTCCTTGAAATCCTAGGTAAAATTATGTCGTCTCAGTAGATACACCTGTAGTAGAAAATCCGTCTTTCTTGAAATCATTAATGTCGTCTCAATAGATACACCTTGTAGCAGAAAGCCTGTAGCTCTTGAAATTATTGGTAGAAAAGAGTGTGGTTTCAGTAGATACTTCTTATGACAAAAAATCTGTAGTATTCCTTGAAATCCTAGGTAGAAAAAGATTGTAGACTCAGTAGTAGTATTAGTAGCTCTCCTTTAATACATCGTCTGTAGGTCTTGATTGCAGAAAGTTCAATTTGCATTTGATTTCAGGACAATTACCAAAGATCTTAAATGGGTTTTGTGTCCTTTCTTATTGGCCAATTTTTACCGAAGATTCCTGCTACTTATCTTGAGAAAGTCCATAAATATGAGTGGCAATTTGGTGTACATCTTATACTAACAACATAATCCAAAAAATAGCATATCGACCTTCATGGATTATTCAATATCAAAGCCATCCTTGTATAAGAACAGTAGTGCCAGGAGAGTGTATATTCTTGCTAGTTTGCATAACTATAAAAAAAACCTTCTTTTCAGACCTGGGAACATTCTTTTCGAACTCGGGAACCTTCTTGTCGTAATCGGAACATTCTTTCGTAATCGGGGACCATTCACGGAACTTTGAACCTAACCCTTTATTCAGTCCACGGGGGTATCCTGTTCTCATTCCGCTAACCATAGCTGGAGTAGAAGCGTTAAGCTGTGTTAATTATTATTCTATGTTATTGCTGCCCGAGTTCGAAAAGAAGGTTCCCGAGTCCGTTAAGACAGTTCTAAGTGACAGTCATCTCTAGACTGGTCAAGGACAGCAGTAACATAGAATAATAATTAACACAGCTTAACGCCTCTACTTCAGCTATGGTTAGCGGAATGAGAACATGATACCCCGTGGAATAAATAAAGGGTTAGGTTCAAAGTTCCATGATGGCTCCCGATTACGACAAGAAGGTTCCCGAGTTCGAAAAGAAGGTTTCCGAGTCCAAGATGGTCTCCGAGTCCGAGAAGGTTGCCGAGTCTGACAAGAAATACCTAAAGAATGCAGAGGGCACATCGGCCGAAACGTTGTACAGATAACAATGAAGATGAGGACAATAGTCCGAATAACGCAGATAATACTAATCATCAAGCCTCATCTCAAATATTCAGAGAAATAACATAAAAAATAACTTTTTTTTCCGAACAAAATCAGTGCATTCTAGCCTGCCAACCAATGCATCAGCAAGTGTTATCTTGTTCCGTAAAACCATATAACCAATCAAACAACCCAGATATTCACTCATAATTCCAAATATCGATTCTCCCCCCCCCCCGTTGCCTATTAGAACGGATCTCATCTGCACCCTATAACCTTTTTGCTTGTCATATCCGTAGCATTTGTTTGACCCCCGGGGTCAATCTACCGCTACTCGGTGCTCGGTACTTGATGACGCATTACATTACAATAGTTTTCATTCATCCGGAAGGAACGAGAAAGAAGTAAAAAGAGAAGGAAGAGGAGGGACAGGAAAGAGAGAGCGAGGGGACACAAAAGGAGAAAGAGATATGTGTGAGAGATGTGTTTGTGTGTGTGTGAGAGAGAGAGAGAGAGAGAGAGAGAGAGAGAGAGAGAGAAAGAAAGCAAGCGAGAGAGAGAGCGAAAGAAACGAGAAAGAAGTAAAAAGAGAAAGAAGAGCGGACAGAAAAAGAGAGAGGGGATGGAACACAAAATGAGAAAGAGATATGTGTGAGAGATGTGTGTGGTGTGTGTGTGTGTGTGTGTGTGTGTGTAATGCTGTGAGAGAGAGAGAGAGAGAGTGAAAGGAATGAGAAATAAGTAAAAAGAGAAGGAAGAGAGAACAGGAAGAGAAAGACACCGAAGAGAGATAAAGAGAGAGAGAGAGGGGGGGCACAAAAGAAGGAAGATGTGTGTGAGAGAGATGTACATGTATGTGGGTGTGTGTGTGTGTATGTGAGAGAGAGAGAGAGAGAGAGAGAGAGAGAGAGAGAGGATCGAAAGAAAAATGTGCATATATGAGATAGAAATCTAGAAGGAACGAGAAAGAAGTAGAAGAGAAGGAAAAAAGAACTGAAAACAGAGAGAGGGGTGGGGGAGAAACACAAGATGAGAAAATCGTGCAGATAATTGATAAGTCTAGAAGGAACGAGAAAGAAGAGAGGGAGCCAGAACATCAAAGAGAGAGGATGAGAGAGGAACAGAAAATGATAGAGAGATGGGGGGGGAGATATACATATATATATATGTATATATATATATGTGTGTGTGTGTGTGTGTGTGTGTATGGGATGTGTCTATGGGAGAGAGATGTGTGTGTGTGTGTGCGGGTGATTGAGAGAGAGAGAGAGTTGCGCTACCCCTATTGATAGTGGAACTGTGTTGCATATCTTGTCCAGAGCCTTGTAAAAACTAGCCAGAATATGCACCTTCCGGGCGTAAGTATTTAGGTTTTAATGTAATGAAATATATCAAATTAGAAAGATTAACGAAATTAGATATGAACGCATATAAAAAGATTACACTTATTTTAATTATATTTTAATTCGTTTCTATATAAAATCATTCAGAGGATTGATTTTAATACGTTGGAGAATAAAACAATAATATTAGAGATCAATAACATCAAGTAGTATGTATTTCTATTATAATAAGATACGCAAATTCATTATATATGATAGGCGCCAAGCTTGAAACTTTTCAGAAAATTTGAAAAATATATATATATGTTAAAATCTAATGAAAACACGTACGAATCTAACCATTTTTGCTATGTATAAGCGTTTATTTTAAAAGTAAAGTCGTCGAGGTGGCCTAAAGTCGGTATCAGCCAATCAGCGAGAGAGTCTACCCCCTTTTCACTAGCGCTAGACCAAGGAGATTGTTTTTGCGTCTGAGGTGGAGCGCCAAACTTACCATCAGTTCCTCACTTCACCGCACAGATCCCTGTACTACTCATACGCTGAGTTGGCGAAGAGCCGGTATCAAACCAGGAACCTCTCTATCAACTGAGCTAAACCGACATTAAAACCTATATAAATACCTTTACAACAAGTAAAATAACATTGCAAATGGTGTTTACAGTATGTAAATATTTTTTTATTGGCATTTCAGTCTCGGAAGACTAAAATAAAGTTCTTGTGCCCCTGAAGTTACATCGCCTCCTGTGACTGTGAAGTCCAATGTTTGAAAAACATTCTCCATCACAGATGTCGCATGTGAAGGCTGTCCCTGAAGATGTTGATGTGCCGGTGCTTTGTTGCCGCTGCTTTCTTCTGGACCTCCTAACTTCACAGTGTTGCGCCAAGGTGACGTCAGACATGAACAGTCCTCTACAGATAGCCTGCTGCCACCGAAGGCGGTCCTGAGCCAAATCCTACCAGCTGGAAGGGTCAATGCCAAAGCACCTGAGATCGTTGTTGCAGACATCCTTGAAACGCAGATGGGGCGACCAATCAGTCTATTACAAGACGAAAACTCTGCATAAAGGGTTAACTTCGGTATTCGTCCATATTCCATTCGGCGGACATCGGAGACGACGATGGTTGGGTCATGTCCACCGAATGGATGATGGGCGTCGTCTATGTAAATATACAATCCCAAATATCTGATAATTGCCAAACTTGAAATTTTTCAGAAAAATTGAAAAAAAAAATGGGTATTATTTCTCTGAGGCTTGATGATTAGTATTATCTGCGTTATTCGGACTATTGTCCTCATCTTCATTGTTATCTGTACAACGTTTCGGCCGATATGCCCTCCAGCCTTCTTCGGGTATTTCTTGTCGGACTCGGGAACCTTCTCGGACTCGGGAACCTTCTTTTCGGACTCGGGAACTTTCTTGTCGTAATCGGGAACCTTCTTTGTTGTACAGATAACAATGAAGATGAGGACAATAGTCCGAATAACGCAGATAATACTAAAAATGTGTATGTTAAAATCTAATAAAAACAGGAACGAATTTAGACACTTTCGTTTTGTATAAGCGTTTATTTAAAGAGAATGGTATACAAAACCTTAAAACTTGTAAGATAATATTGAAAATGGTGTTTATCACATGGAAATATGCAATCTCAATATATTTTATACGTGCCAAGCCAGAAACATTTCTGAAAATTTGAATAAATTGTGTATGTTAAAATATAATGAAAACACGTCCGATTTTTTTGTTACGTATAACAGTTTATTAAAAAAAAATGAATATAAAACCTTTACAACTAGTAAAATAACTTTGAAAATGGTGTCTATAGCATGAAAATATACAATGCCACTATATTCGATAGGTGTCAAACTTGAAACATTTGAGAAACAATTGCGTATGTTAAAACCTGATGAAAACACGTACGAATCGAGCCATTTTCGCTATATAAAATACTAGAAGCAACTATCTAGCATCGACTGGGTAGAGGGGGGACAAAAAACAAACACTGGTGAATTGATTTTTTACTTTTGAGATTTACAAATGCTGGACATTTTTAAGTAGAATTTCAATGCTATTTCTATGTATATCTTATTTTTTTAATATCCTTGAATATAAATCAAATTCTTATAATTTTTGCAAAAAAAGCAAGAACTGGTGATATTTAATGTATATATATATTTACTTTATCGTTAATTGCTTTAATTTTACAGCTTCATCCGGACATGATGGCAGCAAACTCGTGTTCGAGTATTGCCCTAGTTTGATAAAATAAAACAAAAAATAAATAAATAAAAAATAAAAATAAATAAAAAAATAAATAAAAAAAATAAATAAATAATTAAGAATTAAATTAAAATAAAAAGTTCAAAAAGTTCAAAGAGTACAAAGTTCAAAAAGTTCAACAGTGAGCTGCGCAAATGTGGCTTTTTAGTCCAGCTAAAGTCTTGCACATCTTCCCACATTCACAAGTTATTCCAGCGAGGACAGAGTATTTTATTGGTCCATTTCATTGATGCACAGTTTGGTGACTCATCAGGCCAGCTCTGCTCAGACACGGCCTTCCGCACTGTTCACATAGTAGACCGATTTGAAGCCCTTGCTCATCTACTGCTTTATGTAAATGTATGTCATCCGGACATACATTCATACATTCACACCAACTGCCCTTTATATACGTATAGATAATCAAAATAACATTGCAAATAGTGTTCATAACTTGCAAATATATAATCACACCATATAAGTATTTAGCATTTACATTAATTATGATAACATTGGGGGGGGGCGTTTCTGTGGTGTTATGGCTAACGTGCTGGACTGTGACAAGAACAGTAGTGGTATTATTTAATCCATGATTTTCGTACTGGGAGTAGTTCGAAAGTGAACATAATAGCTCGTTTAAGTTAAGCATTGGTATAATATTGGTTAAATCTTAACGGACCTAAATTCCACCATAAAAAAATACCAAAAATCAGGGAATTAACCGTATTTTGGTAAAATTTAAGTTATCGATTTTATAGTCTTTTCTCATGGATTCTGATGCGTAGAATTTACTGATGGAGAAAAAAGTGCTCAATTCGGAGTTTTATGTGAGATTTGAGTCCTGATAATTCCCCTGAGAGTGGGTAAAAATGGCCAATTTCGTGCAAAATGAAAGTGCCAATTTAATATGATTTTCTGATAGAGTTCGATGAGGAGTATCACATAGTAAAAGATGGTTGAATTCTGTTGAGAATTGGAGGAGATATGGGACTTCAAAGATGCCCCCAAAATGCCCTTTTTCAGCCATTATAAGTCTGCGTATTTTGATATATTAATGAATAAAACATATAATGCGCCAGTTATTTTATTTAAAAACTGTTGTAGAGGAGTTTATGACTGTACCTTAGTTGGACTGCCCATAGCCTTATTGTTGTAGAGTTAACACCCCTACAAGATGGACTGGCTCATAGCCTTATAAGAGTCGACGTAGCAATGATAAATTCGGGAAAATATATTCGGACGAAATCACTGCGTTTGACTACAGACATTTGAGCCTCCACATTCTTGTACGCTTGTCTTGTGATTGTACTACTTCTTATTTTATGTTATAAGTATCTGTTAGCACCAGATACAAGTGCTGAATAAAATATATATCAAGCAAACTATTTCTCTGTGTATCTTTTACCATATCAACGATACAACGAAAACTTTTACATTTTTTTCAGATCAGTTTATTCTGAACCACGTAACTTTCAAACACAGATTCTAAAAGATACGTGACTCAAAGTTAACTGACCTGAAAAAATGTAAAAGTATTTTTTTTCTTTCGGCTGATGGCATACGATGGTGGAATTTAGGTCCATTAAATTCGATTTAACCATAATATCAATAGATAAAAGTTCGTGTCTATAAATAAAACGCATACATATATACACATACACCTATTCACATACATATATAAGAAATACATACGTACATACTCATAAACACACACATATATATACACATCCATACACATATCCATATATAAACATGCAAACATATATAAATTAAAGTCATCGGGGTGGTTTAATGTCGGTATCAGTCAGGCAAAGAAGGCATCTATCCCCTTTTCACTAGCACTAAACTAAGGAGATTGTTTTGGCGTCTGAGGTGGAACGCTACACCTACCATCAACTCCTCACTTAACCGCACAGATCCCTGTGCTACTCATACGCAGACTTGGCGTGGTTCCTTGTGGTTCCGTGGCGGACGCTCTACCGACTGAGCTAAATCAGCCCTTATATATGAATACATATATTTATATATATTCCTATACCCACACTTATATAAACATACACAATATATATATATATATATATACCAACTCGTCCGCATGAGCATGATGTGACACAAGATCAATTTCTTAAGCGGAGTTTAACAGGTTTGAATTCAGAGTTTTCCTTCTCCTAGACTGGTTACCTAGCCTTGGATAAAGAGTCCAGTCTACCCTGCTATTTACCCATAACTGAAGGGAGAATTTGATTCATACTTTTTCCAAGGGTATTAGCACCATGTGAAATGCCAACAGCTTCGTCCAGGAATTGAACTCGTGTTGACGAGTCCATTTCCTGCGACTCTAACCATTAGACCAGGCGCCTCCACAAGATATATATATATATGTGCGTGCGTATGAAACACACACACACACACACACATATATATATGTGTATGTATATTATATATATATATATATATATATATAATATATATATATATATATATAAATGAATGAACAAAAGAGATCAGAAATATAGGAATATTTTTTATGCTATTCATTTTTGATTGTTTGCAAAGAATTCCGACCTTAAGCTAATCTTAGAGAGAAATGTTTACGAAAAATTTTTAAAGATTTACCAGCGCG
>CM042166.1:66137562-66142562 GCA_023376005.1 Doryteuthis pealeii
AGGTTCCGGAGTAGGATTGAGGCTGTAATTGACGCTAATGGCGGTTATTTTGAGTGAAACTTGTTGACAACTCTAATTCCATCCCTCTGTTTATCCATATCCACTGTGTACTTCTTTCAGCAGTCTCATATATATATATATATATATATATATATATATATATATATATATATATATATGGGGAAGAGTATTTAGGTCACTTTTTAAAAATGAGTATTTGCAATTTATTTGTCTGATATTTACACAATATAAAGAATAACGAAAAAGGGGGTGAAAAAAGTATTCGTTCAAAATGACTTTGTTACGTTACATAGCCATACTTTTACTGATAACAACTGTTCTGCCTTCATCAAAGCAACCCTTCTCACGTCTCCGTTTGATTTCATGAACTCTGACTCATAGGTCGAGACCCTATTACAATCAATTTTGGCTCTGAGTAGATTTTCTTCGAGTCAGCCGTTTGACCCAGACGCATCTACACGTTTTCTAATAAGATATAAACATTCTTAATCTCTTAAGTTGTTTGAAAGACATTTTTCTGTATGTGTGTACGTAATTCGTTAATAATACGGTTTTGTCGTCAAAATTATCATAGATTTATCACGATTTACGTTTACATTTTAACCATTAGTTTTCATTGACGTTATTTTCCTTCACGCAAGAGAACTAATTTTTAGGGAGAATTATTAACATAAAACACGGATATTTTAAGAAAAGCTTCGTCGCCTGTAATATTGAAGATAGAAAGTACGTTTCAATTCTGACTCGTCTTATCATACATCTATTTTTTTTTCCTTAAACACAATTAACGGTTAAAATTTAAGTTAAAAATAATATAAATCGTGTCCTTAGTAATGATTAAATTCATTAAAATCAATGCCCAAATTTTCCCGTTTTAATTTTGACGACGATTTGTAATGTTAACAAATAATACCTAACCTTTGTATTATATCTACTGTCTCCAGTTTTGTCTGTTTATCATTTTTATTCCATTGTTTTATGTTATTTCGTCGTCGTTTTGTTAAACTGCTACCAAACCCTTCAAACAAATGAGATGGCAGAATAACAATCATGTTCGATGTTTTCTTACAAGCGCTTTACAACTAAGATAACATTGTATTTCATCGAACTTTTTGTATAATAGTCAAGATTATGTTGCTATCATCTAAATATCAGTGTATCACACATGTTAAGTAGGAACATATCTCATTTTTAAAGTGAACGAGTATTTATTCCCCTCGCTACACACACACAGACACACACACAGATATATATATATATATATATATATATATATATAATTATATATATATTGCGGGATTCTCTTGTCAAGATTATTTTCTATAATTATCGAATTTTATACGATACATGCATTATAATTGCCTTCAAGCAAAAATATAATATATATATATATATATATATAATATATATATATATATAATATATATACAATTCCAACCTATATATATATATATATATATATATATATATATATATATATATAATTACAACCAGCCTTATATATAATATATATATATATATATATATATATATATATATATATAGAGAGAGAGAGAGAGAGAGAGAGAGAGACAAGACAATATTATATGCATAAAGAAAAAAATAAACAAAATCCAAACAATACAAACCATCCTTAAATAAAATTAATTTTCAATGCAGTACTCACATTTTAAAATGCCTATTACACTTTTCCTATCAATATATATATAATATATATATATATATATATATATATGTGTATATGTGTGTGTGTGTGTGGTGTGTGTGTGTGTGTGTGCGAAGAAATAAGAAATTGAGTAAAATCCAACAAAATGTGATTAAAAGTTGAGGAATAAAAGCGGATAAAACATAAACAACTGCTATGTATATATATATATTGAAAAGGTGGAGATTCTGTCTCAAAGTAAAATTTCTGAAGAAGCTTCGTTAATACACCGAGGTGAAATATTAATTGAATGAAGTTCTTTGGGTTTAATCCACTTTTATTCCTCAACTTTTAGTCGTGCACACACGCGCGCACACAAACATGTACACACACACATACACACACACACACACACACACACACATATATATATACACACACGAGGGTAAGTCAAAAAGTAATGCAATTTTTAAGACATGTTTAATTACCAACACAGGATCATGTATCATACATCAAAATGAAGCTGGTCCTCTGTGGATCACAGCCCTACTTTTCCAAATAGCACTGTTCCACCTTAGAATGAGAGAATGTATCCTTGCCCTGTAAAATTCTGTTGACTATTCTTTGGCCCATTTCTTAATTATAGATTTAATTTCCTCGTTATTGCAATAATGTTTGCCTCTCAAACCCTCTTTCATGTGGCTGAAGAGATGGTAGTCTGAAAGCGCTAAATCTGGTGAGTATGGAGGATGCAGCAAAGTAGTCTACCCGAATTAGGCGATTTTCTCCTTTGTCCTGATGCTTGTGTGTGGTTGAGTATTGTCATGCAGAAGGAGGACATTGTCGATTGGCAAATTGTGTCTTACTCGTCGGTTTTTGGGCTAAGCTTCGTTAGGGTCTCAATGTAGGGCTTAGTTTTATAAATAATAAAAAAAAAATTTCACATCAAATAAAAAAGATGACATTACTTTTTTTATTCGCTCTCGTATATATATCGTTTGAAAATAGCATTTATATATATATTTACCAACCCCTCCGCACGAGCAGGATGTGACACAAGGTCAAATTCTTAAGCGGAGTTTTCCTTCTCCTAGACCGGTTGCCTAACCAAGGTTAAAGGGCCCAGCCTGCCCTACTATTTATCCATAGCTGGAGTGAGAGTAGGATTCATACCTTTCCCAAGGGTATTAGCGCTAAGTGAAATGCCATTACCAGGTCCAGTATTTGAACTCGGGGCGACGAGTCCGTTTCCCATGACTTTAACCATTACACCACGCGCTTCCTGGCATTTATATACACAGTTGTGTTTGTTATGCATGAGTCTGCACCTGCACTCGCCTCACTCAGTCTTGGCTTGTTCTATGAAACTTAAAGAATTTTAAAACATTAAATTGTTTACATTTGTCACATTTTAATATATTTAATATGAATGTTAATGAATGAGAGTGTACATGTTTATGGATTAAGTAGATGGTGTTTTCGGGGTAGTTTGTAGATATAATATTTGTTTCGTTTGGTTTGTTTTGTTTTACGGCATATCAACCTCAGTGGGTCATTTAATGCCGATAAAGTTTTGAAATAAATCAATTCTTAATGCATAATACAATTTTTTTATAAATACATTTTTCTATTTAACCCATAGATGGAACCCTAACAGCTACTACCACTCCGGGTCAGAGTGGACCAGGGAGTAATGGTGATGACGGTGTGCTCCACATTCCCCAAACCTCCAAAACTGGAACCTCACCATCAGATAGAGTTTAACGTCATTCCCAGGACATGTAGACCCGCAGCCACCGCCTTCTAGCACCCATATGATAAAAAGGGGTTGGGGCTTGCCATAAGGGCAATAGGGTTGGGCAAATCATATAGGTGCTAGGGCTTGACGTGACCAGCCGATTGATCGGAGGGGGCTTCTCCGACCGCCCGTCTAGCCAAGATAGGGCCAAAGTGGAGTATTGCATGTCATGAACTGCTCGTCCACCTGGGCTCTATCCTTAAGCATCACGGGTCGCCACCCACGGCCAACGGGTGGCCCCATTGGGGGAGTTTTAAAGCTGTGGTCTGTTATGCAGAACAGTTGTTCAACAGGGATTTACTAGAAATAGCACTCCTATAAAATAACAGCTGTACAGCCTCTTACGTCCCATCTCACAAACCATCCAAGTAAGACGAACAAGAAATACTAGGCACTGCTGGTATCAAAATAGCAAAAAAGGTTAGTTTCATACCAATGATACCCTTTTTTGTCAAGTCAGGACGAAACAACGTCTTCTTTCTTACCTGCTACTAGTAACATGTAAACTAGTACTATCTCTACGTAAAATGCGATTCTAAGGACATCATCTCTTGTGCGCTATCCTACATACACACACACACACACACACACATATATATATATATATATATATATATATATATATATATATATATGTGTGTGTGTGTGTGTGTGTGTGTGTGTGTGAACTGTACAGAAATTCCTGTCAGACAAGTCTTTGGTTGATCCGTTCCAATTTTCGAGCCATCCTTCTGGTGTCGGGATGTAACTGGTATAATAGTTCACCAAAGGTTTCAAAACGAGCGCTTTCGGCAATACAATTTGCCATCCTCAGGTAGGAAACGATGGTATGATTTCGTGTCTCGTTTTTAATGAGAACGTGTAGTAGCAAGGAATTAGAAGTGGGAGGTAATAACCATGGGTAGTAGGAGGTTGTAGGAATGGTAGTGGTTCGAGCGAACAACAAAAGACTTGTCCGACAGGAATTGTCTGTACAGTTCAACAAAACTTGTATAAAAGAAAAAATGCTGCCAAAATACACTTTATATATATATATATATAGGAACTATTTTACAGTCATTTTTTTCATTAAAACAAGGCACAAGAACATTAGAATTCATTCTTTTATTTTCTTAGAGTAAACACTAGACAAATTGAATACTGACTCTGGAGTTGCATGAATTAAAAGTTAACTAGCAGCTGAACTAAATTTTGTTTTGCAATACAATTTTAGATTTATGAGCAACAGATTGTTTTTAGAGCTACTGTCTACCTCTCAGACGAACGACCAAGTGGAGTGTGGATTATATATATATATATATATATATATATATATATATATATGTATATATATATATATATATATATATATATATTATATATATGTAAGAATGGGTTATCATCAACAAGTTTAAGAATATTAATAACATTTTATTCTTTGCAATACAAATTGTATCCATTCACCAAAACTTTCAAATTTTTAACTGTCTCTGCGTTCCAAATGATTAAAAAAATATTCTTTTTTCGAACATTTTAAAATTCTGTTTTGTCTCCAAC
>CM042166.1:66147562-66157562 GCA_023376005.1 Doryteuthis pealeii
TCAACCATTTGACAGCTGCCATTACGGGCGGTGTTTAAAATATTAAATACATACATTTGTTTATATATTTTATGATCACCAGAGAGATCCAGTCTGTAAACAACAGACGACCATTGCTTTATGCTGGCAATGAAAGTTAATTTAAGTCGCTCCTAGAAAGCTCTACAGAATTTAGGAGCATATAATAAGTTATCTGCAGACACCGTGTTTCGACTATATAATACCCAATTATATATTATGTATACATATATATTATGTGTATATATGTGTGGTATGTGTATGTGTATGTGTGTGTGTGTGGGTGTGTGTGGGTGTGTATCTTATGTATATATGTTATGTATGTATATATAGTATGTATGAAATTTAACATTTTGAAAAAACAAATGATGTTTGTTATATAATTGCTGACAGAATCTGTTTCGACCAAATCGATAAATTGGTCTTCATCACGAGCAACATAGACGGGGAAGAAAGATATCCGTTAAAAAGACTGTTTACAAAAACGAACGCTGTATTCAACCGCTGAAAAAAATTTTTAAATGCGTGTTCTGTTTTAAAAATAAAATAAATTTTATTTTTAATTTTTTTAAATCAGAAGCATTATAGTTTATAGTAAAACTCA
The DNA here is from genome assembly GCA_023376005.1 of Doryteuthis pealeii. Taxonomy (NCBI): domain Eukaryota; kingdom Metazoa; phylum Mollusca; class Cephalopoda; order Myopsida; family Loliginidae; genus Doryteuthis; species Doryteuthis pealeii. Next base: position 66,148,185 of record CM042166.1, read on the forward strand.
AAAGAGTTTGTTGTAAAAATTATATAAAAAATGTAAAGTGGGTATCAAAATTGTTTAGGATATATTTCAGCTGTTAAAATAATATAGATAGTCCACAGCGTAATTTGAAGAAAGATGTTAGAGTTCCAAAATTACTTGTAGTGTTGATAAGTCCGTAGAGTTTTAGATGAAAACTGTCAGCAATTACATAACAAACATCATTTGTTTTTTCAAAATGTTAAATTTCATACTGTCGGATTAATTTCCATCTATTTTTCATAAAGTATGTATGTATGTGTGTATATATGTATAGATATATTATGTATATCATGTATACTTATTGAAAGTGTATATATATGTGGGTAGGGGGTATCTGTTCAGGTAATCCAAACAAGACAACACCTAATAGTGTGGTTTTATTAAGGTAATACACTTAAAATTATCTAACAGTATTAATGCAACTGATTAATTATCTTATGCCCCCATCCCCCTGGGGTTGAGCACTTTGGAAGGTGATTTCGCTGATGACCGCCAACTAAAGCGTAAACACAACACTCTCCTATAAAAGGGGTGGAGTACTCTATGGCGGCCTTTACAGACATACGGATGTGTGTATTAAAACAGTTAAAATCCCCTCCGCATTCTGTGGGTGATGATAGCAGAGCGGTTAAGCTGTCCAACTGATGCTGAATCGATCAGATTTCTATCCCGGCTGTAGGTAGCTCACAAAATGTCTAGATACACTGAAGAAACTTGATGTCGAAACGCGTGTCAGTGGATGACTATATATATATATATATATATATATATATATATATATATCATCATCATCATCATCATCATCATGTCACGCAATTAGCACGGATATCCATGACAATCTCTCGCCAACCTGCCTTATCATTCATTTTCCCAGGGAGGTCCTCTGCGCAGCATCGAGCATCTTTGCATAGTTGGTCAATGTGGGTCGTTGATGGGCGGCCCACACTAGCATGTCCGTGGGTTGGCTACCACAGCAAAACATCGCTTATGAGCTCGTCCTTGCTTCTCCAACAGTGCCCGGCATGCCTTGTCCGTCTCACTCGAATTGTTTGTGAGATGAGGGAAGGTGGCCATACAGCTGCTTTCTTGTGGTGCTGCTTCCACGATTTGTTCAAGACAGCACGCATCATTCTTGTGCAGCTCCCGTCCAGCTTATTTTCAATGCGCTTCGTTAGGGTCCAGGTGGTGCAGCCATTCAGCAGCACTGATATAACCACAGCCTGGAAGAATTGTCGCTTTAACTTGTCAGTGAGATCGGATTTCCACATTACTGATAATTTGTTTGTGGTCGACCACGCTTTTCCTATTCGTGTATTTACGTCGCTTTCTGTGGATGAGATATTACTACTTAGGTATGTGAATTGTTCTACCGGCTTAAGGGGCTTACCGTTGAGTGTAGATAAGTCTCCTTTTCTTTTGAAACATATGAACTCAGTTTTATCGGAGTTCACATATAGGCCAATATTCTTTGCTGCCTTCTCTAGGCTATGCAGTAGTGACTCGGCCTGTTGCGGTGTATCTGCAAGAAGTGCAAGGTCATTAGCATAGTCGGCATCTGTGATAGTCTGTGCGGGATATCGCCTGCTTCTTGCCTTTTTTAGTGTGTGGCCTTCTTCTTTTATGGTATCTAATGATGTTCGGAGTACATTGTCTAAGCATATTATAAATATATATGGTGCTAATGTATCTCCTTGTAGGACTCCAGCGCCGATGTCAAAGAAATATGTGTCACCATCGAGTGAGCGTACCATTGCTTTAGTGCATCATTATAGCGGCAACAGTTTCTTTTGGGAGACCGTATGCTAGTAGTATTTGTTCCATTTTCCCTCTGTGTATGGAATCAAATGCTTTGGAAAAATCTACGAATAGTAGCGTTGCCTCTAGATTCTTTGCTCGAATCCCTTCTATGATCCGTCGTATAGTCAGGATCTGAGAGGTTGTGGATCGGTTTCTAAGGAATCCGTTTTGGTTTTTCTAAGATTTTTCTCTATTTCGGGTCAGATGCGATTAAGATATATATATATATATATATATATATATATATATATATATATATATATATAAGATAATTAATCAGTTGCAGTAATACTGTTAGATAATTTTAATATATATATATATATATATATATATATATATGTGTGTGTGTGTGTGTGTGTGTGTGTGTGTGTCATAGCGTTATCTTATTCGAGCAATGTACTTAAAATGATCTGCCATAGAGAAAATAGTTCTCTGTTTAATTCGCAATTTGTTGGAGTTTTCGTTCGTGTTGAACCTCCATTTTTTAATCGTCTTAGTTCACAATAAGATAACTGTGAAATACTAATTAGAATCCTTTCTAAACAGGAACGATCAATCTCATTATGGATTACTCTCAAAAATAGGGATCCAATGGATTCACAGGCCGTTTCGTTAATATTTAGGCTCAGGTGCGACGCAAGATCAATTTTTGTTAAGCGACGTAAAGCTAGATTAAATGTTACATAATTGATGGGTAGCCTGTTAATAATGTACAGTAGGGTAGATTTTAAAATAGCGGTTAATGGGAAAACACTGTGCTGGGTTATTGTTGTATATATATATTTACCAACCCCTTCGCATGAGCAGGATGTGACACAAGGTCAATTTCTTAAGCGGAGTTCAACAGGTTTGAATTCAGAGTTTTCCTTCTCCTAGACCGGTTGCCTAACCAAGGGTAAAGAGCCCAGTCTGCGCTACTATTTATCTATAGCTGGAGGGAAAGTAGAATTCATACCTTTCCCTTTTTTTTTAAATTCAATATTTTTAATCACATTTTTCGAAAATAATTATCATAAAGGTGCAAAGCGAAGGTGCGTTAAATCCAACAACAACCAACCAACAAACCAACCAACAACAACCAACCAGAATATCTACATGGGCACAAACTTTTCAAGAAGGGAAAACAAAATAATTTTTGCAGTGGAAAAGTACCGTGGTATTTTAATCTGATTGGACGATCATTTCCGAATTGAATGTTAAACAAAACAATATTAAACGAAACTTTTCTTGGTAGAGGGCGGATGGAAGAAGTGGGATTTCTCAAGGAGAGGAAAACTACGAAAGAAAAAAATTAGGATAACTCCATCGGTAATCATAGGTTACTTTCCGAAATTTTCACGAAAAATAAACCAGCAACTACGGAGGAGGTCTCTCTCTCTCTCTCTCTCTCTCTCTCTCTCTCTCTCTCTCTCTCTCTCTCTCTCTCTCTCTTCTCTCTCTCTTCTCTCTCTCTCTCTCTCTCTTACTGTTTATTTCTATGATAAACCAGCAATTACGTCTCTCTCTCTCTCTCTCTCTCTCTCTCTCTTCTCTCTCTCTCTCTCTCTCTCTCTCTCTCTCTCTCTCTCTCTCTCTCTCTCTCTCTCTCTCATCTCTCTCTCTCTCTCTCTCTCTCTCAGCAACTCGACGGGGGGGGTACCACTCATTTTATATACTCAGATAATGACTTTAAATGTTCCTCATTCTCAACTCTATTGTTACTTTAGTTCGAATTGGTACGAAATGATGCAATCAACTTTTTTATTCTCTATATACCACAACCTCCATTATTTTTCTCTTTGTATCTTGAATATTCTTTTCTTAATCCCGGTTGGATCCATTTATTGTCTTTTAACGAAATTTAGGTCACTGAAGCAATTGTAACACGAAGACACGAAAACCTTCAGATGAATCAAGTAAAAGAAATAAACGAGTTAACCGATATATTCATTGGTTTGTTGGATTTTACGACAGGAAATTGTGACTTGAGTAGTAATATAGTTTCAGTTACAAACATCCTAAACCATTTCGTATCAATTATTGGTTGCCGATGATGAAAATTATTTATTATTTATTTATAAAAATTTATAAACAAAAGAAATTAATTTATAAAATTATTTTTATTCTACTTTCAGTTACGAATACATTAACATCATTTGGTTTTGCTTCAACTGGTTGGCTATGAGCAACTCCTGCTACAACCCGTTTATTTATGGACTTCTCAACGTAAGTGGTATTCTCTTCTCGATATTTCTTTCAGCAGCCGACCCTCGCAAAATTGTCACTGAAAAGTGGAGACCGCCAAGGTGTTCTCACTTGATCCCGGTGACAAAAATGTGGTTCTAGGTAAATTTTCTTGGGTCTAATTCATAAGCATTTAATTCGCTCTTTGTAAATTCCACCACGGTAAATTCCACCTCGGTAAATTCCACCGTTGAAAATTCAATTACAGTCAATTTCCGCAGGTACAAAAATGTTGACATTAAAATTCGAATAGGAGAACGAATCGTGTATGCGGACAAGAGGCAAGTGAAATACTCAGAAAGAAAGAAGCATGGCCGCTCCACAACCATAATATGAGAGACATTATCTTGGAGAATTGGCAAGACTAGATTTTATACAAATTTCCCCGAGATCAGACAAACAATAAAAGAAAGCATGAGCGTCAGAACAAACAGGCCTTTGGGAAATAAAATAATTTCAAAATATATGTAATACATATATATATATATATGTGTGTGTGTGTGTGTGTGTGTGTGTGTGTGTGTGACCGCACACTATTATGTTTTCAAGTATTCCTATCTAATATTAATCAAAATTATACTATTTCAACAAATTCAATACTAATAACATTTAAACTAAATTTTTTTCAAGTCATCCCGGCATTTTCTAAACACCCCTCCCTGTGAACGAGTCTCGTGCTAAAAAATAAATTTTTCGTGGATCGCCAGATCACGAGACCTTTCGAATAAATCCGGAAATCTTGCAGATTATCGGTTCCAAAATAAATCTCACTTAAGGATCGATTAGTACGACGACCTTTTCGTCCAAAGAGAATATTCCTGCGGGATTCCCTTCCCACGTGATCCCTTTCAAACTGTTTCCTGTTTTTTTTTAGATAAAACATCCAGCCCTGATCTTGCCATTTGGCTACTGTTCGATACATTCATTCGCGATGAGACACTATCGTCGAAAAGGTGAAACACTGTAGACTTTCAAATTAATATTGGGTTGGTGCATAAATTATATATATATATATATATATATATATATATAATAAAAATAATCTTTTGTGGTAAGAATAAAAACCGTCAAATAGTTTGTTAGTAAAAAATATACTAACAAACTTTCCGTGGGAAGAAAAATGAAAAACAAAAGAGAAAAGACCGAAAATAATCGATTAACACTATAACACTTGACTAAAAGAGAACAAAAAAGAATCAGACTCTTGTCTTGATGAGCTACTAAGCGAAACTATTAGTAGGTATATCTGCCTCATTAGGTTTAACTTCATAATATATATATTATATATATATATATATATATATATATATATATATATATATATATATATAGATAGGTATAGATATAGATATATAGATATATAATACAAAACCCATCTGAAAATCCTGGTTTAGGAAAACACATGTACACTAAAGGTTTTCATGATTCTTTTGTGTGAGCCATATTTAGTTTAAATATTTAACATCTTTTCTTCTATCCGCTAAAAAAAAAAGACGAAAAAACTGTTTCCAGTAGACTTTCAAATTAATACTTGGTTGGTGCATAATTATTCCGGCTCGTTGCAACAAATCGGGAAATATATATATATATATATATATATATATATATATATATATATATATATATATGAGATTTTCTCACCAATACATGTCATATCACCGATACTGATCATTATTCACTTATAAACATAGTACACTATATTATCAATGTTAACAGAATAAAGAAAAAGAAAACTAATAGACCGTACGTAATTAAGTTTGATATAAATCTTCAATTCTATTCTCTTACATATCCTCGTTGGTTATTTCCTAGTTGAGTAACATGATATTACAGGGTGACCAAAAAAAAACAGAATCCAAATTATTTATTTATTTTCCCATTAAACTAACCCTAAGCCCCAACCCTAACCATAACCTTAACCCTAAACCCTAACCCTAACCCTTGTTGGACTTAAACTTTTTTAAAATTAAAATTAACAGTTTTATTACAAAATTTGAGGGTTTTGTTTTTTCTAGGTCACCCTGTAATATTATGTTACTCAACTAGGGGGGTTATGGTTAGGGTTTAGGGTTAGGGTTTAGGGTTAGGATTAGGGTTAGTTTAATGAGAAAATAAATAATTGGGGTTCTGTTTTTTCTGGGACACACATGTTACTCAACTAGGAAATAACCTCCTCGTTTATATATTACGTTTATATACCTATTTTATAAATGATTGTGCTACATTCCAACCTTTCTCGAAGTGGTAGAGCATAATATGACGAATGTGGATATGATTTTCGATAGGAAAGGCCTAGGGAGTAAACCCCGAAAACAAATCAGGAGCCAAAGTCCCTAAGGTGGTGTAATACTGAAATCCAGTGCTACCCATCAACTCCTGAGACACTACCGTTGCTAAACCGTATCGGTAACTTACCATTCTTTTGGATCACAGCGCAGTGTGGAGAGGGGGGTTTGCTGCATGAGCAACAGTTTCCTCTATATGAACCCGCCCAGGCTATGTAGTTAAAAACAACTTTGACACTACTCAATCGACTCCAACCAAACATTCTGAAAAGAGAGGATTATCTTAATGAAACAAATTAAACAAACCGCCAATTGCTATTTTTTGTTAAATAACATTTGTTGAAAATAAACGCAATAATTATGCACCAACCCAATACTATGAGATGGGAAAATACGTGAAATCATATAACTTTGTGTAAATTATAAGTTTTGATAATAGTTATCTGAAGCGATAATTCATTAGAGTAAGTAAATAAAATCGGTGGAGTGGCCTATTGTCGGTATCAACCGAGCAGCGAAGGAGTCTATCCCCTGTTCACTAGCGCTACACCAGGAAGATGTTTAGCATCTGAGATGAAGCACCACACCTAACACCTGCTCCCCACTTTACCGCGTAGACCCAAGCTGTGCTACTCATGCGCCAGTATCGAGGCCGAAACCTTGCGGTTCCGAAGTCGATGCTCTACCAACTGAATTAAACCGGCACCTATGCTATTTCAATAAATGGATTTTATTTAAGAACAAAAAAATAATTTAAATCGATCAAATATTTTTTCATCTGCTGATTTTTATAATACACGAAATATAATCGTATGTTACAATGTTCACCTGTCTTAACATAGGTTTTTTCGAACTTCCTTTTTTTTTTTTTTTTTTAGCTTATAAATAATTAAACTAAATATGTCTCACACAAAAGAAACATGAAAACTTTTAGTCTACATCTGTTTTCTTAAACCAGGATTTTCAGATGGGTGTTATTATATATATATATATGTGTGTGTGTGTGTGTGTGTGTGTGTGTTGAGATACGTCTGACTAAACAGAGTTGGGTAGCATCGTCAGTTATGTTATTAACTGGTTCATTGGGGGGGGTCGGTCTTCCAGCATAATACCTCCTTGCCAGTCAGACCCCATTAGAGATGATCAAACCCTAATCCTACCCGTTTGTTCAACGCCAACAGTACAAATGGCTTTAAATAGAGTATGCCAACGCAGGCCTCGGCCTCTGTATTTCTGGTTGGTTAAAGCCAATCTTCAGAGTTGTTGTTATAAACAGTTTCGCGTGGCCCAGACATTCTTTAAAAATAATTCATTGGATGGGACGATACTTTTGATGTAAAATTTAATGAAGAAGAAGAAGATAAGAAAAAATGAATATGCGAGACGGAACGGAATGTAAGTAATAATTGAGAAGCCTTGATTTTAATTATTAAATTTACCGAAATAGAAAGGTACAAAATATTCCGATGGTCGAAATTGATTACGGGATTCAATTTTCACACACACACACACACATATATATATATATATATATATATATATATATATATATATATATAAAGTTAAACCTAATGATCAGATATACCTACTAATAGTTTCGCTTAGTAGCTCATCAGGACAAGAATCAGACTCTCTTGGTCTTTTCTCTCTTTCTTTTTTTTCATTTTTACCCAGGGGAAGTTTGGTAGTATATTTTTACTAACAAATTATTTGCCGGTTTTTATTCTCACCGCAAGGGTTCACTTATAAGATTAGTAATATTATATATATATATATATATATATATATATGTGTGTGTGTGTGTGTGTGTGTGTGTGTGTGTGTGTGTGTGTGTGTGAATTGAAAATGATATTATTAGTTTGCTGACAGATCTGTTTCGACCTTTTAATAAAGCGGTCTTCTTCAAGTGCAACTATATTTATGGAGGAAGGACGGAATAAATAAATCGTTGTCTATTGAAAAAAACAAAATCTGGATTTTTAACATCATCACCGGAGGCTAAATTTTCGAATATGATGAATTTGTCAACATTACAAATTTCCGAAACTTTCCATCTTCTTCAATTGTGCTGTGGACTTTTTTAAACTTGCTTTTTGTAACTGGAATACATCCTGAACATTTTTGATACCTTTTTTTATTATATTTTTACTTCAAACTCTTTTGAGTTTTTCTTATGGATAATAATGCTTCTGTTTTTGTTTTTTTATAAATAAAATTTATTTTATTTTTAACACAGAATACGCATTTTCAAAAAAATTTTAAATTCCGACCCTGAACATGAGCGGTCGTTTGTACCCCTTCTGATTAACGGTTTATTTATTCCGTTCTTCCTTCATAAATATAGTTGCTCTTGAAGAAGACCGCTTAATTAAAAGGTCGAAACAGATCTGTCAGCAAACTAATAACCATTTGTTTTTCTAAAAAAAAATTCAATTTATACTGTCAGATTCACTTCCATTTACTTCATATATATATATAATATATATATATATATATATATATATATATATATATATATATATTGGAACATATTGGAACTACGTCCCTGCATACGGCACAAAACCATTAGCAATTGCGTAAGTTTATCAATGAGTATTTAATTTATAGTCAGAATCATTAATTATACATAGAATAAATCTTATTTATTTACAATGTCTTTATGAAAATCTGAATTAGATTTACCTCAAAACAGTCCACATTATTAGTGCGTTTAAAACCTTGCAATGTGTCTTATATATTCCTAAGAAATAAAGATTTACATAATATATGATGTGGTTAATTGGCATACTGGTTTTAACAAAACCGGGTTTGATAAATAATTACTTGGTATTATTGATATCTAATATTATTTTTTTATTCTCTAACATATCAAAATCAATCCTATGAATGATTTTATATAGAAAGCAATTAGAATATAATTAAAATAAGTGTAATCTTTTTATATGGGATCTTATTTAACTTTGTTATTATTTCTAATTTAATATATTTCATTAAATTAAAACCTAAATACTTACGCCCCGCTTATTCTTGCTAGTGTATATGTATTTATATTTAT
>CM042166.1:66162562-66167562 GCA_023376005.1 Doryteuthis pealeii
CCTATTCAATTATTCAGTGTCACCATTCAATGATAATAAGTAATGAATTCAACTGAAAATCCATAATCTGACCAAAATATATCGAAAAACGTTGTGCTGAATGGTCAATTTTATTTTCACCAAATAAGCAGCAGCTGAATGCTGTGTATCATGACTGACTATAGTCTGTGTCCAGATTTACTCCATGATTTGTTAGAATTTTTTTCTTCTGGAAAGGTATGACATCAAATTGAATTTAGGGTATCAGTTTTTTTACAAATTTTAAGAGTCCATTACAACAGGCGTAAATTTACTACATCTTCCAAAATTTTGTATGATACAATTGAAATAAATGGTATGTTAAACATAATGAACCAATATATTTTTACATGTGAACGTCAAAACTTTTTTATAGGTAACCAATGCGTATCTAGCTTCTTAGAAATACACACCATTTATATATATATATATATATATATATAATATATATATATATATATATATATATATATATAACAAATGAAACCGTTTGAAGAGATGAATTCTTCTTTACCCAATGACGGATTAATTATTTTTAAGTAAAAACATTCCCCAATTCTCTTGATTTTGATGTGTACATACTAAATACAGTAGTTTTGCATCGGTTTGCCTCTCTATAGAGGACAGAAGACGTCTTATATATATATATATATATATATAATATATATATATATATAGAGAAGAGAGAGAGAGAGAGAGAGAGAGAGAGAGAGATGGCAGAGGGGAGAGAGGACATACAAATTCTCTCTCTCTCTCTCTATATATATATATATATATATATATATATGAGAGAGAGAAATGGGGGGACAGGCACATTCTTCTCAATATATATATATATATATATATATATATATATATATATATATATATATACGGGGTATTATAAATAATCCAGAAGGGGGAATTTGAAAAAAGAGAATCAGTGAAACAAGAAGATCTTACTCTGGATGGAATTTATATCTGTACCAAGGTATCAATTTATTTACAATTATATATATAAATATATATATATACATATATATAAATATATATATATATATATGTGTGTGTGTGTGTGTGTGTGTGTGTGTGTGTGTGTGTGTGTGTGTGTGTGTTTTGAACGGTCGGATGACATGACGTCAAAAACTAAAAACTCGAACCAGTCACAATTTTGACTGTCGAGAAAAAGAAGTAACAGAATAAGTCGAAATAATGAATGAATATAAAAAAAAAGTGCTCAATGCATATGTAGAGTATTATTTGTATTACTCGGACTAATGTCAGTATATTTTATCCTCATTGTTATCCGTACAACGTTTCGGCCGATGTGCCCTTCGGCATTCTTCATTTTAAAATATTCTAATCATTTATGTATATATATACAAAGCAAAATAATAGTTTAAACAAATAACAAAGGATCTTAACAATGATAGTTTAGACAAATATAAACTGTCTTGATAATGATTCGGAAAGGAACCGAAAGTACTTGGTTTACCTACCAATAATAACTCTTTTGGGCAACTGATTAATGCCTTTCAAGATGATAACATCAAAAAAATTGTTAGTGTTACAATCTTATGGGCCTTCCTTTAGCCTTCAAGGAAGACCGCTTGTCCAGTGGAAATCTTTGGTAATCCTCTGGTAAAGAATTCTCAGTATTGTAAGTCGCAAGTGGACTATGAAAGGATCAGTGTTTAAGTAGTTAATCAGCCGGACATTATGGCTGTTGATTGGCGTAGGATTAAGCCACGTTACCTCGCCTAGTCTATAAATTCAGGGTGGGAAATTGTAGCACACCTTATTTGTTTCAGTATATATATATATATATATATATATATATATATATATATATGGGAGTATGTGCTTAATTGAAGTCATACCTAATTTGAAAATTAATTAGTTAATAATTAATGAAAAATTAAATTGTCGGCTATCGCCATCTCAAACAGACTTTGTTTACTTTCATATATATATATATATATATATATATATATATATATTGTGTGTGTGTTTGTGTGTTTTGTATATACATGTGTGTGTGTGTGTGTGTGTGTGTGTGTGTGTGTGTGAATAAAGATGTAAAAATAATAAATTAATATTTCAATTTTCTGTATTTTTCATACCGTCGGATTTTATGACAAACCATACTCATATATAAATATAGTAACAGAGCTACCCGACGTTACCTGGGATTTCAAAACTCAAAAATAAGTCGCCTATCTATATTCATATATAGGTTAATAAAAAAAATGTTCTTTTCTATATATTTGTTTTATTATCTTTTATTGTTTGTATATTCATTTATTGTTTGTATATTCTTGTTTTAACCTGTTTGTATTTATTATTATTATTATTATTATTATTATTATTATTATTATTATTATTATTATTATGCACTGCATTTGAGTTTTCACATCAGCGTTAACTGATGGTCTTTCACTGGAGTCTGAGTGACAGCAAGTTTCCTCAGGTCTCCAGGACTCTTCAGAGTATTCTGGCAGATTGCAGCAGTGCAGTATTCTGGATGGTCTCAATCTTTCCTCTGGTGTCCAGATTTTCCAATCCCTTTTTCAATCCCGTTCCAAGTGCACCAACTACAATTGGTATCACTTTGACTTTCATATTCCATAACATTTTCAGTTCTCTGGCAAGGTCCAGGTATTATTATTATTATTATTATTATTATTATTATTATTATTATTTATTATTATTTATTTTATTTGCTTCCATTTGCTTTTATTTGCTTTTTATCTTTTATTATTTTGTCTTAACTTCTAAGCGTTTTTTTTTAAATTAATGTTTTAATATATCATTGATTCATATTATTATTAATTTCGATTATTGGCAAGTTATAAAAATTGTTATCATACAAAAATACACTGCAAAAGTCCCGTACGAAATTGCCGTAATTTAAACTTGAGAATCACAAATTTCGGTATTGCGGGTTCGGATTCGACCAGGAATGTTTTTCATTTGGTCATGAGGTCGGTCTGATTTCAAAATAGTATGATATGTTGGACTACGGTCTCTATGATTAAAGTTGAAAAAATGTAACCCTGATATTCGCGTTATATATATATATATATATATATATATATATATATATATATTTCCTATTTCCTCCCCTCTCTCTCTCTCTCTCTCTCTCTCTCTATATATATATATATATATATATATATATATATAATATATATAAATGAAAGGATAAGCAATATGGAAAATTAAATTATGAATATAGATAATGATCTAAATTTCTGTACTGTCTTCCAGTTCTCATACAGTTGGATTTTATTCCAAAGCTTATATATATATATATATATATATATATATATATATATATATATATATATATATATATATATGAATGTGCGTGTGTTAAGATAAATGCGATTAATCATGCGATTTTAAACTGAATTGTATATATAAATTTGATATATTATTATCGTTGGTTCTATTTTTTCTCTCAATCTCATCAATTTAGAATATTCATAAATCTGACATATCTTTTTTTTTTTTTTTTGTTTAGCCAATGCAATCGAAAAAAGATTTCATTGAAAGAACCTAAAGTAAACCCTTGTGCTTGTAAAATATTAACCAATACCCCCAACACGACGAGAATTTTTTTTTTAAAGTGTCGGAACAAAAACCAATGCACCAACGATTTTTGCATCCGAATCATGAACTGTCACAGCTTGCAAATAATCTCCCTTCGTTCACACTCTTCAACGTTTCTGCGCAGAATCACAACGCGTGGATTCAATTTTGCATCGACATTGGAATATCGCCGCCATTTTGAAAAAATAATATGAACAAAAAAAATTGTCTATACCTCATTGCAACTTTAAACTATTGTCCAGAAGAAAAAAAGAAAAAATATCTGAAAACCATTGCTTACAACAAAAATGAAAATTTAAAAAAATGAACATTTAAATATCTTTGGAGCGCTATAATTAAAAAATAACTAAAAAAGAATAGTTATTTTTGTTGGGTTTTTTTGTTATTTCTTTTTTTTAATGCCGTACTAGCTTCGTATGTTATTCCAACAAACTGATATTATGATTAATAGATAGAAAGCTCAACTCTAACGGATTTGGACCTAAACGACATTTTCTTTTTTCTGTCTTGGTAGACCCTCCTCAATTTGATATCAAGACAGTTATGTTTTAAATCACATGTACATTTTGTAAAAAGAAGAAAAAAAACTGAAGCCCTTCCACAAAGACTGTCATTCACAAAAATGGGCGATTTTAATTGATAAAGAAAATTGCTACAGTCTTTTTTATTTTTATTTTTATTTTTTTGCTAATAATGACGAAGACTGTAAATGTAATGGCCAACCTTTTTTTTTCTTAATTAAATTGAATTACTACGACCAGAAAATTCGGCAAACACCGTGTGCAACATGCAGAACACTGGACAGCCGTTTCGACCTTATTAATTCTCGTCAGCAGTGTATACCACGATCTCCACCACTATGAGATTGAGCCAGCGACCACAGAATGCAGGGCCGAAACTCTACCTCTGGACCACCGGCACACGCCACACACGGGAGATTGCCAAATCAACTAGCCATAGTAATCGCGCAGCCACCTAACCTGAATTTGTCTTGTCACCCATCACGTAGCATTACAGAGGAAAATGTCACCTCTAGAGCCACGTCTTCCCAAGTCTGTCTGCCGAATTTTCAATTTGTTTTACGGTATATCATCATTTTCGGGTTATTTAACGTCAAATCAACTCATTTTGAGATCAGGTCGCTTACAGTACCTTCTCTTGCTTAAATGGTCACCCATCTAAGTATCGAATAAGCTCGTTGCTGCTTAACTTCGGTGATCGAACGGGGACCGGTCGTGGTAATTTAATTTAATTGATATATAATTTCTCTACCAGTTCTCTTTTTTTCTTTCTTTTGTCTTTCTTTTTTCCTTTTTTAATTACTTTACGAAATTGTTTTTTCATCTCCGTTTTCTTGAATGAGTAATGAATTTATGTGAAATTGTATT
>CM042166.1:66177562-66270062 GCA_023376005.1 Doryteuthis pealeii
CCGGAGAGATAGTACCTTTTAGGGTCCATCGATTGGTTAAATGGAACAAAATGTGTTTTTAAAAATTGAGTTTTTAAAAAATTGAGTTTTTAAAAAATTGAGTACCCATCAAAAATGAATAAAACAAAACGTCTTCGGCATAAAAATAACCTAATGGATTGACATGCATAAAAAAATAACCAACCAACCAACAGCCATGATAGTGACTATGAGTGAAAACAGCGTTTTGTAGCTGAATACTTGCTCTATCCAATGGTGTTATTGTGTTCCTTCTTCGCGTTGTAGTTTTCTTGCAAATGAGTAGGCCACAGTACTTTTGATGTGATTCTTTTACAAACTTCTGATATATATATATATATATATATATATATATATATATATATATATATATATATATATATAATTCAGAATACAAGATGTCTCAAACAGTACAAAAAATCTCGATACTTTTTTGACACACGTAATATATATATATATATATATATATATATATATATATATATATATATATATATACTGCGTGTATCAAAAAAGTATCGAGATTTTTTGTACTTTTTGACACATCTTGTATTATGAAAATAATAACTTTCTATTCATTCTTCATTTCTATCTTGGTAAATACAGCAATAAACTTGGTACTTTTTGACACACCTTGTATTCTTAAAAAGATTAATGAATGGAAATGTTATTTCAGAATACATGGTGTGTCAAAAGTACAAAAAATCTCGATACTTTTTGACATACCTTATATATATATATATATATATATATATATATATATATATAATGCGTCAGAAATGGATGGCTAACGGATATATTTCCTGTCGAAGTCGGATGCTGAGGATTTATTAACAACTCAACCTTGGCATTTTTAACTAAACTTGAACTTTCCCCACCAGACAAGAGGAAATACATCAAAAAGATCCAGGATAAAGCTCTAACTGCATCAGCGTGGATATGTCAATCCTACAATGTGACATCAAACCGACCAAGTCTGGTGGTATCGTAGAATACTGCTGGGGCGCTCTGGATTAGTGGTAATGATGCTTCGGCCCCGAAACCATGCCTGAACCTAGAATCATTATCTGATGAAGGCTTTGTTGGTTGCAATGCTACTGTGTAAATAGCAGTCATTGTATAAATATTATTAGAGAGAGGGGAGAGAGTGGGGGAGAATATGTGTACATTAGTAAATATATACGTTCTATTAGACTTCAGCATAAAATGATCCAACAAGGATTGGCAGGCCGTAAAACCAACCGGCCACTCAAACCACTAACAGTGAAAGATAAGTACAGATAGTACATATTAGGCTATGAAAGAAAAAAATCAGAATTAAAAACAAACTAGCAGCGGCTACCCAGCATCACTTAGGTAGAGGAGGGACAAAAGAAAATATGGTGTACTGATTTGTTTACTTTTGAGATTTACAAATGGTGGACAATTTTAAGTAGAATTTCAATGCTATTTCTATGCATATTTCAATTTTTAAATATCTTCAAATATAAATCAAATCTTCATAATTTCGGCACAAAAAGCAAGAACCGATGATATATATATATATTAGCTCAGACGGTAGAGTGTTCGGCAGGGAATCACAAGGTTCTTGGTTTGATACCGGCCCTCGCCAACTTAGCGAATGAATAGCACAGGGGTCTGTGCGGTAAAGTGAGGAGCTGATGGTAGGTGTGGCGCTCCATTTCAGATGCTAAAATAATCTCCTTGGTCTAGCACTAGTGAAAGGGTATAGACTTCCTTGCTGTCTGGCTGATACCGACATTAGGCCGCCCCGACGAATTTACTTATTTTACTTTTTGTTGCTAATTGTTTTATTTTTGTAGTCTCACCCGGACGTACGTACAGACATACACACCAACTGCCCTTAATATACATGGTGTGTCAAAAAAGAATCAAGATTTTTTGTACTTTTTGACACACCATGTATTCTGAAAAAATTAACGTTCCATTCATTGTTCATTTCTATCTGGTAAATACTGCTTCAAACTCGGCACTTTTTGACACACCTAGTATTCTGAAAAAAAATAACGTCCCCATTTATTGATTTCTATCTGGTAAATACAGCTTCAAGTATATATAGATAATAATAAGTCGTCGAGGCGGCCTATCAGTCAGACAGTGAGGGGTCTATCCCCTTTCGCTAGCGCTAGCGCTAAAGCATCTGAGGTTGATCTAGCATACGCTGAGTTGGCGAGGGCCGGTATCGAACCAAAATTCTTAGCCGGACTGAGCTAATATCTATATTATATAGGCTCTATATTTGGGATTTCAAAATCATCAAAACGTGGATAACACTGTTGACATTCAATTTGACTTACAGTAAAATATTCTTTGTAGGAACAAGATAAATTTGTAAAAACATTACAAATATTTTTTTTTTTTTTAGATATTTTCCATTATAAATTTTTTTAAACATTGTATAAAATATGCTCAAATATGTCACATGCAGTATTTTAATGTTTTTTTTTTAGACCAAGCTATGGTATCCTGCTACTTAAAAAAGTTGATGCAATAGAAAAAATGGGGTAATTTGGGGATTCAAAGTCCAAGTTTGTCAAAAACAAGTGTCAGAGCTGGCTCAACAACGTTAGTGATGCCCAGTGTGATGTTTTGATATTTCCCATTATAAATACATTTTTAAAACCTTCCATAAAATAAGCAAAAAATTGATAGAAGCTGTATTTTAACGTTTTTTGAGAAAAATCGAGGGTATCCTATAGCTCAAAATGTTGACGTGATATAGGAAAGACTGAGGTCATTTTTTGGATTCAGTGGTCAAAAAATAGTCAAAAACAAGTGTCAGATCCAAATCAACAAACATTGTGTTCCCCAGTGTAATCAATAGGATTGTGTGGGAAAAGTCGATTCACCACTGTAAACTTCCTTTCTCTAATGTCCATATTGTGCTCTCTGTCTCCGGTGTAGTTTCCTTCGAAATAAACAGGATGTATTTGTCAATATACGCATAGGAAAGACATGGTCTACTAAAGACAGTTAATTGATCATATGGAAGTCCAATCTCTCATAAGAATTCTTCCAAGCTGTAGCCGTATCAGTGCTACTGTACGGCTGCACCACATGGACTTCAACAAAACGATTTTTGGAATAAAAGCTAGATGGAAACTACACAAGAATGCTGTGTGCTGTGCTGAATAAATCCTGGAAGCAGCACCCCACAAAAAAGCAGTTGTACGGCCACTTACCGAGGGTCCAGTGGCTTCGGTCTGTAGACCGGTTTAGTAATTAAAGGCGTGATCCCAGGGGCCATCCTCACAGGCATCACCTGCCCCTTGATTTAAAGGGGTGGGGCTGGGTTTATTGCCCAGTGCCTGAGACGTCTCCTTGTGGAGGAATGCCGACGGGATCTATGCATTTTTTGTGCCTGCCATCCAATGAGGTTCGATTCGTGGGTAGTTCCACATTAATACGACCTTGTGTCATACCCGCATACGTGGAGTGCGAGGTAAATAAATACTTACCTTCTATCACACAAACCATCCAAGCAAGACAAACAAGATACGCTCTAGATACTGCTGGAGAACCAAGAACGAGATCATAGGTGACGTTCATTAATGGACACACCAGTCATCAATCAGCTCTGTGCGAATTCTGGATGGCCAACCAAATAAAACTTATGTGGCCCACATTTTGGGCTTGTGGCCATAGGTTGGGAAACACTGCTCTACGGCAAATGTATTGAATGAATGTCGTATTGTTGGCTGGCTGGATTTTACGGCATGCCAACCTTTGTCAGGTTATTTTATGTCGAAAACGTTTTTTGTTTTTGTACTTTTGTTCATTCTTATTGGGCTTTCGAAGTTTTTTTTAACTCAATTTTTACACACACTTTTAAAATTCATCTTTTTGACCCATAGTTCCCGCTCTGGGTCAAAGTGGACCTGGGAATACTGGTAATGAAGGGATACTACATACTCCACAGAACTCCAGAATTGGAACTTCACAAGATGCAGTTTATCGTCATACCCAGGACACTAAGACCCTTAGCCATCACCTTCTAACACATATGATGAAAAGGGTTGGGGTTTGCCATAAGAACAACAGGGTCGGTACAATTTTATAAGTGCTAGGGTTTGACGTGACCAGCCGATTGGTCGGTGGGGACTTCTCCGACCACTCGTCTAGCCTAAGCAAGGAACAAAGTGGAGTGTTGCAAGTCAACGACTGCTCAGACACCAGGATTCCGTCCTTAAGCATCACAGGTTGCCACCCACAGCCAACAGGTAGCCTCATTAGTGGAGAGGTTTCAACTCTCTGCAGGGGTGCAGCTGGTGTATTTTGCTGTCGCAGGCGACAGGGCGGTGTCGCATTGTAAATGTAGTTTTTTATGGCTTACAATAATATCAATTTATATTAATTTCTTTGGCTGAAACAAGAGATGAATTCTATCAAGGAAACTTGATACGTTTAACAGCCTTGAAATATAAATAGATTCGGAAGAATGCAATTAATCTGCTGTTTAGATGCATCCATACATTTATACATTCACATAAATATCTATCGATGATGGGTTGGTTTTACGGCATCTCAACACTTGTTGGATTATTTTATGATTTGTTTATTGGTTGGTTGGCTTACTATTTGGTGGTTGATTGGCTGGCTGGTTGGTTGGTTTTTACGGCATGTCAACTCCTATTGGGTCATTTTATGCTGGTTGATTTTTTTTGGGGGGAGGGGGTTGTCATCTTTTTTTCTTTTATTTTTTTTTTTGCTTGATTGGTTTTACGACATGTCAACACCTTATTAAGCTAATTTATGCTAATTTATTGGTTGGTTGTCTGGTAAGTTGGTTGGTTGGTTGGTTGGTTGGTTTTAGGCATATAAACCCCTGTGGGGCTATTCACACTTTCATGATGTGGAAGTTTTACGCTTACCCTTCACCCGGCCTCGGCTGGGGGTCCAGTGAGCTTCGGCCGTTGGATCGCTAAAGTAAAATTAATAGCGTCGATCCCAGTAGGCGTCCCCCTTGAGGGGAATGCCAACGGGATCGACGCAATTTTTATGTCTACCACCCATGAGCTTCGGCTTGTAGGTGGGCCCACATAAAATGTCCTTGTGTCAAGCCCTCATAAGTGGGGTGAGAGGCAAATACTCCCCTATTCTATGCTAATTAGTTGGTTGGTTGGTTGGTTGGTTTTTTTTGTTTAATTCGGGTTAGCTCAGTCGGTAGAGCGTTCGACTAAGAACCTTATGGTTCTTGGTTCGATACCGACCCTCGCCGACTCAGCGTATGAGTAGCACAGGGATCTGTGCGGTAAAATGGGGAGCTGATGGTGGGTGTGGCGCTCCACCTCAGACGCAAAAATAATCTTTGTTTAGCGTTAGTGAAAAGGGGATAGACTCCCTCGCTGATTGGCTGATACTGACTTTAGGCCACCCCGACGACTTTACTTTACTTACTTCATATTAACCCTTATTGGGCTATCTTATGCCAATTAGATGGTTGGTTAGTAGGTCGGTTGTTTGGTTCTATTGCAGGTCAACTTCTTACTTTCTGTGACTTCAAAACTTCACACAACAGAAAAGAAATTCACTAATGATATTTCATATCAACTTATAAATCTGATTTGCGGAACTTTATTTATTTATTAAATTTATGTGCATGACACTTAAGAGCTTTATCGATTACCACTGTTCAATTAGTTTTTTTCTCCAGATGAACATGTCAATATACGGAGTAAGCAATAATGTTAGGTAATTAGTTTACATTTTTATCTTGAAGAAATATCTATGAAGCTAATTAGTAAGCTCATTAGTAAGTTGTTTGTATTTGTTTTGTTGGGGGGTAGTGTTGTTTTTTTATTTCTTATTTTTGTTGCTTTATTTTAATTTGTAAATTTACATCCAGTATATCTTTCCTCATGTAACATAATGATAATTGTATATTCACTTTATGTCATTTTCAAGAACCATCTATAATCAATATATATATTATATATATATATATATATAATATGTGTGTGTGCGTGTGTGTGTGTGTGTGTGTGTGTGTGTGTGTGTGTGTGTGTGTGTGAAAAAAAAGGAAAAAAATATTGAATGGATAAAATAGGATTTGTTTTTTTTTTATTTAATTTTACTGACACGTGTTTCGGCCGGGAGTTTATCCATGCATATATGTATTCTAACTATTATTATTTTAAATACAAAATAAAATAACAATAACAATAATAGAAAAACTACATATATATATATTATATATATTATATAATATATATATATATGGTATTTGTGGAAAAAGTGACTTACTGGTGAAACAGGTCACAATGGTTAGTTGATGCAAGATTCAGAATGATAAGGCAGCGATATAACAAATATAAAGTGCTCTATACGTGAGTAGAGCAAATTTATTATATTATTACCGTGTACCATTATCATAATATATAAATGTATATATATATATATATATATATATATATATATATATATATATATATATTATGGATTATATATACTAGCAAATATATGCACCCTCCGGGTGCAAGTATTTAAGTTTTAATGCAATAAAATATTGTATTAAATTAGAAAGGCTAATGAAACTAAATAAGAATGCAGATAAAAAGTTTTGAAACAGAGGGAGTATAATCGAAAAATAGAACAACTGAAACTTACTCTTCCATCACTCTCGTCTTTCATTGTTATTTTTTCTAATTTAAGTATTTAGTTAAAAGAGGAAGTAAAAAAAAAATGACAGTTATTTGTTCTTGTTAATGGATTTCATTTAAGATTCATTGAAGAGATTGTTGCTTATATTCATTAAAATAAAACCAAACAGTTAGAAATCAATAATACTAATCACATATTTATTAAAATCACATTTTTAATATCAATATGCAAATTAGCCTTCCCATTCACATTGTAAACCGCTATTTTGTTGTATATATAAATATAATTGCATGTTGTTAGTATGTAGATAAGGTTAACAGTATTAATAATGTAAAACAATTTTATTAATAATTGAGGTATAAACTAAAATAAAATAAAATCATGGAGAAAGTGACGTAAATATCAAAAGGAATCGTAACTTGAGAGTAATGTAGTTTCGGTTACAGACAGAAAAAACCCACAATCTCCATTATAATAAGATATATTATGGATATGTGAGCCTAGCTTGTAAACCATTACACCACGATATGATGCCTAATGAGACATACCTGTATTTCATTAAACTCTTGAGACTCAGTGCTTTTTTTTGTTTGTTTGTTTGTCTGTTTGTTTGGGGTTTTTTTTTGTTGTTTTTTTTTTGTTGTTGTTTTCTTGTGTTTTTGTTTTTTTTGTTTTTGGGGACTTTATTTTTTGTTCGTCTGGTGTAGGTCAAGGATCAATTCTTAATCATTACACATTCTTGTGCCGGCATTAGGAAATGCTAAGAGTTTTATTTTCCTGTCCTTTTCGTCTTCCACTTGTTATTATCAGTCTCCGTCTGGCCGGCAGGAAACACGGACTAACACTCCCCGAAAGGGTTTTACACAATGGACACATTCAGTTTGCATTTTCGGGAGCAATTTTCTTCCGAAATATGGAAGGTTCCTTCAAGTGCACTTTTCAAAACAGGAAATAGATAGAAGCCATTACTTTTGAAGCTATCCCGTATATATATTATATATATATATATATATATATATATATATATATATATATATATATATGAAGGTAGGAGGGTTGGAGTAAATCTGACAGAATGTGGTAAAAAAATAGAATAGAGTTCGTTTTTGCTACTCCAATATATATATATATATATATATATATATATTGGAAAAGCAAAGACGAACTCGTAAGTGACATTCTTCTGTGGAAGCCATCGCATGGGCATGCCAGCGTGTGCCGACCGGCAAAGACATACATTGACCAGTTCTATACGGATACTGGATGCCGTGTAGAGGACCTCTCAAGAGCAATGAATGATAGGAAAGTTTGGCGAGAGATTGTCATGGATATCCGTGATGCCGGTGCGACATGATGAGGATTATATATATATATATATATATATATATATATATATATATATATAATATATATATATTATATAACCTTCAAAGAAAGAAACAATTTAATAAACCGTCATCCCGTTATATATTTATTTCGACCAGAAACTCAAAAAAGGTGTCTTAGTCTCATCAGACGGGTTTTACAAAATATATTTGTAAAACCCGTCTGATGAGGCTAAGATTCATTTTTTGAGTTTCTGGTCGAAATAAATATATAACGGGATGACGGTTTATTAAATTGTTCTTTCTTTGAAAATTGCTCTGTATATAATTTGATTTATTGATTATTATACATTGAGCTCTTTTTAGGGATTTATAAAGATCCTTGTATGCGTATATATGTTTGCACCTACAAGAGCAGACAGTATGATTGTACAGTGAGATCTGATGATCCCAACTAGAATCATCCCTTACTTACCAGTCATTTGGATTGCCTTATATTTAGCCTATGATTTATAGTCGTAGGAAATGGACTCGTCAAAGCGAGTTCAATTCCTGGACGAAGCTGTTGGCATTTCGCATAGCGCTAATACACTTGGGAAAGGTATGAATCCTACTCTCCCTCCAGCTATGGATAAATAGCAGGGCAGACTGGACTCTCTAACCATGGCTAGGTAACCGGTCTAGGAGAAGGAAAACTCTGAATTCAAACCTGTTGAACTCCGCTTAAGAAATTGACCTTGTGTCGCATCCTGCTCGTGCGGAGGGGTTGGTAAATATATATATTTAGCCTATGCGATTATTCAAACAAAGTCTTGGGGGTATTAAGTCTGAATAATCGCGATAAACTGTCAGTAATCAAGTTGAGTCTATGTTCACGCTTCACTAACTTAGATATAAATGCTCTATCCACAATTTTGAGAACTATTTACTTATACATATAGCACCCATATAATCAATACTATATATATATATATATATATATATATATATATATATATGTGTGTGTGTGTGTGTGTGTGTGTGTGTGTGTGTGTGTATGTGTGTGAAAATGTATACAAATGGATGTTACACTAGATGGAAGTTTATTATTAGTCGTAATATCGACGTTAGAACGCTTCGGTTTATAAAGAAACCTTCTTCAGGACAATATGAAATTAAATAATGACTATTTTATAACCATTGACAGTATAACGTAAATAATTAAGGAAATCGTGACGTCAGTTGTGACGTAGTTGCAGTTACAGACAGACAGTTACATAATCTCCATTATAATAAGATATATACTTGTATGAATTCGTGCGGAATCGATGGACCGAGTATAATCCTGGACGAGGTGGATTGCCTTTTTCTTTGTAATTATACCTATAAGTAAAAAAAGTTAAGTCTTCGGGGTGGCCTATTGTCCATATCAGCCAGACAGCGAGTGAGTCTATCCCCTTTCCACTGGCGCTAGACCACGGAGATTGTCTTAAGTATGAGGTATAGCGCCACATCTACCATCAGATTCTCCCTTTACCACATAGATCCCTGTGCTAATCATACGCTGAGTTAGAAAGGGCAGGTATTGAACCTGGATCTTTGAGGTTTCTATGCAGATCCTCTACCGACTGAGCTAAACCGTTTTCTGTCAGTAATGCCTGCATTAATTCATGACCTATGACAATACCTTTCTTCTTGATTTTCAATTCATTCCTATCATAAAATCCTTAGCCTGTGTGCACACACACACACACACACACACACATATATATATATATATATTATAATGTGTGGTTGAGAATAGAGGAAAAATGTGGATATAACAACACAAATAAATTCAATTGATATTTCGCCTATTATCGGCTTAATCTTTTTCAAAATTTTTACTAGATTTATAGAATAATATATATATATATATATATATATATATATATATATATATATATATATATATAAAACAATTTTTTTTTGTGATGAAACAAAAAAATACAGTGTTCAATCACAAATTGTGAGAGCTAATATTTATTTATTTTACAGAGTTTTCACAGATCAATGTTCATTATAAGCAGCGACCCAGGTTTCATGCCAAGGGGCAATCATCAGGTTGTTGAGCAAGATCCCATGGTGTTTGTTGAAGATCTTTACTCAATGTCACATTTTGGACCGCAAATAACGTCGGTTTCATTTATTCCATTCATTTGTATTTTATTCATTCATTTATTTTGCCATTAATTCTTAACTATATATATATATATATATATATATATATATATATATATATATATGTATGAGTAGTGGCTTACCGGTGGATACGGGTACGATCGTTGGGAGCGCACAGGATCCAGGGGTTAAGACGGTGAAAAAACAAATACAAAGTGCTCAATACAATTTAGAGCAAAATTTATTTAAGAAATGGATATAAAGTAACCTACTCGAGTTTCATCATCTGAATCGTCAGGGTTACATCTGCTGAATTAATCGAGTTTTTGATTAATATCAGTTGATACCACAATATATATATATATATATATATATATATATATATATAGAGGAAAGTGGATTGGAATAAATCCGACAGAATGTGGTAGAGATATGAGGAACACAAGGACAAAACTCAGACAAACGTATGTAGGATATATTTTGCTAGAGCTTTTAGCTCGGAATCATCAGTCGTTTTATTCACACCACATTCTGCCACATATATACGAGCAGGATGTGACACAAGCTCATTTTCTTAAGGGGAGTTTAAATTCAGAGTGTTCCTTGTCCTAGACTGGTTACCTATCCAAGGTTAAAAAGCCCAGTCTACCCTACTATTTACCCATAGTTGGAAGGAGATGTTTATCTTTCCCATGGGTAGTAGCGCTATGTAAAATACAAACAGCTTTGTCCAGGATTTGAACTCGGGTCGACGAGTCCATTTCCCACGACTCTAACTCTTACACCACGCGCCTATATAGCAATTGAAAATATCATTAAATCGCTTTTAGTTTTTAGTTGTTGATAATGATGATAGTGATGATGATTTTTTGATAGAATTAAGAATAATTACTCTTCTCGAGTACTTTTAATAATGAAAATAAAAAAATCAATGTTTTAAACATAAACTTTACGAGAAAACGAACAGCGATATTTAATTTTAATCAGCTGCATTAGAATATTTGAAAGAATTGAAATGAGACAAAAGGTATTACTTTAGATACATAAAATGTATTACTTTAGATAATTGTGTTCGATTTGAATATCAGCTCTTCACGAAAGAACGTATTTGTACTCTTATATTAGGGCGGGTTAAGAGCATTTCCATTCTTTGTTTCTTTTTATAAAATTTTACCTCAAAGCTTATTTCTTATATATATATATATATATATATATATATATATATATATTATATGTGTGTGTGTGTGTGTGTGTGTGTGTGTGTGTGTGTGTGTTTGTATGTGTGTGTGTATGTGTGCGTGTAAATGTGTATATATATATATATATATATATATATATATATATATATAAGAACACTACTTTTCACGAATGAGCGTATCCATACCCTTATATTAGGGCGGATCGGGAGCATTTCAATTCTTTGGTTTTTGGTGTTGTTTTTTTTGTTTTTTACAAAATTTTTACCACAGAGCTTATTTCATATATATATATATATATATAATATATATGTGTGTGTGTGTGTGTGTGTGTGTGTATGTGTGTGTGTGTGTGTTGTGTGTGTGTGTGTGACATATATAGAGATATATATGTATATGTGTATGTATATGTATGTATATATATTGGAACACTAGCTCTCCACGAAAGAATGTATACGTACTCTTATATAAGGTCGGATTATATTTTCATTTTTATGATTTCTTTATAAAATTTTACATCAGAGCTTATTTAATATACATATACATATATATATGTATATATATATGAGGAAAAATGGGAGTGAATCCGACATGTAATATTGTTAAAATTGAAATTTGTGTGTGTTTGTGTGTGTGCGCGTATGCGTGTACGTGAATATATATATATATATATGTGTGTGTGTGTGTGTGTGTGTGTGTGTGTGTGTTGGAACACTACCTCTTCACGGAAGAACGTATTCGTACTCTTATATTTGGTTGGATCAAGAGCCTTTTCGTTCTCTTTTTTGTAAACAGGTACTTTTGTTACAATGCCATATATCCTCGTTGGGTATATACACAAGTGTTCTTGTATAGAGAGAGTGTGTAGAGTATCATAGAGATATTTACTGATACATATAACTTACATGCTGTTCTGTCTAGTCGCCATGTTGAATTCTACCTTGTCTAGTCTTCTCTCCGGCCATGATGTCTAGTCTGGTTTCTTTTGTTAGTTCTTCATTACTTTTAAGGTCTTCTTCTAGGCAAACTCTTTTGGTCCTGCAATTAATTAACTACAAGACATATTTTCTTGCACAATATTTATTTGCCCATAACTCATCGCGCGTGGTTGTGTTCAACCGAAGTAGGGCGCCTCTATCTTACTTTACATCTCGGCTGCAACTGAGGACCTAACTATTTCTCACGTAACTTGCTGGTTTCCCGCCTCTGAGGTCAAAGTTTCCCAACGGTCTGTAATTTTCCATTTGGGCTCTTTGTATTCTCGCTACACGGTGTTGTCAATAATCTGTGCTACCACATAGATTATGCAACACTTTTTACAAGTCTTGTAAAACATCGCCGAGATGCATCAAAGGATGACAAATGGTTACACCAGTATCCTTACAGATTTCGGGTTTCTCAACATTATATCTGTTCCACTGACCTGGCATGTTATTAGGCCGCCTCCTTTCCAGATTCGCTCTGTGTAATTTACGAATAGATCATTAATTCTTTAATATTGGCCCAGGGATACGCAACAGCCGCGCAGACTTGCTTCGTACTTGTATACAATAGGAGACATGGAATTACCTAACTAAAAGTTAGTCATTGAATATGTACGCACTTTATTACGTTTCAGAAGGCGTCGTCAGTGATGTCAATACTTGGTTCCTCGGGGTGTTTTGGGTCTTACAACATCAGACTCCCCTCGCCAGGCGGATCCTATCAGAAAAGATTAAATTCTGATCCGCCCTCCTTGAACTCTAGTGAAATGTTTATCAATATCAACATTTTTAATTAAGGAAACCCATATTTTCGGCATTAAGTCCGGTGCCTGAACATTTTTTTGGATGGTCTTGACTCTTCTTAGGATTTCGGGACGAGAAAGAGTTAAATCAAGATTATTATACTTTTTACATATTGCACTTTTTAGCAATGGCTCTTAAGTAAATATATCAAACATTGTGATAATTAAGTTATCATACTTTAGTATATCCACAAGTCCTGCTAGTGACAGTAATCATTACACCACACATCTACAGAATGAATACCTATAGTATTTGTCTGTATGTTCAAATTTTAATATCTTGCACAGTTCTCAGTGGATCATTTTATCCCACCCAATCATGCCTAGTTTTAATGTATACAAAATGAAAGTAATGACTTCCTGATGATTCTATTGGTTGCCCATATTGATGAAATAATGACGGAAGAAGAAAGTGTAATTCGAACAGCCCCCCCTCCCACTCCCCATAATGCACTTTGATGCTAATAATTTGATGCTTTAATAACACAAGTCAGTTCAAATAAGAGTAGAATAAATCAATAGAAATATCTTTAAAGAATTATTTGAACTTGGATTGAGATTTAGATTTTCTCTTTGAAAAAAAAATCAAGTCAGACAGGGAGAAAAAAACGCATAAAGGCAACAGTTCAAGTAAACCGCTTTGATTTTTTGCTTAGAGGTGCAGTTCCTGTTTTATTTTTGCTGAAATGTACTTATTTTAGAAAACTTCGACTTTGCTATAAAAATAAAAAAAATCGATACCAAAGATACCGCATTTTCTTTTAGCAGAATGTTTTATTTTTATACTTCGCAAACGCCAGAGATTACTTCCCGTTACGTAAACAATTGGATGTTGCATGAATTAAGATATTCTGTTCAGAGATTTTCTCTGAAACACTATCACGAGGCCAACTTTATTTTTATAAGTATCTGATACATTTCCAGCCGGCTTGTTTTACTCTACGACCTTCTTCAGATGTCTGTCATAATGAGTAACGTTTTGGGATTTTTTTTTTCATGGGTGATCAACTCACTATTAATATTCATTGATGCGTTCAGTTAGTGTCCTCATCTTGGTTTCAACGTTTCAGTCGTTGCACCCACCAGATGTCTACTTTGACCAATTTCTAACCATGTACTGAACTTAGTAAGATTTAGTAAATAAAGAGACACACACACACACATACATACATACATACATACATATATATGAGAGTACGTAAATAAACACTGTGTTTATTTGATATGGCTTTTAGCCGACAATTTTTGGAGGATATGTGCTTAATTGAAGTCATACCTAATTTTTGAAAATTAATTAGTTAATAATTAATGAATTTAGGCGGGCATATATGTTCAAATGTAAGGCTAAACAAATGGAGAAAATGTCAATCCCTAAATGTACATTTTGACATATGCTGATGAGACCTAATAGGTCAAAATGTACATTCAGGGATTGTCATTTTCTCGATTTGTTTAGCCTTACATTTGAACATATATGCCCGCCTAAATTCATTAATTATTAACTAATTAATTTTCAAAAATTAGGTATAACTTCAATTAAGCATATATATATATATATATATATATGTGTGTGTGTGTGTGTGTGTGTGTGTGTGTGTGTGGAGGCACGTGCTGTAATGGTTAGAGTCGTGGGAAATGGACTTGACGACCCGAGTCCAAATTTCTGAAAGTTTACATTTCACACAGTACTAATACTTTGGGAAATGGTATGAATCCAACTATTCTCCCTCCAGCTATGGGTAAATAGTATGGCAGATTGGGCTCTTTTACCTTAGTTAGGCAACCCATCTAGGAGAAGAAAAAACTCTTAATTCAAACCTGTTAAACTCCGCTTAGGAAATTGACTTTGTTTCACATCCTGCTCGTGTGGAGACGTTGGTATATATATATATATATATATATATATATATATATATAATGTGTGTGGGGGGGGCTCTGCCTGATGAATGCTTAAAAAGTATGAAACCCAGAGTCAGAAAAAATTCCCATGAATATATATATATATATATATATATATATATATATATATATATATATATATATATATATATATATATATATATATATATATATGCGAGCGAGCAGGGTGTGACACAAGGTCAATTTCTTAAGTGGTATTTAATAGGTTTGAATTCAGTTTTCCTTCTTCCATGCTGCATCCCTGACCAAGGTTAAAGATCCAAGTCTGTACAACTATTTACCCATAGTTGGAGGGGAATAGTTGGATTCATAAATTTTCCAAGAGTATTAGTACTATGTGAAATGCAAACAGTCTCGTCCAGTATTAGAACTCTTCTCGTTGTGTCTATTTCCTACGATGGTAACCATTGCTCTTCATGGGCACACCGGCGTGAATTCACCGACTGAACCTCTGCAAGAGGTAAAATCCTACAATGGGGCCATCTGTTGATCGTGGGTGGCGATCCTTAATGCTTAATGACGGAATTCTGGTGGCTGAGCAGTCCATGGCGTGCAATACAGATTGAATCATGGGCTAAATAATAAACTTGATCAAGAAAAAACATAAGCCTTGTTAGCTTAATTAAAATCAATGTGTATCCTAAAAGAAACCCCAGTATAATAATTAAGAAGAACAAATAAGAACTCAACTAAACAGGAACATGTCGGCCAAAGAAGTTAAAAGAAAAATGAACAGAGAAGAAGCAGTAATGAGGTTAACAAGAATCAAGTAAGATCATCCTCTCTCTCTCTCTCTCTCTCTCTCTCTCTCTCTCTCTCTCTCTCTCTCTCTCTCTCTCTATATACCCGATGTTAGATGCATAACATTAATATCGTCTTTCTTCTTCTTCTTCTTAAAATAAAAACCTTCCTTGTTTAATTGATGTTTCATTGTTTTTTAAATATTTTTTTAAAAAAACATAGTCTGCAATTTCAAGACTAAATAGAACAAATTAAATATCATTAACGTTTTAATGCCATTTGTGTTATTCCCTTAAAGTGCTCTAAATCTGTTGTCCTTTTGCCACCTTCCCACTCCAAATGTGTCCACCTTATTGTTTGTTTTTAATACTTAGTAAAAATACTAAGTTATTTTATCAAAAACTTCAAATAATTTCTGTTAATTTTTAATTTTCTTCCGTTATTTTAAACCTAATATTTTGTATATCTACTTGTCATCCTCCTATCAGAATAATATTCTTAATTCCCATCCCCCGGGGCATTGTACACTGACTTTATTTCTCAGAAGCTAAATGTTACAATTTATGCGAGCTATAATTGTTGACAGACCCTGTAGAGTTTAAAATAGGTCAGTTAGAATTAAAAAGCTTAGGCAGGTAGATTTCCCTAACCACTGGGTTATGACCCCCAACTGAACCCGGTACAGATAACGTGGGAAGAGTTAGTTGTTAGAGATTAGATTCAACCCGGCCATCAGAGGGTTTAGACGTGATAGTCCTAAAAAAATCCTTAAGTTATTTTATTAAAAACTTCAAATAATTTCTGTTAATTTGTAATTTTCTTCCGTTATTTTCAAACCAATTATTTTGTATATCTACTTGCCATTCTCCTCTCAGAACAATATTTTTTTTATCTCACCCCCCCCCGCGAACATTGTACACAGTATCAATCAGATGTAAAGAATGAACATAAACCGTAATTAGTTGTGTATAAGATTCACTAATGATTGAAAAATAAAACAAATTCATTTATTTATTTTAAAAAATCTTCTTTGTTTAAATTGAAAATGTGCCTTTATCTCATACTAGAAGTAGCTATCCAGCGTCACCTGGGTAGTGGAGGGGGCAAAAACGTTAGTCTCGCAGATCCGTAATTACTGAATCACGAGTTGAATCCTCGTAGGATACCCCATGAAAATCCCTACGTAAAAAAAATCTTGAATTGATCCAGCCTGGTGGGTGTCAGAAAAAAGGCTGCAAATTGAAAAGAAAAAATGAGTGTCTCCTATTTGAAATATGAAATGTAAAAAACGATCCATTCTGTTACTATTTAAATTTTATTCTCTAATTATCTTCACGAATATAAATCAAATCTTCATTAGTTTTTGCTCAGAAAGCAAGATCTTGTGATAGTAAATATGCATATATACTTACTTTGTCGTTAATTGTTTTATTTTCGTAATTTCCTCCGGACATGCACACATGTATACGAATTTGTTCCCCATCCACCTTATTCGCCAGACCTGGCCCCCTCTAACTTTCTTCTTTTCCACCAGATGAAAAAGCGTTGGCTGGTCGCCATTTTGCCAATGATGATGATGTCATAGCTGCACTCGAGGGGTTTCTTGAGTCCCAAATAAAAGAGTACTTCTATACTGGGATAAAAGCGTTTCAGTGCCGTTGGAGCAAGAGTTCAGCTATTGAGAAGGAGACTATGTTGAAAAATAAATGTTCAAAAATCTTTTATCCCTTTTAGTTTTTCTGATGCTTAAAACTTTTCATACACACCTCGTACATACATACACACAACTGCCCTTTATATATATATATATATATATATATATATATATATATATATATATATAGAGAGAGAGAGAGAGAGAGAGAGAGAGAGAGGCGAAAAAACCTTTTTTTAAATAAAACCCTTCATTGTTTAATTTATGTTTAATTTTTTTCCAATTGAAATAAATCACTAAGTAGGACTGGGCCTATTCTAGTAGTCACCATGTTTTAATTCAGAGTGTTCCTTTTGCTAGACTGGTTGCCTAACCAAGGTTAATGGGCCCCTACTATTTATCCATAGCTGGGGGAGAATAGTTGGGTCCATACCTTTAGCAAGGGTATTAGCGCTAGATGAACTGTGGCTTCGTCCAGGATTTGAACTCGGGTCGACAAGTCCATTTCCTGACCACTGCGCTTCTCCTCATTGTCTCTTAAACAAACAAACAAAATGAATACCACAATTTCAAGACTAAATAAATCAAAATATCGTTTATTTCCTGAACATTTTAATGATGTTTATACTAACAGCTATAGAGAAAATAACAAAGTAAAAAAAAAAAAAATGTTTAACCATTTTTTATTTCGGAACAGTGGTAATCAGGTTTCATTTAATTTCTTATGATCTCTACTTTTTGGATCATCAATTAAAATAAATTGAAAATAGAAATATATTTTTTTGGTATTTTATTTATTGGCTTGAAAATTTGTCTTTATTTCACACAAGCTAAATATTTTATAAAAATTCCTTGATGTTTCATTGTTTCTTAAATAAATTTTTAAAAAATGGAGAAAAATCTCAAGATTAAATAATCCAAAATAAATATTTATTTCCTGAATATTCTAATGGTACATTTGCTATGCTACTAACAGCTATAGAAAGAATTTAAAAAAGTTTGTTTTTTTTAAATTGATTTCAGGCCCATTTAAAAATTTGGGAGGGTTAAGATTTTTTTTTCGGGATGGTTCCGATTCAGTGATGAAAAAGGAGCCTGGATGAGTGCTTATAAAAACAAAATAAGTACTTTCTTTGTATAGGTGTGCGCATGCGTGACCCTCACCCCCACAACAGTCTCTCCGTGTTTGCATGTTTTTTTGTTGGTTTTTTTTTTCAAACAAAATATGCTGTTTACGTTTTTAATTCTTTTCAGACAATCTTTAAGTGTACAATTCCGTTGTTCGCGTATCCGGAACCAACAAGATCATAAGACCTTGCACTCGGTCCCAGTGTGAGAAGGTGCGACTGCTAGCAGCGGGGATGAACGCGTTTTGGCTCTGGCTGGCGGTGGTAGTGACCCAGTGTCACTCTACTTTCGCTGTTTGGCCCGAAAATCCATTTGAAGCTGTGGTAAGTAAGATATATTACTCTCAAGACAAAACTACTTTTCTATGACATATGATCGTACAATTTTCGTGATTAATACGAGGGTGAGTCAAAAAGTAATACCATTTTGTTTAGGACAGGTATAATTACCAACACAGGTACATGTATCATACATCAAAATGAAGGTGGTCCTCTATGGATCACATCCCTACTCCTCCATATAGTCACCGTTCTCCTCATTAGCAATGTTCCACCTTCGAATGAGAACATTCTGCACCGTAAAATTCTGTTGACTGTTCTTTGAGACACTTCTTCACTACAGATCTCACTTTCTCGTCACTGAAATCATGTTTGCCTCTCTTCGGCCCCATGAAAGAGGGTTTGAGAGGCAAACATTATTCCAGTGACGAGAAAGTGAGATCTGTAGTGAAGAAGTGGCTAAAAAACACGTCAACAGAATTTTACGGGGCAGGGATACATGCTCTCATTCGAATGTGGAACAATGTTATTGAGAGAAACGATGACTATGTGGAGAAGTAAGGATGTAATCCATTGACGGCCAGCTTCATTTTGATGTATGATACATGTTCCTGTGTTAGTAATTATACCTGTTCTAAACGAAATGGCATTACTTTTTCACACACACTCGTTTTTTCCTAAAGGTTGGTAATTTCTCCCTCGTTTCTGAAAACATTTCTTTCCAAGAGAGAAAGGTCGAATGTACTTTAATTTTTCGGTCACTTTCGCTTTAAGATCAAAAACCGAAAATTAGAAATAATTCAATTTTATTTACATCTAATTAACATTTTTAGTGAAATCTACATCGGCTTGTTTCGAAAACCGAGTGTGGTTGGTTGGTTGGTTGGTTGGTTGGTTGGTTAGAGTTTACTGGTTTATTTAATGGCGAAGAAGTTTTTGTTTTATCCATTCTTGTTGGGTATTCAATCTTTTTTCAAACTCATTTTTTTTTTCAAACTCAGTTCTTTAGTAGTCATTTATTTTTATCTATCCATCCCATAGATGAGACTCTAACTCCGAGTCAGAGTGGACCTAGGATTCATGGCGATGAAGGGGCACTCCACATTCCCCCAAGTTTCAGAATTGGAACTTAACCACTAGATGCAGTTTAACGTCATACCCATTACACTAAGACCTCAGCCACCGCCTTCTAGCACATATACGATAAAGTTGGAGATTTGCCATAAGGAAAATCGGGTTTGAACAATCATATAATTATTGTGTAAAAAGAGCTGGTCACGTCTTTCTCTCTCAACACCCAGAGAAATGTTATGCCAAAGACGTTTTTGATTTGTTCATTTTTGTTGGGTATTCAATTCTTTTTCAAACTCAATTTTTAATAGTCATATTTGCATGTATTTAACCCATAGATGGGACCCTACAGGTACTACCACTTTGGGTCAGGTTGGAACTAGGAGTAATGGCGATTAAGGAGTACTCTACACTCCCCAGAGCTTCAGAATGCAGTTCAACGTCATATCCAGGATACGAACACCCTCGGCCATCGCCTCTAGCACATATATGATAAAAGGGGTTGGGAGTTTGTCATAAGGCAAATAGGGTGGAGACAATCATTTGGTAATTTTTCCACCGCTCCTGACCACCAAAAGTATAAATCCTGATTATCTGGTGTCGCTTATCCGCCACGCCAATATAAATTATCAAATCTACCCCTTCTCATAGTAATAGCACTCATACGAGATATCGTATATATATATATATATATATATATATATATATATATATATATATATATATATATATCGTATGAGTGCTATTATTATGTTTTGTAGTTAGACGTTGTTTTATGGCGTTAGTATCTGCTTGTGTCTGTGAGAAAGAGAGACAGAGAGAGAAAAGGAATACAATGCGGAAAATCAAATTTACTAGGAAAACTATGCGCCCCTGGGCGCAAATATTTAAGCTTTAATGTAATAAAATATTATATTAAATTAAAATGACTAACGAAACTAAATAAGAACGAATATGAAGATATTACACTTATTTTAATGTTATTTTAATTGATTTCTATATAAAACTATATATAGGATTGCTTTTAATACATTTGAGAATAACAGCAACAGTAAATAATTATTTATGAAACGGAGGTTTTGTTAAAATCATTATGCAAATTATTTCCACCATATACTATAATATGTAATATGTAATATCATTATGTAAATCATTATTTTTTAGATATATATATATAGCATATTTCAGTATTTTAAATGCATTAATAATATGGGCAGTTTTGTGACAAATCTAAGTTAAACTTTAAAAGAGACATTTATAAATGGCTGTTGTGTTTATGTATGTATGTATGTATGTCCGGAGAAAACTACGAAAATAAAACAATAAACGACAATATATATATATATATATATATATATATATATATATATATATATATATATATATATATATATATAGTGAATATCCCCAGAGCTTGCTTATTGTGCAGAAATAATGAAGATTTCATTGATACCTGGAAAGATATTTAAAAATTAGGATTTGAATAGTAAGAAAAAGGGAAGTCTTTGGTTGCGTTCGTGATTAAAACATAAATCAATTATATAAGACCAAAACAATCAATGGATCTGCGAGACTAACTTTTTATTACCCCCCACCTCTACGCAGGCAACGCCGGGTAGCCGATTCTAGTCATTAATGAATAAGATGCTACTTCAGATAAAATAATAATTATTTCATAATCTCTGATAATATAACTTAAATAACTAAGAAAATCGCGACGTCTGTGGTGACTTAGTTTCGGTTACGGATAGACAGTTACATAATCTTTATAATGATAAGATGTGTTTCTCTATAAGGATAGCGTCATAAGAAATGAAATTTTGTTTCTAAAAATTGATGTTTATACGGGGCAAGGGAGAAAGAAATGTGTCACTTTATTTTATTTTTCAAAATCAATTTATAGATTACTTTGTATTTTATAGATATACTAGCTAAAGTAACCGGTCCATGACCGGACTAAAATGAAATTTGGAACACCAGGGAGTGAGAGAGAAAGTGGAAGACAGTAGTTAGAGAGGGGGTAAGAGGAAAATAATTCTTGAAACTTGTGTTTTTTTAAGTCCTCTAAAATTTAAAAGAAGAAAAGAAGAAAGTATTTTCTGTTTTTTAGTTTTAAATCATTACTTAATGTAATACACGTTATCGTAAGTATACCTAATTTGTTGAAAAATCCTTGTTTTCACAAAACAATTTTAACCCCCTTCACAAAAAATTTGCTAAAAATCAGGTAATTATCCGATTTTAATGAAATTTTCATTATTGATTTATCAATGAATGGATTTTATAATGAATCAGTTATTTTATTTCAAAACTTTCTGGGCTTTTAAGGGCATTTAACTTTGACTGCTCCCTTCTATTTTGGGGGCTCAAAATATCGATGGGGTTATATAATTTTGAAAGTAATTACAGTATGAATAAAAAGACAAAGACCGAAGGTGTGAATAGAAGAAAAAAATTAAGGATGATATTCTGGTAGAAAATAAGTACAGAAAATCGGAAAATAAAATGAAAATAAGAACTAAAAAAATAATTTTTCGAGATTTTTTAAAAGCATTTAAATTATGTACCAGCAAAATAGGTAACGTGATCATTTTAGGCTATATTGAATATTTTTGAAAATTTTTTTTTTTAAGAGTTGTTACAAAGAAAAACTGTTAATTCAAAGATCAAATTATCCGATTGGGGAGCAATTCTGAGACTTAAAAAAATCAACTGATATAATTTTTCAGACTCTTATCTTTATAGAAGAAACGTAAAAATCGTTTTTTCCGGTTAATTTTTTCATATTTCATAAAATAAAATAGGTAGGTGTAGACCTCGTCAAAAATATTTCCCCTAATATATTTTAGAAAAAAACACTTACAGACAGATTTTTATTAAAAGGTAAGTAATTTTTTTTTTCATAGAATATTTTTAAAAAGCCTGTAGTCATAACTTGTTTTGCTTCTTTTTTTTTTTTTTTTTTTTGGCTACGTTAAATTTCAATTGATTTAACGGTACAAAAATGTAAACCTTA
The DNA here is from genome assembly GCA_023376005.1 of Doryteuthis pealeii. Taxonomy (NCBI): domain Eukaryota; kingdom Metazoa; phylum Mollusca; class Cephalopoda; order Myopsida; family Loliginidae; genus Doryteuthis; species Doryteuthis pealeii. The sequence goes on from CM042166.1 coordinate 66,200,456, forward strand.
TTTTTCGTTTATAATTCTTATTATTTCCGTAAGCTGAAAATTTTGTTAAAAAATCATCATGAATTTTAAATGTTTTTTTCTTTCTAAAGGGCCAAAAATTTTCAAGATAATATTAACATTTATGCAAGTTTCATTGTGTTAAATACAGAGGGGGTAAATTTCACAGGGAAAATTGGTGGTACCTACATTTCAATAATTAATTGGCTATTATCTTATTTTTAAAAAAGTAATATTTGTTCTATTTAATTTTCAATAGATTTTTCGGCAAAAATTATTAGAAATCGATACTAAAGTAGTTTTTAAAAAATGTTGTTTTTTTTAATCTAATAATGACATTTTAAACTTAACATCATGATACTCATATTTAAAATGAATTTTATATATGAAATTATCATAGCAGAAATGCCTAATTAAATCAGATATTGACCGAAAACATCGTTTTAAATGTATTATAAATAAATTACATGTGTAATATTATTTGGCTTTTTTTACTGATGTTCATAATATAACTACTTTTCAAGTTAGACAAAAATTTAACCTTAAATAATCGATTTAGTTAATTTTAATTCGTTTTTAAAATGAAAAGCAGACGAAAAAATAGGTATACCTACGTACCTAGAAAAATATTTAGTTGCTTGAAACACCCTTTTATTTTTACGTTTAGCCCTTAAAGAAACTCTAACAATAACAGAAGCTAAGAATTAAAATTGTGTTCATATGAGTACTTGAAAGATTTCGCCATTTCATTCAAATGAAAAAGTAACCAACCGTAAACTTTTTTTTGAAACAATTTTAATTTTTCCACAATTTTTTGTACTTGACAACAATTCAAATCTAGTTCTTAATTGCTTGTTGAGTTAAAGTTAAAAGAAATATATTCGTTTAATTTATATTTCGTTTTTACTTCTAAAGATGTAACGATAAAAAGAAGCTGAGAATGGAAAATTTAAATTCTTCGTGTATTCAATACACTGTATTGGAATATCTATTTTTATTGTTTAAAAACGTTTTCAGTAGATCTCTAAAAAATAAAGCCTTTTTTTTACCATTAGTATTAAGTACAAAACAACAATTTTCATAAAAGTTCAAATGTCACCTATGAAATCTATGATATTTAATGTAAATTTTTAAGAACTGAAAAGTTGTACTTGCTTTTCGTACTTACATATAAAGAAATTCTTGAAATGTTCAAATAACTGGATATCGTCGGAAATACTTGAAATATATTTCGTCTCACATCTAATTGTTGAGTATACACAGAAAACTTAAATCCAGTCGTTGCCATCGATTAAAGTGGTTTTAGAAAATAATTAGTTAACAAACCCCTCGCCTCCCTCAAAATAAAAACAGTTTCTAAGGACATTCGTCAATTTTATTGTTATTTTTAACCCTTTAAAACACTAACAATAAAAATTAATAATTAAATTAAAGAGTTAAAAGTCATTTTATTAACCGTAAAAAACTGATTTTCATGATATTTTTATTTACAATTAAGATATTTTTTTAATAATGTAACCGTAAAGCGTAAATTTTAATTTTTCTACAATTTTTATGCATTACAAAAATTAAAATTAAAATGAGTGTACAATTTAAGAATATGGACAAATTAAGTCTGGAAAAAAACCTTATTCGTATTATCGGCTATTTATCAGCTATACTAGCAATTTTTTTTAACTCGCTGTAAAAAATAATTTAATCTATAAAAGCATATACAAATTACATATTCAGAAAGACTATTTCATCTTATTATTAAAGATATAAATATTTTAAAGATTAGATCCTAAATAGGCGAGAGATTCCGAGCTAACTGGTATAGACTGCACTGTTTGTATCGCAATAATCACAGGCAGCATGGCTATCCGAAGCCATTTTTTTTTTTTTAACTCGCTGTAAAAAATGATTCAATTAATAAAAACTCACACAAATTACATATTTTGAAAAAGTATTTTCTTTTCTTTCTAACGATATACAAATTATTAAAGATAGGACCATAGATAGGCCATAAATTCGGAGCTAAACGGCTTAGACTGCAAAATTAATTCATTAAAATCAAAACTTCGCTGCTGATATCGCTTTAACAATAAGCAGGCAGAGACAATATTTTATTATCAGCAGGGGCTGGTATACGGACAGTTCCGCAAATTGGGTGATTTTGGCTTAATTAATCGATTACATCCCTTAATCAGTAAAAACCAATAACCAAATTTGACATGTTTCTTAGTTAGAAGGATATTAATGTGTATGCAAGATTTAAAATTTGAGTGACTTCCCGTTTGGAACTTATACGTCGACACGTACATACCAAAATATCTCCTTTATATATTAGACTGTATCGGTTAAGTTTTGGATATTATTGAATTGTCTTTTTATCTCTTATATTCCTTTAGAATGACTATAACATCGACATTATTAACATTTTTTAAAAATAGGAACAAAAATCTTCACGTCGTAGTTGCATGAAAACGCTCTGATACATATGACTACTACCATTAATTTACGACCAGGTTTCTTCTGTGCACGTGTGTGTGTGTGTGTGTGTGTGTGTGTGTGTGTGTGTGTGTCTTTCAATGCGTGTGTATCTGTGTCTATGTGCATGTCTGTTTGTGCGGCTGTGTTTCTGTGTGTGTCTGTGAGTCTGTCTGTGTCAGTATGTTTCAGGGTATATGTGTCGGTGTGTGTGTGTCTGTGTGTATCTGTGTGTGTGTTTGTGTGTGTGTGTGTGTGTGTGTCTCTCTCTCTCTCTCTCTCTCTCTCTCTCTCTCTCTCTCTCTCTCTCTCTCTCTCTCTCTCTCTCTCTCTCTCTGTGTGTGTGTGTGTGTGTGTGTGTGTGCGTATCTGTGTCTTTGCGCGTGTGTGCGTATCTGTGTATGTGTCTGTGTCTCTGTGTGCGTCTGTGTCCGCACATATGTCTCTGTTTGTCTGTCAGTGTTTGTGTCTCTCTGTGTCCGCGTATATGTGTCTGTGTGTTTGTTTGTATATATGTATGTGTGTATAATAAAAATTTACTGCTCTATTGAAGATGGCGGATCGAATATTTTTGAAAGACTTTTAAGAAATTTTCCAAACGGCTAAACTTTTAAACTTTTGTCGGTTTGCAGAGATAATGTTTTAGCAGAATCGATTGGTGGTATTTTTTTGTTTGTTTGTTTGTTTATTTGTTTGTTTTTTGTTTGTTTAAGCGTATCGTTACTTTCACGGAAGACTGCGTGCCATGTCAGCTATGTTCCCTTTTTGCATCTCGCAGTGGGCCATATTGGCAGACGAGACTTCGCTGTAGAAACTTAACATTTTCTTTCAATTTTTCTGTAGAGTTTGTTTTGTTTTTTCTTTTTGTTTTTGATTGTTTTTTTTTGTTTTTTTGTTTTTTTATGTTCTTTTGTTATTTAATTTGTTTTTTATTTTGTTTTTATCTTTTGTTTCTTTTTTGTTTTGTTTTTTTAGGGGGCTATGTGTGTTTTTAAAGCATAGATAGATAGATAGATAGATAGATAGATATGTAGAGAGTGGGGTAGATGGGAACAGACTGAGATAGATAGATAGATGGGAACAGATATAGATAGATGTGAACGGACTAATATATATATATATATATATATATATATATATATATATATAGAGAGAGAGAGAGAGAGAGAGAGAGAGAGAGATGTAAACGGACTAAGATAGATAGATGTGAACAGACTGATATATATATATATATATGTGTGTGTGTGTGTGTGTGTGTGTGTGTGTGTGTGTGTGTGTGTGTGTGCGAACAGGCTTAGATAGATAGATAGATGTGAACAAAAGGAGCGGCAGTTGTGAGTGTTTTGTGAGCCGACAATAGGCAATAAAATCTCCTTTTGAAAAAATCGAAATCGTCGCTGTGTAGACAATAAATGACATGCAAGGGATTGAAAAGCAAGTCGAGCTGATCAGATTTTTATCGATCCAAAAATCGATAAATAAATAAATAAAAACAAATAAATAAAAATAAAACGAGGATACATTAAAAAAAAAGGATTCCTACTCATACGCTCAGATATCTTGTGCCACAGTTGTCTGACAACGACAACAAACAAAAACCTTCCTGTCTCAAAGTCGCTTGCAAACTTTCTTTTTACATTCTACCGAACAAAAAAAAAAAATACCCCCTCACTGGTCCCGTAACCTGGGGTGGTCGTGGGCGGGTGCTACTTATCTAACATGTCATAGACAGGAATAACCTGACAGAGCCCACCATCCTCCAGGTCTACTAGTCTAAATTCAGAAGTTTTCTTCTCCTAGACGAGTTACCATACCAAGGTTAAATAACCAAGAGCTGACGGTAGGTTTGGCGCTCCGCCTCAGATGCTAAAAACAATCTCCCTGGTCTAGTGCTAGTGAAAACGGGATAGACTCCCTCGCTGTCTGGCTGATACCGACTTTAGGCCATCCCGATGACTGATTTATCCTACTTTGTATAATCTTGGATAGAGATAACCTGACGGGAACCACGTATTGTTGCTCCTTCCGTCGCATGAGCTACGATTTTTGCATTAGGGTAGGTCGATTTTGGAACTGTAATGTCTCCTATGTTGCGAATGTTGCAAGTTAACATAAAGAATTACCCCACAAAATATTTTTCAAAACTTTGTCTTCTTTTGGGGAAATAGATTTCAGTCTTTTAAAATGTTATCCCTTTTACAGCTTAATTAATGAGGTAAAAAGAAGAATACGGAGTTGTCGGCGATGATGTGGGATATTTTCAATTTTAATTCTAGTTATAATATCTTATTCGTTTCATCTTAGTAAAATAAATTTCTGTTTTAAATATTGAAATTGCTAAATTTTCTAACTAATTCCTGGGACAAATGTTGCAAAAACGAGGATTTTAGTGCATTTTAACTGACGATCTTTGATGCTATTTCCTCAAACAATGGTGCAAGTAAGAGATCTAGTTTTTGGTATCAGTATTTATTATGGCAACATACAACTTCTGCTGCTTGAGAGAATTTGATATTTAAAAAACGTGAAAAATCAACCTACTCTATTGGGCATGGATTCCCACGTTAAAAAGATCTTGTATCGTAAGACAGGAAGATACTTAGTTGAGTCCCCCACTCACCAGGGACCAGTATTAGTATATCGGTGTTATCCCTCATTCACTAGTCCCGTAACCTGGGTTGGTCGTGGGAGTACTACTTATGTAGCTTGTCTTGGATAGGAATAGCCTGACGGAGCCCATCCCCCTCCAGGTCCACAACGTATTGAATTCAGTTTCCCTTCTAGTCCGGTTACCATAACAAGGTTAAATAGCCCAGTCTGTCCTACTATTTACTCATTGGCTGACAGTAATAAAGATATCTAAAAAAAGATCTTGTAACGCATCCCACCCTGGTGGGATGTCAGGAAAATACCTGGTTGAGCCCCCCACACACCAGGGACCAACATCCATTATATCTCTTATTCACTAGCTCTGTAATCTGGGTTGGTCATGGGGACGCTATTTATGTAGCACTAGCAGCGGCTACCTAGCGTCGCCTGGGTAGAGAGGGATTTTTAAAGTTAGTCCCGCAGATCCATTATTACTGAATCATGAGTTGAATCCTCGTGGGATGCCCCATTTAAATCCCTATGTAAAAAAAAATAGACCTTGCGTTGATTCATCTACTCAAAAAGAAATATTAATGTCTACTATCTAAAATATTAAATGAAAAAAATCCATGCTGTTATCATTTAGATTTTATTTTTTAATCATCTTCACGAATCTTATTATAATGGAGATTGTGGGTTTGTCTGTCTGTAACCGAAACTATATTACTATACAAGTCACAATTCCTTTAGTTATTTACATCACATTCTCCATGATTTTATTTTTTATTTAAACCTCAATTATTAGTAAAATTGTTTTACATCATTAAGACTGTTAACAATATCTACATACTAATAACATGCAATTATATTTATATATTCAACGAAATAGCAGATTACAGTGTGAATGGGAAGGCTAATTTGCATATTGATCTTAAAAAATTTGATTTTAATAAATATATGCTTATTATTATTGATTTCTAATTGTTTGGTTTTATCTTAATAAATATGAGCAAAAATCTCGGGGATAAATCTTAACAGAAATCTATTAACATAAAGAAATAACTGTAATTTTATTCTTTACTTCCTATTTTAACTAAATAGTTAAATTAGGAAAATTTACCAATGAAACACGGGAGTAAGGAAAAATGATGGAAGAGTTAGTTTCAAAGTTGTTCTATTTTTCAATCATACCCCCTCTGTTCAAAATCTTTTTATCTACATTGTTATTCAGTTTCATTAGCCTTTATAATTTAATATGATATTTTATTATAAAATTTAACTTAAATACTTGCACCCGGAGGGTGCATATATTTGCTAGTATAAATAAAATCTATTATTTTTGCTCAAAAACCAAGCCCTGGTGATATTTAATGTGTATATATATTTACTTTGTCGTTAATTGTTTTATTTTCGAAGTTTCCTCCGGACATACAGATTCACACAACTGCCTTTATATATGTTGCATGTCTTAGACAGGAATAACCTGATGGAGCCCATCCTTCTCCAGGTCTACAATGTTTGAATTCAAAGCTACCTTTCTCTTGCACTAGCCATCGCATGAGCTTCGGTTCGTGCGTTGCTTCCTACATTTAAAAGACTTTGTGCCAAATCTCGGCCTGGTGGGAGGTCTGAAAAATACCTAGTTGAGTCCCCCCCCCACACACACACACAACAGTGACCAATAGTAGTATATCCGTGATATCACTCATTTAATAGTCTCGTAACCTAGGTTGGTTGTGGGGGTGCTACAACAGATTCCCTTGACTCTCTCTCTCTCTCTCTCTCTCTCTCTCTCTCTCTCTCTCTCTCTCTCTCTCTCTCTCTCACTTCTATCCGCATTAACTCATAGTAAGTTCTTGTTGTAGTTCTTGTTATATAGGATTACCTACTTAATTAGGAATTAGTGTGTATCTGAATTCCTGATGGAATAAATATACTATTACCAAGTACTTGACTTTGACTCTTATTCACTATTATTACCCACTTCTCTTTGTGTGTGAGTAATTGGCCACCTTTACTCACAACACAAAAGAGGAATCTCATCCTCGTCGCCACTTTTGCGTCGTGGTAAAGGCGGACAATTATTCACACACGAAGAGAAGTAGGCGATATGTAATAATAGCGAATACGAGGAAAGGTCAATTACTTGGTAATAGTATATTTATTCGATCAGTAATTCATATACATACTACCCACCCTGTTTGTCTGTCTGACAGCTAATTTATAAGATAGAGGCAACCATTCTTTCATGGTCTATAGAGGAGGTAGTTAATCCTATACAACAGTTCTCTATATGGCATCCAGTACCTGCACAGTGTAGATGAATGTAAGTTTTTTGCTGCTCAGCCAACACTCGCGTGTCCATGTGTTTGTATGCACAGGAAAACATCGCTTATGAGTTCTTTTTTTATTTATCCAGCGGTGACCAGTATATCTTGTCCACCTTTCTTGGATAGTTTGTGAAATAGAAGAAATAAACTGATGGAGCCCATCCCCCTCCAGGTTTACAACGTTTGAATTCAGAGTTTCCCTTCTCCTGCACTTGCCATCGCATGAGCTTTGGTTTGTGCGTGGCTTCCCACGTTAAAAAGACCTTGTGTTGCATCCCGGACTGGAGGGAGGCCAGGAAAATACCGCTCAGAGGTTTCCTTCTCTCGGACAGGTTGCCTTACCAAGGTTAAAGAGCCTAGTCTGCCCTACTATTTACCCATAGCTGAATAGAAAATATTTAGATTCATACCATTCCCAAGATTATAAGCGCTATGTGAAATACAAACTGCCTCTTTCAGGAGTTGAACTCGGGTAGCCGAGTTCACTGCCTACGACAATAACTGTTACGCAACGAGCGCCTCAACAGTCTACAGTGGCCCATAGCTGAATGGAAAATATGTAGATACATACCATTCTCGAGGATGTTAGTGCTATGAAAAATGCAAACAGTCTTTTTCAGGAGTTGAACCTGGGTAGCCGACTTCACTGCCTACGACGATAGCCGCTACGCTACGAGCGCCTCCACAGTCCACAGTCCACAGTGGCGCAGTCGGCGTATTCTACAACTCCAGTCAACTGGATGGGGATTGGGAAACATCATAAATATGATTCCGATACGTTTTACAAACCGAATATAAAAAAAAGAACAAAACAATTTATCTCCGCTTTTCTTTGCAATTTACCCCACCACACACACACACACACACACACACACACACACACACACGCTCTTTCAGCGATAGACTGCGTTCGTTCGCAAAAGTGAAACAGCTGACTGGCCAGTGTTGTTGCCCCAGTCACCCGAATCTACCACCCGCTCTCCGGTACTGTAAGATTCACGGACATATTCAACCAGAAAGAAAGAACAGAGAAGACAAAAAGTCTTGGCAAAACGTACGTGTCTTCTTGTCGCTTCATTTGAGCCAGACTCCGTTTAGTTATGTCGAAGAAAATGACAAACTTTTTCCAAACATATTTCCATTAGAGTTGGGATATATATATATATATATATATATATATATATATATATCGCTCTTTTTTTCCCCTTTTCTTTCTCCGATAAGTCATTTCTTTCTTCATATATATATATATATATATATATATATATATATATATATATATATATAGTCATCCACAGACACGTGTTTCGAGTTATCAAGTCTCTTCAGTGTGGCTAGATATTTATGAGCTACCTACAGCCGAAATATAGAAACACTATCGGTGCAGCATCAGCTTAAACGCTCGGCTATCGTCACCCACAGAATGCGAAGGTGATTGTAAGTGTTTTAATACACACATCTGTATGCATGTAAAGGCTGCCATAGAGTATATTTGAGAATCTGTGTTACGCCTCAAAGATACGTGGTTCAAAGTTAACTGACCTGAAAAAATGTGAAAGTTTTTAAATAAAGTAACTGGTGCATTATATATTTTATTCAACGCTGAAAATGTCATTAAATTCGGTTAATTCCCTGATTTTTGGTATTTTTTCTCTTTCGGTACATACAATGGTGGAATTTAGGTCCGTTAAGTTCGATTTAACTAAAACTACACCTGTTTTTTTCCAAGATAAACTCCACAATACTTAACAACGTTATCCGGTAATTCCTGCTTTCTCAGAAGGTTCCAAGGATTTTAACAGAAAATGAAGCTATTTTTTCCTTATTTTTTATGCTATAATTAAATAAACGAATCATCTATTTTTAGCACGGCAACTCGAGCAGTAAATTTAGCACTTGATGTTATTTCTGAGAGTGAAGATGAAAGATTCATTAACATCATTCCCACCCCACAACCCTATTCTCTCCTGCATCCATTAAAAATAGAAAGAAAAAAAAAGGAAAACCCTTTAAGAGTTAAAACATTTGAATAAAATCGATTTTATCAGTCTAAGAAAAAGACAATATTTTATTTGGCAGAATTCTAAGTCACACGAGAATTGTGGGTAATGACAAAACTATTTCCTCTTCTAAGCTTGGATTAGATTTATTTTTCGGTAGCTTAAAATAATCCATACATAGAATCAAAAATTATTATAACTAATTCAAACCGCAACTTAACAAGTTTATATATATATATATATATATATATATATATATATATATATATATATATATATATATATAAATCGTGATAAAGAGAAAAACATTTTCGCTTGGATTAGATTTGGATATCAGTAGCTTAAAATAATCCATTCACAGAATTAAGAATTATTAAAAATAATTTAAACCAAAATCTAACAAATCTCTCTCTCTCTCTCTCTCTCTATAATATAATATATATATATATATATATATATATATATATATATATATATATATATATATATATGGCGTAGTCAACGATTAAAATCAGTTGAATAAAATTGATTTTATCTGTCTTTAAAAATACATTTTTATTTTGCTGGATTCCAAATCACATATTCATTTTAGACACACTTTTTTGTTGCTATAATAATAATAATAATAATAATAATAATAATAATAATAATAATAATAATAAACTAGCACAACGAGAATACACAGCTAGACACGACTGGGTTGGAAGGTGATCCACTGGGAATTATGCAAAAAATTAAATGTTGAGCATACAACAAAATGGTATATGCATAAACCAGAATCTGTTCTTGAGAACGAAACGCATAACATTCTTTGGGACTTTGAAATAAAAACGGATCACCTTATCCCAGCAAGAAGACCAGACCTAGTGTTGATAAACAAAAAAGAAAGAACTTGTCAACTGGTGGATTTGCAGTTCCAGCAGATCACAGGGTGAAGCTAAAGGAAAATGAAAAAATGGACAAATATCTGGACCTTGCAAGAGAACTGAAAAAGTTATGGAAAATGAAAGTGAAAGTGATACCAATTGTAGTTGGTACACTTGGAACAGTCCCAAAAGGATTAGAAAAGGGCTTGGAAAGTTTGGAAATCAGAGGAAGAATTGAAACCATTCAGAACACTGCACTGCTGCAATCTGCCAGAATAATCAGAAGAGTCCTGGAGACCTGAGGAGACTTGCTGTCACTCAGACTCCAGTAAAAGACCATCAGCTAATGCTGATGTGAAAACTCAAAAAGAGCAAATATAATAATAATATAATAATAATAATAATAATAATAATAATAATAATAATAATAATTTGTTTGCATACAGTTATATGGTTTCAAGTATTCCTTTCAAATACTAATAACTTATTCAAAATTATACGATTTCCAGTAAGTATTCCTATTTAATAATAATAATCATTTGTTTGCACACAGTTATACGGTTTCCGATATTTCTATTTAACACAATTAATTTATATACAATTGTATGGTTTCAATTAACTAGTACTATTTACTGATAATAATAATAAACATTTGTTTGTACATAGTTACATATTTTCAAGTATTTCTATCAAATACAATTAATTTATACACAATTTTATGATTTCAATGGTTGGCTGGTTGTTTTATTTTACGGCTTATCAACCATTTAATTTAATGTTGAATAAAGTCATTTCGGATATCAGGTCGCTTACAGTTCCTGCTGTTGTTAAAATGGTCACCCTTCTAAGTGTTCAACAGGCTCATCGCTGCTTAACGTCGGGAATCGGTGTTTTCAATGTGACTTGGCTGATAGTTATATGATTACAAGTAACTATAACTATTTATTTAAGAGCACAGAACCCCTTGACACACACACACTCTCTCTATCTATCTATCTATCTATCTATCTATCTATATCTATCTAACTCTATGTATCTTGATCGACCTATCTATGTCTGTCTCTGTCTGTCTGTCTGTCTGTCTGTCTGTCTCTCTCTCTCTCTCTCTCTCTCTCTCTCTCTCTCTCTCTCTCTCTCTCTCTCTCTCTCTCTCTCTCTCTCTCTCTCTCATACTATCGGTCAATGCTCTGTTATGTTAATGACTTAATAATACAATCTATGTGACAAATTACCTTCTATCCCTTCTGATGAGGTAAAAATGTTTATAATCGAAACGTTCTTGTGATGAGAAAAAAAACTCATTTCAAAATGGCTAATTTCCCTGCCAATTTCGCCCTATTATCTGCTAATGCATATTTTGCATTCGGTTCTGCAAAGATCGCTTCCTGTTGCCAAAGAACCATTAAATTTTGGTAAAATGTTCGGAATAATAAGCAGGAAAATTTGTCAATATGTTATTGAGCGAGGAATAATAAGGAATGATAATTCGATTTAATAAGAAAGGAGTTATGGTAATTAGTAAATGTCGTCTGAAGTTCTGCAAGGAAGCATTTTGTAGATTGCGACTAATACGCTAATCTTTGGGATTTATGGAGATAGATGTGAATAGATGTGAATAGATAGATAGATAGATAGATAGATAGATAGCTGTGAACAGGCTGCGATAGATAGATAGATAGATAGATAGATAGATAGCTGAACAGCTGAGATAGATAGATAGATAGCTAGATAGACAGGCTGAGATAGATAGATTGATAGATAGATAGATAGATAGATAGATAGATAGATGATAGATAGATAGATAGATGTGAACAGGCTGAGATAGATAGATAGATAGATAGATAGATAGATAGTGAACAGGCTGATAGATAGATAGATAGTGATGAGATAGATAGATAGATAGCTGTGATAGATAGATAGATAGTAGATAGATAGATAGATAGAGATAGATAGATAGATAGATAGATAGACAGATATAGATAGATAGATAGATAGATAGATAGATAGATAGATATAGATGTGAACAGGCTGAGATAGATAGATAGATAGATAGATAGATAGCAGGCTGAGATAGATAGATAGATAGATAGTATTTTGTATTTTGGCAGCATTTTTTTTCTTTTAAACATGTTTTGTTGAACTCTACTGATGATTCTTGTTTTTTGTTCAATCCTTTCTGTCTGGCAATCTTTTTAATGTCAGGGTGGAACTGGTGTAGCAATCCACCAAAGGTTTCATTTCGAGCGCTTTCGGCATGTCTATCTGCCATCTTCAGGTGGGAAACTGATGGAATGTTTCAGTGTCTCGTTTAAAAAAAAGCAGTAGCGTAGGAATTGGTAGTGGGAGGTAGTAAGAATTGGTAGTGGGAGGTAGTTTAGTAGAAATTGGTAGTGGATTCAAACGAACGATAGCAGTAGACATTTTTGTAGGGGGGGGGTCATTCCTACGCTACTGCTCGTTTTTTAAACAAAACGTATATTTATCAGTCATCCACAGACACGTGTTTCGAAGTTTACTTCTCATCAGTGCGGCTCGACATTTTAAACGCTACCTCTAGCCGGGATCGAAACCCAACAGAATTTTCGTCTGATAAGTTCCTTACCCTTGCGGCTATCAGCGGGCCGTTAGTCTAGGATGAACAATTAATTGCTACATACTTTACGGGCGGTATGTTTTTACAATCACCAGAGAACTCAAATCTGTAAACAGACGGGTCACGGCTAATGCTAAACGGTGAAGTTACAATTAATGTCCCCCCATAGTGCTCAACCATTGGGAGTGGGAGAGAGGAGAGAGAGAGAGAGAGAGAGAGAAGGGTGATGGGGGAGAGAGAGAGATAGGAAAAGAATGAGATAGATAGATAGATAGATAGATAGATCCTTAACCCCAAAGTGAAACTCAAACAGCGTCACCCAGGATTCGAACTTGTCTTGTCGAGTCCCTTTCTTAAGACGATAACCGTTACGCGCGTAAATCTCTCAAATCAAAAGGGAAAGAAACAGTATGACTTCTTATCTATATCTTTTTCATTTTATTTTATTCATTCATTTTTTCCCTGAAAATCCCAATCCTGATTTCGTTTAGGGCCTCACAAATCTGTCAGTATGTTATGCTGCTTTAACAGGATGAAAAATGTCGGGATTTTGTTGGTTATTTTGTTTTTGTTTTTTTTTTTTCAAAATGTTTCCTTGTAAAGTATACCCACTCTAAAAGGCGTATTCCACCTGTTCTAATATCAGACAGGCCCCGTCGGTTGGGGATAGTATACGCTGCTTGTATCCCCTTCAAGAAGTAAGATCCCCTCCAAAATAGGGATTGTTTTGGGTATGACATGAAACTGCATCTTATGTTCTGGTTAATGTGGAGTACCAATTCATTTCCATTACTCTCTGGCCCTTTATTTTACGTATCTGATGTCATTCTTTTTCCTTTCTTTCTTTCTCTTCTCTTTCTTTCTTTCTTTCTTTTTAGTCACTTTCATTCTTTTTTTTATTTCTCTTCTCTTTTTCTTTCTTTCTTTCGTTTTAGTCACTTTCATTCTTTTTTTCTTTCTCTTCTTTTTTTTCTTTCTTTCTTTCTTTTTTTGTCACTTTCATTCTTTTTTCCTTTCTCTTCTCTTTTTCTTTCTTTCTTTCTTTTTAGTCACTTTCATTCTTTTTTCCTTTCTCTTCTCTTTTTTCTTTCTTTCTTTCTTTCTTTTTTACTTTCATTCTTTTTTCCTTTCTCTTCTCTTTTTTCTTTCTTTCTTCTTTTTTGTCACTTTCATTCTTTTTTTCTTTCTCTTCTTTTCTTTCTTTCTTTCTTTTTCACTTTCATTTTTTTTTCCTTTCTCTTCTCTTTTTTCTTTCTTTCTTTCTTTCTTTGTCACTTTCATTCTTTTTTCCTTCTCTTCTCTTTTTTCTTTCTTTCTTCTTTTCTTTCCTTTTTCCTTCTTTCTCTTCTCTTTTCCTTTCTTTCTCTTCTCTTTTTTCTTTCTTTCTTTCTTTTTTGTCACTTTCATTCTTTTTTCTTTCTCTTCTCTTTTTTCTTTCTTTCTTTCTTTTTAATCACTTTCCTTCTTTTTTTCCCTTCTTTCTAGTCTCTCCTATCTTTTTTACAATATAAACAATTCCCTAACGTCTAGGCATGAAATAAACCCAAACAGGTTGGCATACCGTTCAAGTCAATGAATATATAATATCAAACATCAAGTACCAAAATGTTCGTCAACTTTTAAGAAATTGCTAGATACCTTGTGTGGTATAGTGGTTAGCTAGTTAGGCGAGCAGAACTTTACTAACGAATTCGATTCTCCCTAAGTGTCCCCCAAGTAAGTAAAATTGGTGAAGAGACCAATTGTTGGTGTCAGCCGGACAGTGAGGGAGTCTATCGCCTTTTCAATAGCGCTAGACCAGGAATATTGTTTTTCGTCTGAGGTGGTCGCCACACATACCATAATCTCCCAACTTAACTGCACAGACCCAATTTGCATTTCACATAGGGCTAATGTTTGGGAAAGGTATACCTCCAAATACTCTCCCTTCAGCTAGGGATAAATAGTAGGGCAGACTGGGCTCTTTAACGTGGGTTCTTTAACCTGGGCTAGGTAACTATTCTAGAATAAGAAAAACTCTGAATTCAAACCGTTAAACTCCGCTTAAGAAATTTACCTTGTGTCCCATCCCGCTCGTGTGGAGGGGTTGGTATACACACACACATATATATATATATATATAATATAATATATATATATATAATGGAGATTATGTAATATCTGTCCGTAACCGAAACTACGTCAGTACTGACGTCACGATTTTTTTAGTTATTCATCTTCATTAGCATCTTATTTATTAACGATGTTTCTATTAAAGCCTAGCTGAATTAGATTTGCCTAAAAAATGTCCATGTTATTAATGCATTTAAAATCCTGAAATACATTTTATATATCTCTAAGAAATAAAGATTTACATGATATTCGCTGGGAATAATTTGCATAATGTTTTTAACAAAACTGGGTTTAATAGATAATTATTTGTTGTTAGTGATTTCTAATACTATCATGTTATTCTCAAACTATTTTTTATATTCGTTCTTATTTAGTTTCGTTAATCTTTCGAATGTAATATGATATTTTATTACATTACAACTTGAATACTGGAACCAGGAACCTTGTGGTTTGAATGTGGATTTTTACCAAACTAGCCCCATCTTAGGAAATAACAACTGTTTTGTTAGTGATTATTTGTGTGTGTGTGTGTGTGTGTGTGTGTGTGTGTGTGTGTGTGTGTCTTGTTCAGCGACGAAGAATTGAGAATCTAGGCAAGAATTCCAAAAGAAAGCTACTAGAAATAACATCAACTCAAATATTGTCAGTTCCGTTTAGGATATCTTACGTCATGGGTGCATTGATGCAGGAAGGCCAAGTGCCAACTCTCACATGGAGAAATATTTCTTGGAAACCGGTTCGAAATGATCAACACAAAGGCCTTGCAATCTGTCAATATATATCACCTTACGGTATTCCTGAAAATGTCTGAAGTGTCGGGACGCAGCAAATCCAGCGAGTATTTCTCGTCCGAAAAACGCGGTATCGACATTTGGTATTGGATATTTTTCTTGAGTAAAAAGAAGATGGAAAAAAAACAATAAAAAGACAAACAGTTTTCCAGTGACAATCAATATTCTGATTTCGACGAGACCAGGCATAAACTTACAGATAAAACTCGGAGTTAGAAAGAATACGACTGTGTTCCATTATTTCTTCAATCATTTTTTGCCTATCAAATCATCTACGATAAACTCGGCTTCCATAAAAACAAGAGTGCGGATAATATTCCAGTCTTCCTCTTATATTCCTCCATAATAATGGTACATATTCTAAATGCTATTTTCTCAGATTACAAAAGCGACACAGAGTACTAAGTATATTTATTACATAACTTGTAAAGTCGTCCTCGGGGTGGCCTGAAGTCGGTATCAGCCAATCAGCGAGAGAGTCTATCCCCTTTTCGCTAGCGCTAGACCAAGGAGATTAGGTTTTTGTGTCTGGGGTGGAGCGCCACACCTACCATCAGCTGCTTACTTTACCACACAGATCCCTGTGCTACTCATACGCTGAGTTGACGAGGGCCGGTATCGAACTAGGAACCTTGTGATTTCTAGCTCTACTGACTGACACATGAGTTTTACATGTGATCTAAGATTTGAATATCATGTCCTTAAGATGATCATTATCATGACGAAAAATTCAAGAGCTCGATTTTTCATATTCCGTAAAGTGTGGTTTAGCATATCGACTGGAATAGCTACAGATGCTTTCTTTCAGTTCTGCTGTCATGTTGGGGTTACCTGAAGGATCGGGTATACGCAGGCAGACCCCACACGACAGCGGAACTGAAAGAAAGCATCTGACTGCACTTCTGCACTGGTCTACTAATTTTATAGACTAACCATCTGTCAGTATATTTAAATTAAATGGAATATAACTCGGACGAAGTGTTAGGGGTTGGAAGCCATCTTTTATTCTGTGTCCAGACTAAGGGCGGTAACTCTTAAGGGTTCAATAATATCACACCATCCAGTGTAATAGTGTAATAGATCAATACATATCACTTTACGGTTTTCCTGAAAATGTCTAAAGTGTCGGGATGCAGCAAATCCAGCATATATTTCTCGACCGAAAAACGTGGTATCGACATTTGGTATTGAATATTTTTCTTTGGTAAAAAAAGAGGAGAAAAAAAAACAATAAAAAGACCTATAGGTTTTCAGAGACCATCAATATTCTGATTTCGATAAAATCAGGTATAAACGGACAAACAAAACATGGAGTTAGGAAGAACACGGCCTGTGTTCTATTTGTTCAATCAATTTTTTGCTTTATTGAAATCAGCTAGGACTGCGTTATCATTGCCACGGTTATTGTTTCCCTCTTGTTTTCTTCATGTTTTGTTTTTGTTTTGTTTTGGTTTGGGGGGGGGTTGTTGGGTTTTTTTGTTTGTTTGTTTTGTTTTATGTTTTTTTACGGCTGATAATATGTGTACCAGTCTCAGAGAAGACAAAGAGAGTTTTCAATTTTAACTGTTGTTTTATTTTGTGGTCTTCTGTATCTTTGTACTTAATTTATTTTCGGTTATATCCTACAAGTCTAACATAAACAAAGAGGAACCACTCTTGACTGATAAATTATTTATTTATTTTCCCATTAAACTAACCCTAAACCCTAACCCTAAACCCTAACTCTAATCCCGTCATCTTTTTTTCCTAGTAGATCAATAAATAAATAAATAATCTATCAGTCAAGAGTGGTTCCCCTTTGTTTATGTTAGACTTATAAGAAATAATCTTATTTTCTTTGATACAATCGACGCTCAAGAACATCGTAAACTAAAATGATAGAATAACAAAAGAATGAAATAAATGTATAAAAACAATTTAGACATAAAGAAAGAAAATTCCTATTAAAATTTCGCTTACCAAACTTTTACTTCCTCCTGAGTTGGGATTAATGGTGATGTTTTTTCAAAGCGTCATAGAACTTATGCCATAAGTCGTAATATCCGTCGGTTTAGCTCAGTCGGCAGAGTGTTCGGCTGGGAACCGCAAGGTTCCTGGTTCGATACTGACCCTCACCAACTCAGCGTATGAGTTGCACACGGATCTGTGCGGTAAAGTGAGGAGCTGATGGTAGGTGTGGTACTCCGCCTCAGACGCTAAAAACAATATCCTCGGTCTAGTTCTTGTGAAAAGGGGATAGACTCACTCGCTGTATGGCTAATACCGATTTTAGGTCACCCCGACGACTATACTGATATTATCAGTAGTATTCAAATATTGGATAACTCGTTCTGTTATAATATGTACAAATATTATGGATAATAAAAAAAGGGTTACGTAAACACTTGATTGCCCTGACTAAAATCGAGATTCCTGATTGGCTGCTTGGTTTTTATGATGTTATGAGGCTTCATAAATACTCTGGCATTCTGCAGTAGGATTGCAACAAGGTTAGATCCGTATAGAGTTACGGCTTTCTTGTTGCCTTGTCTTACCAATTCAACAATGATTGGAACTTAGTATGTCTATTCTACACCAGTGACAAATAAAATGCTGAATTGTGTTTATTATCAAATCTGAGATACAACATTTTGAGTACAGAGAAATCTCAACACCAGTGAATTAATTTTTCAACATTCTAGTTATTTGCAGCCATTTTTTACATACACATCTAAGTTGAAAAATAGTTAACACACTTTACACATATTTTTGATATTTCATGGACGATGGTCAAATAGTTGGGCAGATAGTCATTTAATCTTAATGAGGCAACCAACTCTGTCGACAGAGGCTGTAGAATACACTAACTGGACTTCTGCACTTCTCTAGTAATTTTATAGACAAACCATCCAATGTAATAAGTAAGTATAGTCGGGGTGGCCAAAGTCGGTATCAGCCAGACAGCGAGGGAGCCTATTCCCTTTTCACTAGCCTTAGACTAAGGTGATTGTTTTTTCATATAAGACGGAGCGCCACACCTACCATCAGCTCCTCACTTTACCGCACATATCCATGTGTTACTCATATGCTGAGTTGACGAGGACCGGAATCGAACCAGAACCACGAGGTTCCCAGCCGGACACTCTACGGATTGAGCTAATCCGGCCCTCTGAAGTGTCGGGTTACTGCAAATCTGCTTATATTTCTCGTTCAAAAACACGGTATCGACATTTTGTATTGGATATTTTCTTTGGTTAAAAGAAGGAAAAAAACAATAAAAAGACCAACAGTTTTCCAGAGACCATCGATATATTGATTTCGACTAAACCAGGCACAAACTCGTAGTTAGGAAGAACACGGCTGTGTTCCATTTGTTCAATCAATTTTTTTTGCTTTATTGAAATCAACCAGGACTGCGTCATTAGTGTCACAGTTATTTTGTTTTTGTTTTGTTTTCTTACGGCTAATAATATGTATAAATATTATGATTAGTAAACAAAGTTACGTAAAAACTTTATTATCTAAAATCAACCATTCGGCTGGTGTTGTACGCTGACTGTACATCTATAGAGGGGTAAGACCACCTCAAATGTGGCCACCTGTTGGTCGTGGGTGGGGGACGGAATGACATGCAACATTCCACTTTGACCCTTAATTAGGCAAGACGGGCGGTCGGATAGCCCCCCCCCGATCAATCGGCTGGTCACATCGTCCTATATGATTGTCCCGGTTGTATTGCTATTATGGCAAACCCCCAACCCTTTTATCATATATGTGCTACAAGGCGATGGCTGAGAGTCTTAGTTTCATCGGTAGGACGTTAAAATGCATCTAATAAAGAAGTTCCAATTCTGGAGAGTGTGGAGCGCTCTTTCATTGCCATTACTCACAGGTCAACCCTGACCCGGAGTGGTAGTACCTGTTTGGGTCCCATCTATATATCAAATAAAAGAAAATGAGTAAACAAAAATGGATTTTAGAAAAATAAAAAAATAAAAAGAATTTTCAATACCCATCAAGAATGAATAGAACAAAATGTCTTCGGCATAGTAAGTAAAAGTAAAGTCGTCGGAGTGGCCTAAAGTCGGTATCAGCCAATCAGCGTGGGAGTCTATCCTCTTTACACTAGCGCTAGACCAAGGAGAGTGTTTTTGTGTCTGAGGTGGAGCGCCAGACCTACCACTAGATCCTTACTTTGCCGCACAGATCCCTGTGCTACTCATACGCTGAGTTGGCGAGGGCTGGTATCGAACTAGGAACCTTGTGGTTTCTAGCCGAACGCTCTACCGACTGAATAAAATAACCTCATAAGGGTTGAAATGCCGTAAAATCCCCAAAAGAAAGAAAGACCTCTTCCTATCTATTTCTATCTCTCTTTACTTTTTCCTTCGTTCATTTTTTCTTTTTTTACACACACACACACACACACACACACACACACACATATATATATATTATATATATATATATATATATATATATATACATATGTGTGTGTGTGTGTTAAAAAATCAGTGTACTGATAAAATAATTCAAACGAGCTAATATCCAAGAAATACAGCTGACTTACCCGTTTCGTTTGGATTAATTGGAGTGGGTTAGTGTGTGTATATGTGTGTGTGAGTGGATCAGTGTGTGTATGTGTGTGAGTGGATCAGTGTGTGTATGTGTGAAAGTGGATTAGTATGTGTATGCGCGTGTGTGTGGATCAGTGTGTGTATGTGTGTGTGTGAAAGTGGTTCTGTGTGAGTGTGTGTAAATGATTAGAGTCTAAGAATATTCATATAGTAACTGTTAGTCGTTGGCTTCCGGTTTAGAAAGTAAGGTAGTTAATTTTGACTTGATGTAAAAAAAAAAAATTGAAGTTAATGGATTTTGATTAGAAAGAGATTTAGAAAATTATTTACTTGAGAGAACTAAGAAGTGGTTTTGTAATATTTTAAATTAATGAAGTTTAGAGGTATCTAGGTAAATTGCCGTAGCACTTTTGTACATTTTTTGAATAATTCTTTAATTGTAAAGAGTCGTGGGTAATTGAATTTATTTATACTAGCAGGACCTGGGGATATACAACAGTATGATGATTTAATTAGTACAACGTTTGATATGTTTACTTAAGAGATATTGCAAAAATAGTTCAATATGTAAAAAGGATAATAATCTTAATTTAACTCGGTTATTTCCTATAACTCCAGCATAAAAAGGGGAACCACTCTGATTGACTGATAAATTATTTATTTATTTATTGATCTACTAGGAAAAAGAAGACAGGGTTAGGGTTACGGTTAGGGTTTAGGGCTAGGGTTAGTGTTTAGGGTTTAGGGTTAGTTTAATGGAAAAATAAATACTCTATTAGTCAAATCAGAGTGGTTCCCCTTTTTATGTTGGAGTTATGGGAAATAACTTTTAACTCTCTGTCTGTCTGTCTGTCTGTCTGTCTGTCTCTCTCTCTCTCTCTCTCTCTCTCTCTCTCTCTCTCTCTCTCTCTCTCTCTTTCCTTCTTTTCAACTTTTTATTATGTTCGATTAAAACAGATTAGTGTTGTCGCTTCCACGCGCCCACCCTCTCTCTATCTTTCCCATGCTCTCTTTCTTTCTTTCTTCCTTCCTTACATTTTTGTGTGGCATGTCCTTTTTCTTCCCTTTCTTTCTTTATGATGAAAACAGAATAGTCCATTATTTAGCTGAGGTGACGACACTCCTAAGAAATAAGAATTCGGCGGATAAGCAACACCAGATAATCAGGATCTACATTTTTGTATGCCATATTAGACGATTTGAACGGTCTTCTTTTTAACCAGAGTGTGTTGCAAGAGGATAACGGTCGTGCAAATAAGGAACGTGTGTATTAATATATAGATATTATTGTATGTTTAGTGATGTATATTAGGGTAGCGTAGACATAAAATCAACGACCCTTGGTACCTGTCAGTTTCTCGCCTATGCGTTCATCAAACCAAATGCCACTTTACCAGTGTGGATCTCATGCTCAAACGACAGGGGATAATTTTAGACAGGAGCACTGAACTGGAAGATTTAATATTGGGTAATTTTCGCCTTTAGTTGTCAAAATTCCTAGCAAATAAGGCAATTTGAGTAACCTCCCTTGACTTTCACTTTGAACCAAGACGGTAGCTATTTTGAAAGTCTCCGTGCGAAATAAACAAATCTTAGAAACTTTTTCGAAAACACTACAACTGCATGCTTTAACACAAAAATATCATAAAATGTGTTCTTAATAACAATTAAGTTCATTTCAGATAAATTTATGCTAGGAATTTAGCCAACTGACTTTCACTTTGAAACAAGACGGTAGCCATTTTGAAAGTGTCCGTGCGAAATACACAAATCTTAGAAACTTTTCGAAAACAATACAACTGCATGCTTTAACACAAAAATATCATAAAATGTGTTCTTAATAACAATTAAGTTCATTTCAGATAATGCGCACGCACAATTTTATGCTAGGAATTTTGACAACTAAAGGTGAAAATTACCTAATATCAAATATGTCTTTTTTTTCCACCGTTGTCGGGGGATTTCATTTTTTTTTTTTTTTCTTTTCTTGTAGAATTATTTACTCCGTTATGGCTACTTAGACCCGGATTATTCCATGGAAGCAAACCCTTCCAGATTTCTCCATTATGCTGTCAAGAATTTCCAGAAAAAATCAATGATAAAAGTAACAGGTAAGCCATTCCGAGTTTCTTGCTTTCTCTTCAACAACATTTCAAAATGGAACCGGGAGTCCCGGTGGCGTTGTTACTACGCCTCGGGGTCTCTTCTAAGTGAATATCTATGTCAATCTATTCATCTGTCTCTCTCTCTCTCTCTCTCTCTATATATATATATATATATATATATATATATATATATATATATATATATTATATATTATTATTTATATTTTTGCTTGAAGGCAATTGCAATGCGTATATCGCATAAAATTCAATAATTATAGAAGATAATAATGACAAGTGAATTTCGGTAAAGAATTATTCGGTACATCGGTACGATGTTCTACACACCGAATAATATATACTTTATTTCAACAATGCTTCTAAAAAAAAAAAACATCCAAAAATCTTATTTCCTTCGCCGAAGAGCATAAGGCCCGGGTTTGTTATTATTCACTCAACGTCCGGTGCTGTATCGTGGCCGATCCTGCTGAAGTCCCGGTTTCGATTTCTGTCGGAGGGAAATCGTTAGTATACATCGCTGATGAGACTTAATAAAGTTGAAACAGTCTGTACGATGTTCTACACACCGAATAATTCTTTACCGAAATTCACTTGTCATTATTATCATCTATAATTATCGAATTTTATGCGATATACGCATTGTAATTGCCTTCAATAATAATAATAATATATACTTTATTCCAACAATGCTTCTAAAAAAAAACATCCAAAAATCTTTATAGAGAGAGAGAGAGAGAGAGAACGGAAACATTGTTTGTTATCAACATATTTGCTTGAGGCATTCTGTTTATATTGGTTTGGTGGTCGGTTTTGAAGGTTATCACAATGCAAGTGTAAAGAAAAAAAATAACTATGGTGTTGTTTGTTAACCTGTAATTTTATTTTTAAATAGAAATAAAAAATATTAAAAATATTAAAAAATTGCAGGTTAACAAACAACACCATAGTTACCTTATTTTTCTTTACACTTGCATTGTGATAGCCTTCAAAACCAACCACCAAATCAATATATATATATATATATATAGAGAGAGAGAGAGAGAGAGAGAGAGAGAGAGAGAGAGAGAGAGAGAGAGAGAAATTGATAGATAGATAGATAAAAGGGTATGAAAACACACAATGCTGTTAAAATAAAAATATTTTATATCATATTCATAGCTAATATGAACAATATTTCGATTTATAAAAATCATCATCGGAGCTTATTTTTAATCCGGACTCATCGAGAGAGAAGCAGAAAATAATTTAAATTCAAAACGGAAACATTGTTTGTTATCAACATATTTTGAATTTTAAATTGTTTTCTGCTTCTCTCTCGATGAGTCCGGATTAAAAACAAGCTCTGATGATGATTTTTATAAATCGAAATATTGTTCAGTATTAGCTACGAATATGATATAAAATATTTTCATTTTAACAGCATTGTGTGTTTTCATTCCTTTTTATCTATCTATCTATCTCTCTCTTTCTCTCTCTCTCTCTCTCTCTCTCTCTCTCTTATATATATATATATATATATATATATATATATATATATATGACATGGTTGTAAAAAAATAAATCTACTGGGTTTTTTGAAGCATGAAAAAATAGTGAAACTAATAATTCCAGAAAAGTCGGCTGTATTTCTTGAGTTTTAGCCAATTTGAATTCTTAATTTCACTATTTTTTCATGCTTCAAAAAGCCCAGTACATTTATTTTGTCTGTTTCTTTTGTTTTTCCTTGTTTGTCCTTAATTGTTTACATTCATTTGTTTGATTCCAGGTGAAATCGACGAGTCCACAATGCATCAGATGCAGAAGAAACGCTGCGGA
Source organism: Doryteuthis pealeii (assembly GCA_023376005.1). Lineage (NCBI taxonomy): Eukaryota > Metazoa > Mollusca > Cephalopoda > Myopsida > Loliginidae > Doryteuthis > Doryteuthis pealeii. The sequence continues at coordinate 66,224,697 of CM042166.1, forward strand.
GTTCCGGACTTTTCCCGTGAAAAGATGAAAAAAATATTTCACACGACTGAGATTAGATTCGTGCTGAGCAAGAGAGATGCAACACAAGGTATGGATTACACCCCTTAGACTGTCGTTACTGCGTTTTGTTTTTGTTGGATCGTTAAGGTGGCAAAAGATACACAGAGAAATAATGTGCTTGAGATATATTTTATTCAGCACTTGTATCCGGTGCTAAAAGATACTTATTACATAAAAACAAGAAGTAGAACAATTCACAAAGACAAACTTACCACACCTACCATCAGTTCTTACTTTACCGCACAGATCCCTGTGCTACTCATACGCTGAGTTGGCGAAGGCCGGTATCGAACTAGGACTTTGGTGTTTCTAGCCGAATGCTCTACCGACTGAGCTAATTTTAAAACTTGTAAAATAACATTGCAAACGGTGTTTTTTAGCATGCAAATATACAATCCAACTATATCTGATAGGTGCCAAGCTGAAAAATGTTAAAATCTAATGAAAACACGTCCGAATCGAGTCAATCTCGCTATGTATTAGCATTTATGTTGTATCGTTGAGGTGGTAAAAGATACACAGGGCAATAGTGTGCTTGATATATATTTTATTCAGCACTTTATTTGGTGCTAACAGATACTTATTACATAAAACCAAGAAGTAGAACAATTCACAAAGACAAACTTACAAGAATGAGGAGGTTCAAATGTGTATAGTCAAACGCAGTGATTTTGTCCGAATATAATTTTCCGTTTCTATCACTGCGACGTCGACTATTATAGGCAATGAGCCAGTCCATCCTGTAGGGGTGTTAACTCCTCTACAACAGATTTTTTAGAGTAGTTCTAACAAGCAGTGGGTCTCGAAATTGTGGAGAGAGTATCAGAAAGGGGAAAGAGAAGCAGAGGTCACGACTTTCAGTTGTACACAGTTACTATTTATTTGGTGTGCATAATTATTGCGGCATGGGAGTTGCGGAGAGTCCGTGGGGGAACAAGCCAATTCCTATATTTCTCCGAGCTTTTTGATACTACGAACGATAATCGGTGATCTATATTGAAATATTCGGCCAATATTCTCATTGTCAAGCTTTCGTCCTCTTCCACCTATGTTTTCCTATTGTTTCCTATTGTCCTGACGAAGGTTTCTATATAAACCGAAACGTTCGAACGTCGACTTAATAAGTGTAACATCCCATGTTTGTCTATATTTCTTCACACACACACACACACACACACACACACACACACATACATACACATATATATATAAAGTTATTCTTATTATGTCTTATATATATATATATATATATATATATATATATAATATATATATATATATTAGTCATCCACAAACACAGTGTTTCGACGTTTACGTCTCTTCAGTGCGGCTCGACTTTAACAGCTACTTCTAGAAACCCGACTGAATTGTCGTCTGTCGAGTTCCTTACCCTCACGGCTAACGTCAACTGTCAGTAAGAGGCGAACAATTAATTAATACATACTTACGAAGAGAACTCAATTATACTATCTAAGCTATATGGGAGTGATGGGTTTAGATAGATAGATAAATAGATACATGTACTATATATAAAGTAAAACAATTTTAAAATGGAACATATATACATCTCTATTAATAATGGAGATTCGCTTCCGGTTTTTGTCTGTGACAAAAATTACGTCACTGCTTACGTCACATTACCCAAAATCATCATAACATAGAATAAATACACTCAAAATTTGAACATGCAACATTAGACAGTCCTCATTGTTTTTTAAAACAAGTTTTAATAAATACATGACTGGTATTATATATCTATATATAGTTTGTTTTATTTTAATACTTATTTAAAGTTTACATTTCAAATTGTTTTATTTTTTAATCCTTTAATGAATTTGATGATTTTACTTACTTAGGGTACAAACTCGCTGACATTGAATTTTTTGCTTCCAACCCTCAGGCAATATGTTTAAAAAATCTATTTTTACATCGCCCGGAGGACGTTTTTTTTTTACTAGTATATATAATATTGTAAAAAAGTTGAAAAAACACAAGTTTATAAACGAATAATGTTTATTTCATCTACGCTGCAGTGTTTCGGTCTGTTTCGATAGACCTTCATCAAGGCTTTTGTTGGTTTAAAGAAAAATAAATTATTACTGAATTATTTTCCTTAAACCAACGAAAGCCCTGGTGAAAGTCTATCGAAACAGACCGAAACACTGCAGCGTATGCGAAATAAACATTATTCGTTTATAAACTTGTGTTTTTTTTCAACTTTTTTACAATATTACATACTGTCGGATTTACTTCCATTTTTACACACACACACACACATATATGTGTGTGTGTGTGTGTGTGTGTGCATACAATTATTATATGTATTGATGTTAATGTTTTCACAGCACACTGGAACAAGACGGATTTGACTTATTACATAAAAAACTATACACCAGATCTTTCCAAACAACAGACTGACGATACTATCAAAATGGCATTGCAGGTAAATCTATTTTATTTATTTATACATGAATTGTCCACACGTGCATATTCATACAACCATCTTGTTTTTTTTCTTCCTTGATGCCCCATGCTGATTTTGTCTTATTTTACTCATTACGAGTTTTTTTGTTTTTTTTACTCGAGTAAAATCCCGGCTCTGCCCATTTTAGACGAGTGGGCAAGTATTGCTTGGAAAGACGACCCCCGGGACTCACGCGATTTCTTATATATCTTACATGTCCAGAGTCCGAAGTTACTGGACACAATGGGAGGGGGATACGTCTAGAGAAGTAACGGAGATGGGATTGATGATTCTGAGCATTCTAGACGATCTTAACCAATGCTGTTATCTGGGTGGTCTTGATTCTTCCTTTGATTTCCAATTCCTCCAATTTTGTTTCCCAAACCTTTGGGAACCGATCCGAGGGCACAAACTACAATCGGGATCACCTACATACTCATGTTCCACATTTTTATTATTATTTCACTCCTTGAGAGTTTTTCACATCTGTCTTGGCTGGTGGTCTTTCACTGGAACCTCAGTAAACAGTAAATGTTCTCTGGTCTTGGGGACCGTTCTGGGGGCACCAACTACATATTTCCCCTACCAAGGAGTTTGGGACCATATGACCTTAAGGCATCCCTTCCGCGATCTCGACTCGTGGGGACACTTTTCTCATTTACACCGTAAACATCCGGTTGTTTGTTAGGGGTTAGGGTTAGGAGTTAGTTAGGGGTTAATTTTATATTTAAAAAAAAAATCTAAAAATCGTCTGTAAACAATTAACCGGATTTTGTCTGTGTAAATGGAAAATATATCCCCACGAATCGAAATCGCAAAAGAGGTGCCTTAAGGTCATATGTTCCGGAATGTGTATATATATATATATGGGAGAATATGTGTTTAAATGAAGTCGAACCTAATTTATGAAAGTTAATTAATTAATAATTAATTAATTAGGCGGGATTACCTATTTAAATTTAAGGCTAAACAATTCGAGAAAAATCAATCTCTGTATGTACATTTCGGCCTATTAGGCCTCATCAGCAGAGCTATAGATACAAAGACCGCCCCGTGTGCGATTCGAAACCTGATTGTCAAGCTGACTGTCAAGCGTCTTCCCACCACACCAAACGGACTTAGCAGATTTCTTCGTTTTGTTTGTTTACTTCTCGTAAGTTCGTGTAGAGGTCACTTAAAAGGAATATAAATACCTACTCCTTAACAAAACGAAGAAATCTGCTAAGTCCGTTTGGTGTGGTGGGAAGACGCTTGACAGTCAGCTTGACAATCAGGTTTCGAATCGCACACGGGGCGGTCTTTGTATCTATGGCTCTGCTGATGAGGTCTAATAGGCCGAAATGTACATTCAGAGATTGATTTTTCTCGATTTGTTTAGCCTTAAATTTAAATAGGTAATCCCGCCTAATTAATTAATTATTAATTAATTAACTTTCATAAATTAGGTTCGACTTCATTTAAACACATATTCTCCCAAATATTGTCGGCTGAAAATAGCCATATCACAAACATCGTCTGTTTGTTTACTTCTCATATATATATATATATATATATATATATATATGTCTGTGTGTCTGTGTCTGTGTGTGACTGTCACCTTCATGTTCCATTGTTTTTTGTTATTTTTTAGTTCTCTGGCAAGGTCCTAGTATTTGGCTATTTTTTAATTTTCTTTCATTTTCACCCTGTGATCCACCGGAACAGCAAACTCCACTAGATGATAAGACTTTTGGTTGGTTGTTTTTTGCAAGCGGGGAGGGGGGGGATATTAACACTAGGTCTTCCGGTCTTCTGGGTGGGAATAGGTGCTCCGTTTGTTTCTCAAAATCCCAAACAATTTTATGCGCCTCATTCCTTAGGACGGATTCTAGTTTGGCTATAAACCATTTTGCCGTAAGGTCACAATAGCAAGATGCACCATATGACGAGTTGGTTTGTTTTTGTTTGTTTGTTTTTTTTGGGGGGGGTTGGGGGGTTGTTTTGTCTTTTGTTAATTAACAAAGAGAGAGACAGACAGACAGACAGAGAAGACTGAGTCGGCCTTTGATGTTCCCATCTAATGCTAATATTTTTGTCGAATTTCAGGTCTGGGCTGATGTGTCGCAGTTGAAGTTTAGGCCAATGAATGATAAGTCGGCCGATATTATCGTGGAATTTGTCAGTTGGGATCACGGTGATGGCGTCCCGTTTGACGGTCCAGGGGGCACCCTTGCGCATGCGTACTTTCCGGAAACGAACCAGAATCCCATCGAAGGAGACGCCCATTTTGATGCAGACGAGACGTGGACACTGGAAGACAAAGAAAATGGTATGGAAATATCCAGAGATATCTTTAACAGAACAGAACATAACATACATACATAGATAGATACACAGATACATAAATACATAGGATGTTTACAAATGCATGGGCTCATCAGGAGAGAATGTGCAAACCGTTTCGGGGCCTTTCTCTCTACGGTTTATATAGCAGCACCAGCCCTCCTCACTGATGATGTGAGGACCCAAGTAATATCTGCATCGACCGCATACATAGGTAAATAAATACATACATAGGTGTAGAGATTCCGCTCTTCACTCTGTGGTCGCTGGTTCAATCTCTAGTGGCGGAGATTGTGCACTGATGATGAGATCTAAGGAGGTTGAAACAGCTGTCCAGTGCTCCGGATGTCGCACATGGTGATTGCCGAGTTGTCTGGTCATGGTAATTTAATTCATTCCTCTATTTGCGTAATTAAATACATACATACATACGAACAAACTAAGCGGGTCAATGAGTCCATCTCCTACGACCCTAGCTATTAAACCACGCGCCTCCATAGTTATCTACTAAGCTTAGGTTAGATGCAGCACAAGGCCAAAAGTATGGGGCACCCAGTGAGAATCGAACTCCCGAACAACGGTCTGTTAATGCTAGCTTGTTAACCATTACACTACATGATGTGCCCCAGAGTTGCTGTTATAGTTATTTGCTAAGCATAGCTTAGATGTGGTACAATGCCAGAAGTATGGGACACCAAGTAAGAATCGAAAATGAACGAGAACCTTCTAGAGAGATAGATAGATAGATAGATATGAACAGTCTAAGATAGACAGAGAGATAGATAGATACTTGTACTATGAAATAACTATATATATAGGTTATTTTAGCTAAGCTATATGGGAGTGCACGGAGTAGATAGATAGATATAAACAGACTATGATTGATAGATTGATAGATAATGAATAGATAGAGATATAGATAAATAGATAGATAGACAATGAACAAACAAACAGATAGATAGATAGATAGATATGTACAGACTGAGATACATAAATAGATAGATAGATATATGGATTGATAGATAGATAGATAGATACGAACAGACTGAGATAGATAAATAGATACATGTACTGTATATGAAGAAAATAACATCAAAATCGAATATATATATATATATATATATATATATATATATATATATATATATATATATATATATATATATATATATATATATATATATATATATGAAGAGCATAAGGCCCAGGTTTGTTATTGTTCACTCAGCGTCCCCTTGCCTCATATGGTAGAGACGTCTCAGTATCATTGACAGGTTAATTTCGCAGGAATTTTTCCGTGTTGTATCGTGGCCGAAGCATTATAGTTTCTGACTATCCCGCTGAAGTCCCGGTTTCGATTTCTGTCGGAGGGAAATCGTTAGTATACATCGCTGATGAGACTTAATAAAGTTGAAACAGTCTGTACGATGTTCTACACACCTAATAATTCTTTGCGAAATTCACTTGTCAATATTATCTTCTATAATTATCGAATTTTATGCGATATGGGCATTGTAATTGTCTTCAAGCTAAAATATAAAAATACTAATATATATATATATATATATATATATATATGTGTGGGTGTGTGTATGTATATACGAATTTATTTTACTATCTAAGCAATATAGGCGTGTGGGGGTTAGATAGATAAGTAAATAGATAGATAATGAATAGATTTTTTTTAGGTTTGGTTTGGGTTTTTTTTTACGGCATATCAACCTCAGTGGGTCATTTAATGCCGATAAAGTTTTGAAATAAATCAATTCTTAATGGATAATACATTTTTTTTATAAATACATTTTTCTATTTAACCCATAGATGGGACCCTAACAGGTACTACCACTCCGGGTCAGAGTGGACCAGGGAGCAATGGTGATGAAGGGGTGCTCCACATTCCCCAAACCTCCAAAACTGGAACCTCACATCAGATAGAGTTTAACGTCATTCCCAGGACATGTAGACCCGCAGCCACCGCCTTCTAGCACCCATATGATAAAAAGGGGTTGGAGTTTGCCATAAAGGCAATAGGGTTGGGAAAATCATATAGGTGCTAGGGCTTGACGTGACCAGCCGATTGATCGGCCTCTCCGACCGCCCGTCTAGCCTAAGATAGGGCCAAAGTGGAGAATTGCATGTCATGAACTGCTCATCCACCTGGGCTCTATCCTTAAGCATCACGGGTCGCCAACCACGGCCAACAGGTGGCCTCATTGGGGAGTCTTACCCCTCTGCAGAGGTGCAGTCGGTGCATTCTAACGCCCCACCGACAGGGCGGTGATAATGAATAGACTACCATAGATGTATAGATACTTAGATAATGGACAAATCGCAAAGATTGATTAATATATTTTTAGAACAGACTGAGATAGATGAATAAATAGATATACGCACCATATGTGTTGCAAAATATATCTAAAATCGAGTATACATATATATATATATATATATATATATATATATATATATATATATATATACACACACACACAAACCGTTCAATAACATCTATCGATATATATATATATATATATATATATATATATATATATATATATATATATAAACTTTACACTTTCGCTAAATTTGTATCGTAAGTATTAAGCATAATAGATTGCCCTAGAAAAAAAATGTACTTTAGATTTTATCGAATCTTTTAGTTAAAAAGTCAATTTACGAGCGACTCGAGTCGTGAAAAATTTCGGGAATCGATTGATTTTATTGGATTTCTTTTTTCTGACAGTTTGTTGGGTTTTTTTCTTGTTTTTTGGGGTTTTTTTTTTTCTTTCTTCCTTCATTTTCTCTTTAGTTTTTTTAGTGGGAGGGGGTCTGCTGGCGACACATTGAAGAAAAGGCTCATTTATTTATTGTACTACATATATATATATATATATATATATATATATAGTGTACTATATGTATATATAAGTAACATATGTATGTACCATTTTTATTATTTTTTATTATTTTTTTTATTTATTCTTATTCTTATTTATTTTATTCATTTTATTCATCACATTTATTTATTTCATCTTTGTTTTTTTTTTTTTTTTTTTTTTCTGCCGGTGCCACCGTGGTTCATTTTTAACTCTATAAATTAAAAACTCAAGTCGATTCTCCTGTCAAAGTCGGTCTCTAGACAGGAAGAATTAATTCTATTGTTTTCTTATACATTCATTCGGTTCTCTATGTCATATATACAGGCTGGGCCATAAGTAGGGTTACAGTTAACACTTGAACATTTTACCTTTATTAGAAATTTAGACATTTATTTACATATATTTACATACATTATATTTACATATCAGACAATTTACATTGAACATTTAATCTCTCAAGTGTTCAAAGTGTCCACCTTCAACATTGCAACAATCTTCGTATTTGTCCAAAACACTCTGGCACACATTATAACGTGATTTTGAAGGTGAAACAGATAATGAAGTAACTGTAACCCTACTTTTGGCCCACCCTATCTATCTATCTATCTATATATATATATATATATATATATATATATATATATATATATATATATATATATATATTGTTGTGGAGTCCACGTATGCTTCTTAGTTGGTATATTTAATGAGTCTATTTATATATATATTTATATGTATATATGTATGTATATGTATGTATATATATATATATATATATATATATATATTTGTGTGTGTGTGTGTGTGTGTGTGTGCATTATATATATCTGTATTATATATCACTGGGGAAATAATTTTTGTGTTGTTTTAGAAGCATGAAAGAACTGAGTGAAATAAATGAAGAACTGAGTTGAATGTTATATTCTAAATTCCATGTGAGTTTTTCACACCAGCGTCAGCTGGTGGTCTTTCACTGAAGTCACCAGTCTCTTCAGGTATCCAGGACTTTTCTGAGTATTTTAGCTGATTTCAGCAATGCTGTTGTCCGGATGGTCTCAATTCTTTCTCTAATTTCCAGTTCCTCCAGTCTTTTTTTCCAAGCTTTTTGGGGTCGTTCCTAGTGCACCAACTACAATTGGTATCACTTTGGCCCTCATATTTCACAGTTTTTTTTTCAATTCCCTGGCAAGGTCCAGGTATTTGTTTATCTTTTTGTTTTCCTTCATCTTCACCCTGTGATCTGATGGAACTGCAAAGTCTACCAGTTGACAAGTTCTCTTTTTTTTTTTTGTTAATCAATACTCGGTCTGGTCTCCTGGCTGGGATAATATGATTCGTCTTTATCTCGAACTCCCAGAGAATTTTATGCGTTTCGTTCTCAAGAACAGAATCTGGTTTATGCATATACCATTTTGTTGTATGGTCAAAATTTAATTTTTTGAATTATTCCCAGTGGATCACCTTCCCAACCCAGTTGTGCCTAGCTTTGTATTCCCGTTGTGCTAGTTTGCTACATTAACTTAATACATGATTTACAGTCTCCTCTCTGTTACCGCACAGTCTACATTTACTGTTTGTTGTGTCTTATCAATTTTTGCTTTTATATAATTTGTTCTTGTGGTATTATTTTGAGCAATTATTAGTGAGAGGCAAACATTATTCCTGTGACGAGAAAGTGAAATCTGTAGTGAAGAAGTGGCTCAGAAAACAGTCAACAGTATTCTACGAGACAGGGATACATGCTCTCATTCGAAGGTGGAACATTGCTATTGAGTGACTATGTGGAGAAGTAGGGATGTGATCCACAGAGTACCAGTTTCATTTTGATGTATGATACATGTTCCTGTGTTCGTAATTATACCTTTCCTAAACAAAATGGCATTACTTTTTGATTCACCCTCGTATATTTGTTTCGTTTTTCGTAAATATATATTTTATCAACCTGACGAGACTTTTTTTGATTGTTATTCTCCAGCGACAAATCTTTTTTGTACGGCCGTGCATGAATTTGGACACAGCCTCGGTTTGTCGCATACGTACGACAGCAACGACATTATGTTTCCTTATGACACAGGCTGTGGGGAGTTCCATCTTTCACAAAATGATGTACACGCCATCCAACAACTCTATGGTAGGTATTCTTTTTTCTTCTATTTTTATTCATCTCTATTAATACTGGAGATTCGGTCTCGATGTGTCTGTAACCGAAACTGCGTTACTACCTACATCACATTACCCAAAATCGCCAGTCCATGGAATAAAGAACAACGTCGTATTATACACACTTAAAATTTGAATATGTTACCTTAGACGCTCCTTATTGTTTTTTTTTAAACAAGTTTTAATGAAAATGAAAAAAATCCCGGTATTATATATTTATATATAGTTTGTTTTATTAATACATATTTAAAGTTATCTAACGTATAGAGTTTTACGAGAAAATTATTTACAAACAAGAAATAATCATTTTTTTCAGTTTCAAGAGGTTAACTAAAACGTTGACAAATAAAATAAATACCTACGATTTTGTGTAAAGTTTTTGTGTAATATATTCAAAATAATTATTTAATAGATAATTAAAAGATGCACTCAACAATTTATTGGGGGGGGGGCAGAACTAATTTTCCGTTTCAAATTGTTTTATTTTTTCACTTCAACAAATTTAATTTTACTTACTTATGATAAAAAAACCCTCTGACTTTTTCTCAATTTTTAATTCCTACCCTGCTCAGGCAATGTCTTTGAAAAAACGATTTTACACCGCTCGTAGGATGTGATTTTTATGCTAATTTATTAATGATAACAATTTGGTCTCTATTTGTCTGTAATCAAAACTACGTCCCTGCTTACGTCACTAAACCCCAAATCGTCAATACATAAAATAAAGAACAATTAATACTAACAAAATAAATAAAAGCTGTTCCTTATAAATCAATGTTTGAATCCTTTACATTATAATAAATAAACTATATATTATTTAAATAAATAAATTATGTAAACTATGAAATAAATCAAAATTAAGTATTGCTTGAATGAAAAAAATTATTTGCGAAATTTGTAATCAATTTAAAAAAATTACTTTTTACTCTCGCCTTTTTTTTTCACTAACAAAAAGTTAACTAAACAGTTTACAAATAAATAGATTCCTACAATTTTGTGTAAAATTTATGTGTAAAATATTCAAAATAATTATCTATTTAATAATTGATAGATACGGGCAAAATTTTATTTGAGGGGGGGGGGCAGAACTAATTTTCCATATCAAATTATTGTTTTTTACTCCTTTAATAAATTTGATGATTTTTACTTATGATACAAACCCTCTGACATTGAATTTTTAGCCCCCCCCCCTCCAACCAATAAGGCAATATATTTCAAAAATTAAATTCTACACCACCGGGGGGACGTTTTTTTTTATTTTGTTAGTCTTCTCTTTAATAATGGAGATTTGATCTCTATTTGTCTGTAACCGAAACTACGTCACTGCTTACATCACATTACCAAAAATTGTCATAACATAGAATAAATACACTCAAAATTTGAGCATGCACCCCTAGTTTGTCCTCATTATTTTTTAAAACAAGTTTTAATAAATACATGACTGGTATTATATATTTATATACAGTTTGTTTTATTTCAATATATATTTAAAGTTATCAGAACTAAGTTTCCATTTCAAATTGTTTTTTGTTTTGTTGTTTTTTTTTTTAATCTTTTGATAAATTTGATGATTTTACTTACTTATGATACAAACTCCCTGACATTGAATTTTTAACCCTCATCCCCTCAAGCAATATGTTTCAAAAAATCATTTTTACACCACGCTGGGTTTATTTTTTTTTTATTTTTATTTTTCATTTTTTGCTAGTTCTTTTAAATAAGAAAGGAAATTTAACAATGAGATGTTGAATAATACATAGGCTGAATCTTTTATTTGGCATGTAGTGTATTTTGAAAAGATCTAAACAATTTGACACAGGGATATAGGCGTTGTGTTAATACAGTTCTAAGTGAAAGTTATCTCTAGGCTGCACGTTCAATCCTGATCAAGGTTGACAATAACATAGAATAATTAACACAGCTTATCACCCAGCCATGTTTAACGGAATGAGAACAGTCTAACTCCGTGGATTTAATAAAGGGTTAGATTCGAAAGTCCAACAAGAAATACCTGAAGAAGGAAGGAGGGGACATCGGCCGAAACGTTGGGCAGATAAGAGTAAAGATGAGGACAATAGTCCGAATAATCCAAATAATGCAAATTATCGAACCTCATCTAAAAAATTCAGAGAAATAAGATCTAAACAGTTCTCCTAATGGTCTAGATGAGGTCAACTAAATACAATCGACTTTAAGATGCTGGTGTGATTTTAAGATGCTGTTTCGTCATCAGCAGAAACAACATGACGTTTATGTTTCTTTATTTAGAAACAGACTTCTCAACCGCGGCTGGAGTGAAGCAGAGATTATCTTTACATCAGGGCACATCCCGCTCAACTGTTCGACTAAGCTCAAGGCCTTGTTCCCAGGCCAGTCTGCGTAACCGAAAGAAAGGTCACATAAAGGTTATTGCCTATCAATCATCTAACTCTTACGGATTTTGAATTTCAACGATATTTTAATTCAAAATCCAACTACGTCCAAAAAACAACGGTTTATCAATATATATATATATTTACCAACCCCTCCGCACGAGCAGGGTGTGACACAAGGTCAATTTCTTAAGCAGAGTTTAACAGGTTTCAATTCAGTGTTTTCCTTCTCCTAGACTGGTCACCTAGCCATAGTTAAAGAGCCCACTTTGCGCTGCTATTTGTTCATAGCTGTAGGGAGAATTGGATTCATACCTTCCCCAAGGGTATTAGCGCTATGTGAAATGCCAACAGCTTCGTCCAGGAATTGAACTCGGGTCGACGAGTCCATTTCCCACGACTCTAACCATTACACCACACGCCTCCATTATCAAAATACAACATAAACAAATCTACAAAAAACTTTTCCATGATTTGTTTTTCATTTTTATTTTATTTTATTTATTTTTTTTTTTTTTTTTTAGGAATGCCTGATGATCCAGTCACATATTCGACCGAGTCAGCGACAGAGGCTACGGAGTTGACGACCCAGGAAGAGACCAAACCACCGATCACTAATCAGCCGACAACGAGCCCCCCGGAGACGTCCCCGGTGACGTCCACGGTGACGTCATTGCAAACGAGCTCAACGGAACCAACCATACCAATCAATCCCTTCCCTGAATTGTGCCAAGGGACCATTGATGCCATGACACACGGGGCTGATGGAAATCTATACGTTTTTATGGGTAAGTTGTATTAGACTGAAAAAAAATCGATTATCAATATCTTAAAATCCTTATCGCCACTGTAGGGGTAGGGTAGGTCAATTTTTCCCTTTTTTTAAAATATCAAATTGTCCATCTATGCGAAAGTTGTGTGTTAGTATACTGAATACTGATATCAAAAATTAGATCTTTTACTTGCATCATTATTTGAGGAAATAGCATCAAAGATCATCTACTAGAATGCACTAAAAATCTTCGTTTTCGCAAAATTTAGCCTTTAGAAAACGAGGATTTTAGTGCAGTTTCAATTTGTGCGGTAAAGTGATGACCTGTTGGTTGGTGTGGCGCTCCACCTTAGATACAAATAACAATCTCCAGGGTCTGGCACTTGTAAAAATAGGGACAGACTACTTATTATTATTATTTTACTTATTTGCTGAGCTTGGCTAGCTAGCATTTTCTATGTTCTTCTTGGGATGTCTTGTCTTGTGTCGTTGCTTAGTTTTTAATTAACAAATACAAGACTTGATGTTGTTGTTTTTGTTGTTGTTTTTTCAGAGCTCTTTATCTTACAGTTACAAGTTAACCATAGATAAATGTCCTCAGAGGACAGACCGCATCTTTCGTCTCCTTCAAACAACCAGCTAACTCTACGTCTGTCTCCTTCAAACACTTCAGCTAGACTCCCAACTTTATCACTATATCTCTTTCTCTCACTCTAGTTTTCGCCTTATTCTTTTCAATCAGAAACCAAGGTCAAAGAAAGAGAATGTGAGGACTGCCATCCCCTCGCGTCACCAGCTGCTTTTAGTCAGGGCAGGGTATTCAAAAAATGATTAAATTACGTCCGTTCATCATAGCAGTTTCACTAATAGGACTGAATGCTCATGATTTCCCAGGTTTAATCATTGCTGTGTTTGGAGGGACAAGAAAGAGAGAAAGAAAGAAAGTCTGATGCTAAGAAAGAAATTTGATAAGAAAGAAAAAAAGATAGAAAGAAAGAAAATCTGGTGCCAAGAATGTTGCGAAGAAAAAAGAATGAATGAAAGAGAGAAATTTACTTAAAACCATAAAAATGCTTGTAACCTAAAAAAAGAAAAACACACCAACAAATACTTACACAAGAACGATTGATATGTGCTAAAACCAACCAACAAACCACCCACACAACCAACCAACCAACCAACCAATAATCTTCTTCTTATATTAAAACTCTGAGTTAAGTGACTAACTCATATTTACCATAAAGTGCTGACAAGCAATCATAGAAAATCTTTGTTGACATAATGGACTCAATCTTCAGACACCATCAGGAATATTTTAATGGCTTGAATACCGAAGCTTATGGTGACATCTCTCAAATAATGGTAAGTTTCATTTCTAAAAGGAAAACGACGCACAGATATAACGACGATGCCAACACAAGAGTAAATAAGAAAAATATGTCCAGACCCCATCCGCCCCAGTCCCGTGTGTGGGGAGGGTGAGGATTATTAAGTTTTGTCAAGTCTGTGATGGAATGACGTCCGAGATGGTTCAAAACCGTCTGAAAGATGAGAAATATGCTGGCTTCAAAGTTTTATTTGCAAACATGACAACTAACAAGTGCTTGTTGGCGAAGGATTTGTCAGTGATCACTATGGAGACGTCAAATAAATTTGCTGAAAAGATTTGCTAAAATAATCAATCTCGTTCGACTAGGAACCAGAAGGTTCTTGGTTCGAAACCGGTCCTCGCCAACTCAGCCTATGAGTAGCACATGGATCTATGCGGTAAAGTGAATAGCTGATGGTTGGTGTGACGCTCCACCTCAGGTGCAAAAACAATCTCTTTGGTCTAGCGCTAGTAAAAAAAAGGGATATACTCCTTCGCTGTCTGGCTTGATAGCAATGCTGTAGTTTGGATGGTTTCGATTCTTCCTCTGATTTCCAGTTCACTCGGGCTCTTTTCCAAAACATTGGGGACCGTTCCCAGGGCACCAATTATAATTATGATACGACCTCTACCTTCATTATTAATTATTTAATTAACGATCACAAGAGGGCTAGAAACCGCAAGGTTCTTAGTTCGATACCGGTCCTCGCCAACTCAGCGTATGAGTAGCACAGTGATCTGTGCGGTAAATAAGGAGCTGATGGTTAGGTGTGGCGCTCCACTCAGACGCAAAAACAATCTCCTTGGTCTAGCGCTAGTGAAAAGGGGATAGACTCCCTCGCTGATTGGTTGGTACCGACATTAGGCCGCCCCGACGATTTACTTATATATATATATATATATAGTGTTGATATGGGTCCAACGGGAGAAAATTAGATATTATCTAAAAAATAAGGTTTGCAAAAAGGATTATGTTTTTTTTAATGTATTATTAACTTACATATGCGACACGTGTTTCAGATCTGTTATCTTCTTCAGGCATTGAATAACTATACTTTGGCAGAATATGTATATGTGTGATTTCTGATATTTGATAGGTTGTGTGTGTTTTTGTAACTTACTTTTTGTTTATAATGGTTGTGTAATAACAGTTGAACGCTACGTTATTTTTCTCAATTCTTGCGTGCGACTTGCCCGTGACTTGCGTGCGACTTGCATATATATATATATACACTTGGAGTGTCAATAGAATTTTTGTTAGTCCAATCCCGTCTGTCCCACAATCACCCCATTTTTCTCCCCATATTAAGGCCACCTACTCCCAATATATAACTTCAACGTTTCCTTATTCTGTATTTTTCCATTTCTAAAATCTTTCAATTTCAACACACACTCTCTCTCTCACTGTATTTATTTTTCTTTCTTTTTTGTTTCATTTCCTTTTTAACCCCTCTCCCACCCCTCTCTCTCTCTCTCTCTCTCTCTCTCTCTCTCTCTCTCTCTCTCTCTCTCTCTCTCTCTCACACACACACACACACACGCATCACACGTCAACTCACCTGATGTCACACACTGATTTTCACACTCATTATCATTTTCACCTTTTATTTCTTTTCCCAGATTTTCTGGTGTTTAAGTTTGACGCCAATGGCGCTCACCAGGATTACTACACGTTCATTGACGATGTTTTCCCGCGCGGACCGACCGACATCGACGCCGCCTTCACACTTAACCTGAATGATTACGGACAAAATGGACACACGAGCTTCACCTACCTCATCAAAGTACTCGTTTATCTTTTCTGACTTTTGCTTTTCTTTTGTAACTAATAATTAATTCCAATTTTTTATCCCAAAAAAGGTTATTTCCTATAACTCCAACATAAACAAAGGGGAACTACTCTTGACTGATAAATTATTTATTCATTTTCCCATTAAACTGACCCTAACCCTAACCCTAACCCTAACCCTAATCCCGTTATCTTTTTTCCTAGTAGATCAATAATTAAATTAATAATTTACCAGTCAAGGGTGGTTCCCCTTTGTTTATGTTGGAATCATAGGAAATAACCTCCAAAAATTATGATTTTTACCCTTTTTATCATATATGTGCTAGGAGGCGGTAGCTGAGGTTTTTGTTCTCCTGGGTTGGTTTAATTTTCACTCCGAAATATCACACTAGGGCTTACTATATGTTAGATCGCTAATGTACGACTGATACTATGTAACCCAGTACTACCGGTTTCATAGTCGGATCAACGGCGACTAAACCTGTAAACCCACAGATTTTTTCTGGTGATTGGGGGTTTATAGATTACAAACCCTTCAGGACAAAAAACAAGACCATATTGTTGGAATATTTGGGTATATAAGGCGTGCTAAAATTCACCACCTGAATGTATAGACTAGGCGAGGTCACGTGGTCTATTCCTCCTCCAATCAACAGCCATAATACATGGCTGATTGACTACTTAAACACTGATACTTTCCATAGTCCATTTGCAATCATTGATGAAGGAACTTACAATACTAAGGAGAACCAAAGGATTACCAAGGATTTCTGCTGGACAAGTGCTCATGACTGAAGGCTAAAGGATGGCCCATAAAATTTTAACAAATATATCACATAATTCATAAAGTCTAACCTTCCTAATTGCAACAGGGTGGTTTAAACGTGGTAGTGTCAGAGCCATGCCATCAGTAACTTTGGTTCCTGGCAGGGCCGCCGAAAGCGAACAGATCTGACACCCAGCGGTATTAGGGTCACAACCGTTTTATCTGCGTTCTTATTTAATTTCGTTAGTCTTTCTAATTTTTTAATATTTCATTACATTAAAACTTAAATACTTACGCCCAGCAGAGGGCGCATATTCTTGTTAGTTCCAAAAGTGTCATTTAATATTAAGTGTTCAATTCAATTATATTAGAGGCGCGTAGTGCACAGTTTAATTTTAGAGAATTTTCTGATTTTATCATCCCTTTTTCAACTGACTTAAGAATAAAACAAAAGATCAGAAAGAACCCAAAAGAATCCAAGTGGTTTCAGACCATTAAAAAAAACAGAAAAAACCCAGCTACTCGATAGCCCAGATCCGAGATAGCAGAAAAGAATTTAAAAAAAGGCAACCGATCCAGGTCAGTAACCGACCCAGTTCAGCAATTAGATTCAGCTTAATAAAAAAGATAAATTCACCGTCCAAATTTCCCAAGATGCAATCTAAAAAAGTGAATACAGATTATCTGATGACGCTTAGTCTCAGATTTCTTATTTGTCCCATTTTATTTCACCCAATTTTATGAAACATACAGAATGGTCTTGCGTCGTTTAAATGCTCAACAAAAAATCAAAATAAATTTTTTAAAAAGAAGTTACGTGGATACATTGAAAAATTGTTTTCATTGTCCATTAAAGACCTGTTAAAGAAACTGGCAAGGTCCAAAGACTAGAATGATTATATGGACATAATTAAATGCAGGGAATTGCGTGCGTTATGGTCTCTCTCTCTTATATATATATATATATATATATATATATATATATATATATATATATATTCATTGGCATCTGATGAGTCGTGAGATTTAGACAATTTGTCTGAGCTCCCTGAAATAGACTATAATGCTAAATCTCTAAGTCTTTTGTTATGTCTTTACTTATATATATATATATATATATATATATATATATATATATATATATATATATATATATGTGTGTGTGTGTGTGTACAATACATTTAAGGTTTCCATTTATTTCCAGGCAGCTTGTTAGCCACCATTCTTCAAGACAATGCGCCTATTTCTTAAACAGGTTGTTATATATATATATATATATATATATATATATATATATAAAGATAATCTACTGAGTCAAACGAACCTACTATTAGTTTCGCATAAAGCTCTTCAGGGCTAAAATCTGACAGATTTTAGCCCTGAAGAGCTTTATGCGAAACTAATAGTAGGTTCATCTGACTCAGTAGATTATCTTTATTACTTGGCTCTACTTAGGTATCGAGCACTTTTTACAAATTAGCTTCTCCTAGCGGTTATATGAATATATATATATCTTATATACATATATAAACATATAAGTTGTTTTTTCTTTTGGCCAAATACGATACCAATAGATTATTTTTTGTTGGTACGAATATCTTGGTCTTTTCTTTTTTTCAAAAATTTTTTTCTTCCTGGTTGATGTTTGGTAGTATATTTTTACAATCAAACTCTCTGCCGGGTTTTTTCTCTCCGCAAGGATCTACCAACACGCTTGGTATATTAAATTATATATATATATATATATATATAAGTCATCCACAGACACCGTGTTTCGGCGTTTCACACCTCCTCGGTGTGGCTAGACACAACAACTAGCACTGACCAGGAGCGAAATCCGACTGACTTTTCGTCCGACCAATCCGTTAATCTCTCGGCCTGTAAACAGACGATCATTGCTTTATATATGCTGGCAGTGAAAGTTAATTTAAGTCACCCCTAGAAAGTTCTACCGAGTTTTGGGAGTATATATATATATATATATATATATATATATATATATATATATACCAACCCCTCCACACGAGCAGGATGCAACACAACGTCAATTTATTAAGCGGAGTTTAATAGGTTTGAATTCAGAGTTTTACTTCTCCTAGACCGATTACCTAGCTATGGTTAAAGAGTCCAGTCTGTCCTGCTATTTACACATAGCTGGAGGGAGAATTGGATTCATACCTTTCCCAAGGGTATTAGCGCTATGTGAAATTCAAATAGCTCCGTCCAGGAATTAAACTCGGATCGACGAGTCCATTTCCTACGACTCTAACCATTAGACCACGCGCCTCCAGTTTTGGGAGCATATAAGTCACCCACAGACACCGTGTTTCGGCGTTTCACGCCTCTTCAGTGTGGCTAGACAAAACTACCTCTGACCAGGAGCGAAACCCGACTAACTTTTCGGCCGTAAACAGACGATCATTGCTTTATATATGCTGGCAGTGAAAGTTTTGGGAGCATGCATATATATATATATATATATATATATATATATATATATATATATATATATATATATATATATATAATAAATATTATATATAGAATTGCACTGAAATACATTCCTTGCTATATTTTCATTAAATTTCTTCCTGATTTCGCATTAAAATGTCATGCTTTCTAAGTGCAGTTTTCATCTCTTCATAAAAGTGTGAAATTGAAATCTATATTCTAAATCGAATCAATTTTTATCTATATTTTCGGTGCTATGTAAAAAGCCAGGGTCATTTTCTCTTCTTAGTGAAATTTTTTTCCAGAAAATATTTTTTTTTTAAATAATTATAGATTTTCGTAAAAAATACATAAAATACGATACACTTAAAAAAAAAATAATAATGATTTATTTTAAATGTTTGAATTGAATTTCTCTGGCATCGCAGTTTCGAAAGACGGACCATATGACCTATAGGCACCCCTTTTTGATGTCGATTAAGAAAGGACATGTTTTTCATTTACACCGTCAATATCCGGTTGTTTTAACAGACGATTTTTAGATGTTTTTTTAATTATAAAGCTAACCCCTAACCCTAACCCCTAACCCTAACCCTGATCCCTAACAAACAACCGGATATTGACGGTGTAAATGAAAAACATGTCCTTTCTTAATGGAGATCAAAAAGGGGTGCCTAAAGGTAATATGGTACCGAAAGACAATAGATATCCCGTGCATTGGAGTTTGGAGTTTCTTTTCAGGGGTCCTGGGCAATATGTATGGTAACCCTTTGTTGCCCAAGTGATAGCCCCCCCCCACCCTTCTCCCTGCTTTAACGTGTGATACGAGACACACGGTTGACTTATGAGCAGTAATGCATTTTATTCTGTCCATCGTATATTTTTCACTCTCAATCATTTTTTTCAATATATATATATATATATATATATATATATATATATATATGCTCCCCATCCACCTGGGTTTGAGCACCTTGGAGGGGATTTCGTTGATGACCGCTAACTAAAGCGTAAATGCAACGCTCTCCTATAAAAGGGGTGGAGCACTCTATGGCGGTCTTTACAGTATCAAAACAGTTAAAATCCCCTTCGAATTCAGTGAGTGACGATAACCGAACGGTCAGGCGGTCCGACTGATGCTGAATCGATCGGAGTTCTATCCCAGCTGTAGGTAGCTCACAAAACATCTAGCCACACTAAAAAGACTTGATAAGTCGAAACACGTGTCTGTGGATGACTATATATATATATATATATATATATATATATATAATGCTGATAGTTAGCGTCCAGCGTCCGTGACGCATAAAAATCTAAAAGGACGCATTGAAATCGTATCCATTCCCCCAGTATTTTCCTTTTTTCTTTCCCCGCCATTTCAAGCTAACTGTAAATACATTTCAATAGTTTCATAGAAACAAATTACAGAGGGTGGGGTAGAAGGTAGGGGTTAAATGGCTTTCCTCCGTTCATAAATTTTAAAAAACTAAAATTTATTTACTTTAGTTCGATCGTCTACTAAAATGCATTAAAAATCGTTTTTTCAAAAATTTTGCTTGGAAAGTGGTTAGAAAATTTACCGTTTTCATTATTTAAATCAGAAATGTTATTTTATTTTATTCAAATGAAACGAATTAAATATTATAAATAGAATTTAAATTGAAAATGTGTCCCCCCCCCCCATCACCACCGACACCTCGGATAGGTTGCTTTTTATCTCATTAATTAAACTGTAACAGACGATCTTTGATGCTATTTCCTCAAACAATGGTGCAAGTAAAAGATCTAATTTTTGGTATCAGTATTCAGTATACTAACACACAATTTTCGTTTAAATGGACAATTTATTTCAAAAACGTGAAAAATCGACCTACCCTAATATGCATGTGTCTACAAGGAATGTAGGATATATATACAGGGTGTTCGGGATCAATTTGACATATTTATATTTGGTTATTTTTCTCTGTGGGTTGAGGACATTGACGCACACTACGCATCATTTAAAAGCATGGACCCTTCTTCATTCATATATGTGATGACAGATAGAATGGACGACTGGAACCCACCTGAATCATGGAAGAGAATAACTTGTATCATGATGATCTGCGCCAGCCATCAAAGTAAGGGGATTATGGTTGCAGCCCAATGCTCCTTGAACACTGTAAAAACAATCAGGCATGAAATGGAGACTACGAGCCTGTGGCAACATAAGGGTTTTGCGTTCATACAGCAGAATTCCTCAAAAATCTACAGAAAAAAAAGAATTGAAGGACCCTGGCATTGGAATTCGAGCTTTGTCACATGAATTGAATGTTGCAGCCTCTACCATGAAGCTTGCATTCAATGGAGACCTTCACTACTACTCATACAAGGGTTGCAGAGGTCAACTGCTCCCAGAAAAGGACCGTGAAAATCGTCTGACAAAGGTGAAGAAACTTCTGAGCAAAGTAAAATATCCTGCTGAACCACAAACAAACATCTGGTTCTTTTTCGATGAGAAAAACTTTTGCCAAGATCAAAAGCATAACACACAAAATAACATGGTTTGCATACAGTCCAAAGGACACTCTCCATGTCATTCAGACTAAATTTCCCCAAACTGTGATGGTTTTCGAATGTGTGTCCTCTGAGGGTGATGTGATGCTTCCGCATTTTTTCAGAGAGGATATCAAGTTGATTTCAAATGCCTACATGGAGTTGCTAAACACTGTAGTCAATCCCTGGATAACAAGGGTAGCCAATGATAGGCCATATGTATGGCAGGAGGATTCGGCTCCCAGCCACACCTCTGGGAAAAGTAAAAAATGGTTGTCAGCAATTTTTTACGACTACACCAATCCCAATGTTTGGCCTTCGAACTCCCCAGATCTTCACCCCATGGATTATTATGTATAGGGCGCTGTTGAGAAAGACACCAATCGCCGTGCCAATACTACAAAAGCCCAGTTAATCAACAGATTTAGGTTATTTTTTGAGACCCTTCTCAGGGAAACTGTAACATCAGCTTGCTCCAGGTTCCGAAGCAGGATTGAGGCTGTGATTGACGCTAATTACGGTTATTTTGAGTGAAACCTGTTGACAGTAGTGTAATGTCCGTGCCAGTTGAATTTCTTTACAATCCATTAAATTTTGTAGTTACCAAGCACTTTTTCTTTTTCCTTATAAAACTCAAATTTCTCCCAAACACCCTATATATATATATATATATATATATATATATATAGGGTGTTCGATAGAACACTCCACCAACTCGATCCCTTTCCTAGATATAACCACAAAATTAAGAAATAATACCATAAACACCACTCTCTACACCAAACCCACTGATAACCACACATTTCTAAACTATAACAGCAACCACCCTCATAAACTAAAAAAATCGAAAATTTATAGTGCATGCATAAGACGCATAAAGACCAACAAGAATATATGCAACACACAGCCAACCTAGCAAGAAAATTCCTAAATAGTGATTACCCTATAAAATTAATAAAAAAAGCATTCAACAAAGCATCATCTCTCAATAGACAGGAACTACTAAAATATAAACCACACCAAACAAATGACCGAATCCCTATGGTATTTCACCATGGTCGATACATGCACAAACTAACTAAGCTACTCACCGAACAATATAAAACCCTACAAACCGACCCTACAACAAAGTCCACCTTCAAAACCCCGCCCATCAACGCAAAAAAACAACCACCTAACCTACGTAACATCCTCACTGCATCCAGAAAACATTTACATAATACTGTACAGAAAGGTAACAAAAGATGCAACAATCCTAGAATTCAAATTTGCAGCCATATACACACGGAAACCGAAATAAAAAATACCCCACACGAACATAACAATCCATCCGCCACACCTAACATGCGATAGCGCTAACATCATATATTACATATACTGCACACAATGCACAAATGGCGGATATGTGGGAGAAACATCAACATCTTTTAGACTAAGATTAAATAACCACAAATCCACAATAAAACTCAAATCCCCGCATAGTACAATAGCACTTCACTTTAACACCCTACCACACAACCTTACACACCTCAAATGCATTCTAATAGAACACGCATTTCCAACAACGCAATCTCGAAAACAAGCAGAAACTAAATGGATTCTAAAATTACAAACTCACGTGAGGGGATTGAACGCTGACATCGGAATTCTCCGTTATCATAATTTTTTTACAGACGCTGCCGCTGTCAATAACAACAGAGACAAAAGATCCGTTGAATAGGAACAACAGTCATTTGATAAAGGGTATCTAACGAACCCGAAAATTTATGATAAAAAATAATAATAATAAAATAAGTGAATCCAATACTCCATAACATTCATTTATTTTTACATGCTTCGTAATAACGCCCAACTTATAAAAAAAACATAAAAAATATATACCGAAAGAAGCATACGGAGACCTCTTAGAATACAACATGAATATATATATATATAAATTCATACAAATAATTGAATGGTCTTATTGTAACAGAACGGTATATGTATTAGAACGATATGTGTCGCATAGGCCAACTCAAGTTGTAGTAGTAGTCGGCGTTAGTAGTAGTATAGTCATTAGTTCAGAAACAACATACACGCAAGTTGTATAGTCCCAAGGGACTGTGTATTTATTTCTAGGCTCGTGGGTTCTTTTTCAGAGAGAAAGACAGAGAGAAAGAGAGAGAGTATCGTCAATTTATTCTATTTTCTAACATCATATCATGTTCTGTACTGCTGTCCCACACCCATACGAGAGACCGGGACTAACGTCTGACTCCCACTGACTGAGCCAAGGGTCAAGAGAGAGATTTTCTCCCCTCCCGTTTTTCGTTCCGAGGTCACATCCGTTTCCGGTCAAAACCCGAGATGTCTGTTTTTATTTTTAAATCTATTTCCGGGGTCATTTCGTCAGTCAAATTACTGGCACCCCGCTTAGTGTTTACTCTTCCAAATGTTAACCTTTGTTTTTTCTTATTTCTTTTTCTTCTCTTTCTCCTTTCAATCCCCATAAACCACAATAATTACGCTACATTATTTTATTATCAGCTTTGTTTGTATTTTGTTTTTGTTTTTTTCTTCAGGATCCGAATGTCTGGAAATATTACTACCACGAAGACCACGAACAATTTCAGTTGGCCATTGGATATCCGAAACACAAAAAGAAGGATTTTCCTAACGCACCCAGGTTTATCAGGGCAGCGTTTTATATGAATAGAAAAACATATCTTATTGATCGTAAGTAAAAATAAAATACACTCTGGCACGCACGCACATACGCACACACACACACACAAACACTCACACACACACACGCACACACACACACACACACACACACACATATATATATAACTAGACCTGATATGAAAAATCAGACTTCAAGAGGCGAAAGTGCCGAAATAAATTTATATCTGATGAACTAAGGTGAGTTTTTCCCATCAGCATAAGTTGGGGGTTTTTTCACCGGAGTCTGAGTCATAGCAAATCTCCCCATGTCTCCAGAACTCTTCTGGGTATTCTAGCAGATCTCAACAATGTCTGATTTTATTATCATTATTATTTCACTCCTTGTGAGTTTTTCACACCAACGTAAGCTGATGGTCTTTCTCTGGAGTTATTATTATTATTATTATTATTATTATTAAGGTTTTTCACACCAGTCAATGCTGGCAGTTCACTGGAGGTTAAGGGACAGCAAGTCTCCTCAGGTTTCCAGGACTCTTCTGAGTATTCTAGCTGATCTTAACAGTACTGTTGTTTGGTTGGTCTCGATTCTTCTTCGGATTTTCAATTCCTCCACACTCTTTTCCAAAGCATTAGGAACCGTTCCACGGCAAAATCCCAGAGATGACACGTTTTCTTCTTGTTGTTAATTAATACTAGGTCTGGTCTCCTAGCCGGAATAGGTGATCCGTCTGTATCTCAAAGTCTCAAAGGATTTTACGAGTCTCATTTTCTATGATAGATTCCGCTTTCTACATATACCATTTAGTAGTATGGTGACAATTTAATTTCTTGCACAATTCCCAATGGATTCCCTTTCCCGCCCAGTCGTGCCAAGTTTTGTGCTCTTTTTGTGTTGATTTGCTGCATTAGCTTATTATATGAGTAACCGTTTTTTTGTTTCTGTCTCCACACATTCTACGTTTGCTTCTCTCTATCCACACTTACTACTACTACTACTACTACTACTACTATTATTATTATTATTATTATTATTATTATTATTATTATTATCACTCCTTTTGAGTTTTTCACATCAGCGTCAGCTGATGGTATTTCACTGGAGGCTGATTGACAACAAGTCTCCTCATGTCTCCAGGACTCTTCTGAGTATTCTAGCCGATTGCAGCAGTGCAGTAGTCTGGATGGTCTTAATTCTTCCTCTGATTTCCATATCCTCCAGTCTGTTTTCCAAGTTCATTGGGACAGTTCCTAGTGCACCAACTACAATTTATATCACTTTCACTCTCATATTCCACAGCTTTTTCAATTCTCTGGCAAGGTCCAGGTATTTATCCATCTTTTCATTTTCCTTCAGCTTCACCCTGTGATCTGTTGGGACTGCAAAGTCCACAAGCTGACACGTTTTCTTTTCTTTCTTTTTTTTTTTTTTTTTGTTAATCAACACTAGGTCTGGTCTCATGGCTGGGATATGGCGATCCGTCTTTATCTCAAACTCCCAGAGAATTTTATGCGTTTCATCTCAAGTACAGATTCTGGTTTATGCATAGACCATTTTGTTGTATGGTCAAAATTTAATTAATTTGCATAATTCCCAGTGGATCACCTTCCCAACCCAGCCGTGTCTAGTTTTGTATTCCTGTTGTACTAGTTTGCTACATTCACTTAATACATGGTTTACGATCTCATCTCTATTACCGCAAAGTCTACATTTATTATTTTGTTGGGTCTTAACAATTTTTGCTTTGATATAGTTTGTCCTTATGGCATTATTTTGTGCAGCAATTATTAATGATTCAGTTTCTCTTTTGAGGTTTCCTTTTCTTAACCACGTCCAGGTTTTTTCATGTGCAGAAATCTCTGATTTGTCGTTTGAAGAGTCCATATAATTGTTTTTCTTCCCATTTTTGTTTTCTAGTCTTTGTTGTTTTTCTGTTTGTCCATCTATCACATCTACTATTGTTGGCCACCATAAGTAATCTGTTTTTGCTCTTTCTTGTGTAATCTTCAAGTTGTTGAATTGTGGTTTCTACGCATAACCTCTATGTTGGCAAGACCTCTTCCCCCTTCCTTTCTTGACACATATAATCTGTCTCTATCGTCTCTAGGGTGGAGAGCGTGTTGAATGGTCATTAATTTTCTCGTCCTTTGGTCAATCTGTCTGAGTTCTTCTTCTTCTTCTTATTATTATTATTATTATTATTATTATTATTATTATTATTATTATTATTAGCTGATATATGCACCCTCCGGGTGCACGTATTTCAGTTTTCATGCAATAAAATATTATATTAAATTAGAAAGACTAATGAAACTAAATAAAAATGCAGATAAAACTATTTGAAACATAGGGGGTTATAATTTTAAAAAAACAGAACAAGTGAAACTTACTCTGCAATCACTCCAGCCTTTCATTGCTAAATTTTCATATTCTAACTATTTAGTTAAAATAGGAAGTAAAGAATAAAATTACAGTTAATTCTTCTCGTTAATAAATTTCTTTTAAAATTTATTGAAGAGATCTTTGTTCATATTCATTAAGATAAAACCAAACAATTAGAAATCAATAATACTAAGCACATATTTATTAAAATCAAATGTTTAAAATCAATATGCAAATTAGCCTTCCCGTTCACACTGTAAACCGCTATTTTGTTGTATGTATAAATACAACTGCATGTTATTAGTTTGTAGATATGGTCAACCGTATTGATCATGTCAAACAATTTTATTAATAACTGAGTTTTAAAAATAAATTAAATCATGGAAAATGTTACGTAAATAACTAAGGGAATTGTGATTTGTGTAGTTATATAGTTTCGGTTACAGACAGAATACCACACAATCTCCATTATAATAAGATTATTATTATTATTATTATTATAGGTGATTACTACGTCGAATATCACTACGACTGTGAAGCTTCAAAGTTCGAATCTTTGACCCATACCACAACACTTCGAGCTTCCCAATATTTCCGGAATTTGCCGAAAGATTCATATATTGACGCTGTCTCCCGAAGTGGCGATGATTATATCAATGTCTTTTTGAAAGATGACTGGTACATCATAGGACCCTCTGGTGACATAGGCGAAAAATTCGAGACCACCAGCTTTTTCAATTGTGAGGTAAGTCAAGACTTTTCTCTTTTTTTTTTTGGGGGGGGCTATCTTGAGAAAAATCATTTACGTACTAAAAACCCATTCGTCACATTCTTTATATTTTTACCACAGCGTTTGAGTGAGAAGAAAATAACATTTTTGTAGGCTGTTCATGACATCGTTCCTTAAAATTGCCTTGATGATGGTTGATATATCCAATATAGATATGTAATAAACAGGGTTAGTATGAAGTGTATGGTGACGAGGAAAAACAAACACAGATTTTAAGTTTCAACAATTGTATTGGAAAAAGGAACGTGAAAAGCGAGGAAAAGATAGGAATGAATTTCAAGGATATTTTGGTGATAGTTGTAACGTGAATAATAAAGTCAGTGAAATGTCCGGTGGCCGAATCAGTTGTAGTGTAGGCAGTGATGTGGGCAGATGAACCAGTGGTGGTGGTTAGATGTTCGTTAGGTAGGCAGCGTCTTGTGTTTTAGTGGCCGATTGCGGGATGGTATTGTGTATCATAGTTGGTGTTCTCTTGTTGTTGTAGGATGTTTGCCCCTTTAAGAGTCAGTCGGCAATAAGGGTCATGAGGTTAGGGGGTAGGTGAGAGATATAGGTCGGCCGACTTGAGGTGTAGAGTTTCGTGTCGCCGGCTTCCTTTGCGATGTGGACTGTTCTATCGACCCGGGCATATCTGACTTGTCGGCTTTTCAAAGCCGACTTTATATAGGTTGTCGCGATCCAAAATCGGATCAACTGAAATCTTTTTCATTTCACCCGGGAATCGTTTGGATTGGATGAAAATGCGAATTTTATTTACAATATTATTTTCTTTATTGTTTAGGAATTCTTGTTTTCCAGCCGGAGGTTCTGCTGGAGCCTATGCGTAGAACCATGTTATTTTGGTCACTTCGTTTTAGGCTACCGTTGAGTTAACTTCCGTTTGGCGCCAGCAACTTACATTTTATTTTGTTGGCGAGTATATCTCTTTATTGTGGTGTGTGCGCGAATTGAATTGCTGAGTTAGTGAATCGGAAGATATCTATATTTGTATATATAACAGATATAAACCGAAACTTTCAAACATAGGCAGAACTGTTTATTCATTCATAAATAAACACATCCTTTGCATAATTGTTTGTTTGTTTTGTGTGTGTGGGGGGGGGTATATTTTATATTATTTTTGCTCAAAAAGCAAGAACCGATTATATTTAATGTGTATATATATTTACTTTGTCGTTAATTGTTTTATTTTCGTCGTTTCATACATACATACATACACACCAACTACCCTTTATATATATACTAAAAGCGGATACCTAGGAGTGGAGGGAGCAAAAAGTTAGTCCTGCAAATCCATTATTACTGAATCGTGAGTTGGATCCTCGCAGGATGCCCCATTAAAATCCCTATGTAAAAAAGATGTTGCGTTGATCCAGCCACTCTGAAAAGAAAAAATAATGCCTCTTATTTAAAATATTAAATGCAAAAAAAAATCCATGCTGTTAGCATTTAAATTTTATTTTTTAATTATCTTCACGAATATAAATCAAATCTTCATTATTTTTGCTTAAAATGCAAGAACCGGTGATAGTGAATGTGTATATATATTTACTTTGTCGTTAATTATTTCATTTTCATGGTTTCCTCCGGACATACACCAATACATACATACACACAAACTGCCCTTTATATATGTACTAGAAACGACTACCAAGCATCGCATGGGTAGAGGGAGGGGGCAAAAACCCTGGTGTATTAATTTGTTTACTTTTGAGATTTACAAATTCTGGACATTCTTAAGTAGAATTTCAATGCTATTTCTATGTATATTTTAATTTTTAAATATCTTCAAATATAAATAAAATCTTCATAATTTTTTGACAAAATGCAGGAACTGGTGATATTTAATGTGTATATATATTTACTTTGTCGTTAATTGTTTTATTTTCGTAGTTTCATCCGGACATATACACATACATTCTCTTTTCTCTCCTTTTAAAAGTTCGTCGCAGACGACGATGACGTCACTCCATATCTTCAACAGTTGTGGACCCTCTGGTAGCTAGTTAGTCCAATTCTGGACTTGCAGATGCGGTCACACACATTGCAAGGGAAATTCCCATCTGCATTTGGTGGTTCATGACGACGAAGACGTCGCCGCTCTGCAGCCCTGTTAATCTCGATATTGAGCTGCTTAGCTTCTGTGCGGCAAGCGTCTCGCCAACCCTATCTGTTGGAGGCCAGATCTTCCAGGCTTGAAGGTTTCATGTTACATTTCTTCAGTGTTGTCTTAATATGGTCTTTGAACCTTTTTTTTTTGGGGGGGGGCTCCTTTCCTTTGCGTGCCATCTGTGAGTTCACTGTAAAGTATTTTACGGGGGAGTCTGTCTGCTGGCATGCGGATGGTGTGACCCAACCATACATACATACATATTGATTGCAACGTCTTGTCAGGCGACTGCCACTCCTTCATTTATTGTCCGTTTGTGGGCTCGTTCATGATTTTTCAATCCTGCCAATGTCTTGCATATCTTCGAACATAACGATCGGTGTTGACTGAGTCGACAGGTGTTGTATACTCATCACTGTCCTCATGTTGGGGATCATGCTGGAAATCAGAGTGTGGCATGGTAGAGACAACAATTGCAGTCGGGTAGCCCTCATGTGATTTCATGTGATTGACCAAGCCTGCCTTTGACAACAGAGCCCGGTCACATTCCTCACAGATCCACACATCACCAGAATTAGCCGGCAGAGTTTCACGTTAGCGGCACACTCTCCTGAGTTTTGCCCGGTCTCCCCTTACAGCTTTAAACAGTTCTGCACCCTGTATATCGCAGCCCTCCATTGATCAGATGTCGGGGACTCCCAACTATCGACGGGAATACCAAAGCACACTAGACACTCCTTCACACTTTGACGAAAGCGGGGTTTTTTTTGTTTTGTCTTTTTTTGCTTGCCAAAAATGAGCTCACCATAAAAAAGCTGTTTTGGTAGTCTAGAGTCATCAAGCCGAATATACATACATACATACATACATACACATAAACTGCCATTATAGATAGATAGATAGATAGATAGATAGATACTTTTTATGAATGTTTTCCTCTGAATCCCTCTAACAGCATCGCTTTATATGCGTGCACTTTTTTCTATTTTTTCTATTTTCTCTTCTTTTTCTACAACAGGTGACAACTGAGCCAGGTATAGACCCGGATACATATTGGCCCGATGTAGACGTGGACATACCCTACCGAGGCAGTCACTCACCCCACCGAGGCAGACACTCACCCCACCGAGGCAGACACTCACCCCACCGTGGTAGGTACACACCCCACCGAGGCGGACACTCTCCTCACAGAGGAAGACACTCTCCCCACCGAGGCAAGCACTCTCCCCACAGAGGCAGGCACTCTCCCCACAAGAAACATAAAAAACGTAGAAGCCGACGCCACAGGAGAGAACATCGCAGACACTGAGGCAAAAAAACAAAAATGTTTAGCAGTAAATCTCTGTATTTTTTATGCATTCAATTGAATCCTTCGTTCTGTCAAAAGATCTTTGAAATTGTTATTTCTTCGAATTAAAGAGCCCGTTCTTTTGAAGGTTGGAGTCGAATTGAGACATGTTCGACGCAAGACCTACAATCGGCTTATCTTCTATCTTTAATAAATATATTTCTGCAAGTTCATTTGGAATTGTTGCTTTCTTTCGATTGGAGGAATGTGTTACATAATTCATGTGTAGCTTATGAATTATGTATGTAAGTGGAGCTAGACTTTTGAATTGAATTTCGTTGAATTGAAGTTTGTTGAAGATTCAAAATCGGAGGGGGTTAAATGGAAAGCTGTTGTTTGCCGTTATAGTTATGATTGGCAGGTAATGACCTCTACTTGATGCCCCCACCCCGACTTTCAGCAAGGAAAGGTGTGTACAAAAAAAGTTTATTAAGCAGATCTCGGCCGTTAGTTGGAAGGAGCAGACGCAGGTGTCAATTGCTCATCGCGCGGTTAGGCTGTGAATTCTTAATAAAGAATAGAAAAACAACAAAGTATTGCTTAGTTATTAACAAAGAAATGAGTAGACACCCAGCCCAAAGAAGAAATCGGTCCTCAACCCATGCATGTGGTATGAAATCATTTTTTCCACATATACCAGACATATTATCAACATTAATTATAAGTCGTCGGGACGGCCTAAAGTCGGTATCATCCAATCAGCGAGGGAGTCTACCCCTTTTTCACTAGCGCTAGACCAAGTAGATTTTTTGCGTCTGAGGTGGAGTGCCACACCTACCATCAGCTCCTTACTTTTCCGCACAGATCCTTGTGGTACTTATACGCTGAGTTGGCGAGGGCCAGTATGGAACTAGGAACCTTGTGGTTTCTAGCTGAACGCTCTACCGACTGAGCTAATATATATATCAGCATTCAACAAGGAAGCAGCTAAACGGCCACCTGCCCCCTATCTCACAAACCATCCGATTGAGACGGACAAGGCATGCTGGACACTGCTGTAGGAGCAAGGACGAACTCATAAGCGACGTCCTCCTGTGGAAACCAACACATGGACATGCTAATGTGGGCTGCCCACCAAGGACCTACATTGATCAGCTCTGTGATGATGCTGGATGCTGCGCAGAGGACCTCCCTGGGACAATGAGTGATAAGGAAGGTTGGCGAGAGATTGTCATGGATATCTGTGCTGATTGCGCGACATAATATATATATATATATATATATATATATATATATATATATATATATTATGCTAATGCTGAGTGAATCAATGATTATTTGCTAAAGGAGTTTTTCTTATTTAGTTTACTGATACAAAATACTTCCCAAAATATTTCTTAGTTTTGGAATTAAGTTGTGTTTGAAAAAAATGGCATTTTTGATAGTAACATTTTTTAAAGATTATACATATATATAGGGCTAAAGTGGAGTGTTGCATATCATGGACTGCTCTGTCAGCAGGATTCCATTCTTAAGCATCATAGGTCACCACCCACGGCCAACGAGTGGCCCCATTGGGGGGAGCTTACCCCTTTTCAGTGGTGCAGTCGGTCTTTTCTACAATCCTTGTCCTTTTAGTCTTTCTTTCTTTTTTCATATTTCATTCCTTCATTTTTACCCCTCTCTTCTTTTTTTTTTTTTTTTTCGTTTGCGTACTTTCTTCCTTCTGTCTTTCTTTTTTTTTTCTTTTTTGAAAAATTAATTCGTATCTTTCCTCTCATTTTGTACAAGTCCTGTCGACTGGGGCTTTAGAATACACCGACTGCACCTCTGCAGAGGGGTAAAATCCCGCAAATGAATTCACCTGTTGGCCGTGAGTGGCAAGCCGTGATATTTAAGGATGGAACCCTGGAGGCTGATCAGTTCATGACATACAACACTCCCCTTTGGTCCTTACTTCGGCTAGATGTCCGGAGAGACCTCCAGTTGGCCTATTCTACAATCCCAATCGATAGGGCTTCGGGGGTTTGGTCGAGTTTCCATCCATGTACATCCATGTAATTATACTATTTAAACCCGTACCTGGTTCGATGGGAGGTTTCATGCCTTTCCTAAGGATAACAGTCCGAAATAATGTAAATAGGATTCGAACTTTATTACGACTATGAGAAGGAAAACTCAGTTAAAATCTGTTAAATTCTGCTAAAAAATTGACCATGTGTCGCATCCTGCTCATGGTGGAGGGGTTGTGTAAATACATACACATACCTATACATAAAAATTATCTAAAGGCATGTAGAAAACTGAAAGACCCACACTTGGATTTGTCAATAATTTTTTAATATTTTTTTTTGTTTTTTATTTTTTACAATTTGTTAATTAGATATTAACAAAACTAAAAAAATATTTAAATTTAAATACATTTAAAAAGATTTATTTTCCTCAAACACTCCTTTGTAGTTCTCTGAATGTTTGAGATGAGGCTTGAAGATTAGTATTATCTGCGTTATTCGGACTATTGTCCCCATCTTCATTGTTACTTGTACAACGTTTCGGCCGATATACCCTCCGGCCTTCTTCAGGTATTTCTTGTCGGACTCGAAAAAAAAATATGAGTCTAGGTAAAAAATCATACATAAGTAAAAAGGTAGATATTCTAGCCAAATCAAGACATTAGGTTTATAAGTTCACAAAATTCATACTGGATTGTCCAATTGGACACATGGCCGAGTGGATAAGGTAGTTATATTAAGACAGTTCTAAGTGACAGTTATCTTTGGAACCCGAGTTCAATCCTGAGTGAAAGCAATTAGAAAAACAATTAATTAACGCAACTCCTACCCAAGCTATGGTTAGCGGAATGAGAACAGGATACCCCCGTGGAATAAATAAAGGGTTAGGTTCGAAGTTCCGTGATGGCTCCCTAATACGACAAGAAAATTCCCGAATTCGAAAAGAAGGTTCCCGAGTCTGAGAAGGTTCCCGAGTCCGACAAGAAATACCCGAAGAAGGCCGGGGGTATATCGGCCGAAACGTTGTACAAGTAACAATGAAGATGGGGACAATAGTCCGAATAACGCAGATATACTCCTCTGTATGTGTAATTAGAATAAAGAATATCATACTCTGTCTGTCCCATGGTGACATTTACCTACAAATATACCAACTATTGATACAGAGATCTAAGTATATAGATATTCTAAAAATGTTTTTTTTTCTAGGATAACTTTATATATATACTAGCAAAAGTTCCCGGTCGATGACCGTACTAAAATGATTTTAGGAACACCAGGATGTGAGAGAGAAAGATAGAAGACAGAGGTAAGAGAGTGGATGAGAGGAAAATAATTTAGACAAGATTCTTATGAAATAAAAAAAAAACAAATAAAATAAAAGGAGCTAAGAAATAAAAATGTAATATTTAAATATTCCAATTTATGATTGATTCCCATTTAAGATATAAATTTTTTAAATATAGGGGACAGTTGGTTTGAAACAAGTGATATAATTCAATGTCCTTTCAAGTTATAGGAAAAAAAACTTACATCTTTCTTTCTTTCTTTCTTTCTTTGATGTATTTGATATGTTCCGGCTGCATCTCTGCAACCGACCCCATCAAATACGTTTATTTATGTAAAGTCGGTACAGAGATACAGCCGAATACACATCTGGGCACAAGGCCCGAAATTTTGTTTGAAGGGGGAACGGGTTACATAACTGGTCATGCCACTAGACTTGTAGACTTATCTTAGCTAGTCTCATTCACCGACCGATCCATATCAATATACACAGTCGTTCATCGTCATTCACAACTACTTTCACCAACAGTTCACTGGCGCTCCATGTGTGAAACACTACTTACACCCCTATGGTGATAAAGCTAGATATATACAAAAAATTTTATTTACAATTAAAAATGAAAACTATGATATGAGGTGGGAGTGGAGGGGCCAAAAAACATAAAAAGTCCCCAACGAAAAACAAGAAACAAAATAAAACTGGGACCATTTTGATTGCCCCCTTTCCCTCGTCTATTAGTGCTGGGATCGCCGGCTGTCTTCCGGAAGACCGAAAGCAAGTCGATCATTTTCCCTAAGAAGGGTGTGGGTGTCCTTAATATGGTCAAGGAGAAAAAATGAGGGTATGATGATATGAGGGTATTGGGGTGGATTTTAATCAAATAGTGTTGACTATCCAGGAACAAAATGCTAAGGGTTTTAGGGGTTTGTCAAGAAAATTTGTTGGGTTAGGGAGTCCTGGATGTGTCCTAAGTGAAAAAAAAAAATTGGGACATGTTTTCATTCGTGCACCTAACTAAGGGGTCTAGAAGAAAACCTAAAGCCGGGCTCAGAGCTTTGCTAGTCTGTTGTTTCGTTGCCTTATCTAGTTGGTCTAAGGGAAGGGGTGTCGTTCCGCTTACAGGCCGTAGTGACCATGGGAGCTAGGGAAAGTGGACTCTAGTCCTGCCCCCACTTTCGCACACAAGCTTGCTGCTTTCACCCACCTTTCGCAGAATGTCATGTAAGGAAGCTTCTTTTTGTCGCATCTAATCTTCACTCTAAGCTGATGCTTAAAGAAGGAGATCAGATCCCGACAGGAAAAAAGCTTCCCCTCATGCAATTCCCCCAGTCGCGTGACCCAAATCACTATTCGAGCCACGGCTAGCTCCGCGAAAAACACCTTTCGTTTTTCTCCGGCATACGGAGGACTGACATTGTCCACGACGTAACCCACGTCGAGTTGGATCGATTGATCAGGTACGATGCGAGCAGTGACCTCGCTCACGTAGCTCCAAAGCGGATGAACTTTTGGGCAGTAGAAGAAGGCGTGCTCGGACGTTTCTTCCTCACCATTGCCACAGCGTTCACAAAATGCATATCTGCCATATCCACTTTGTAAAGCACGCTTGCAAGGGGCAACGCATTCCGAGCGAGTCGCCAGATCAGGGAGAACTCAGAGTTGTTGATAAACCCAGCACCCAGCGCCCAATTCCAACGGGAGCAGATCTCCTCCAACGACAAGCCTAGCCGCTTTTCAAGCGGGTCCGTAACGGCACCCTCCACTATTTCCCTACATAGTGCCCTTCGAGGCCATGAGATGTCACTGGACACAGGGAGTTTGCGGAGTGCGTCACGGCATTCGGCGAAAAACTGTGTTTCTCCACGAGGCCTACGGCGGGCCTCAGCCTCATGGAACTGTCGCAACTTTGGGAAAGCGGCCCAAATTGTCGGCAGCCACACAGCTAATCGTGTCCAAGATCGATTTAAGAATGACAGTCTCTCAGCGGCTCGGTGAGCCGCCAAGTCTGGCATTCCCAAACCTCCATTACAAGGTCGCTGGGAACAAACCTATAATATAGGTAATAATAATATAGGTAATAATAATAATAATAATAATAATATTTGGGGACGATTTTAAATTCAGTTTTTAATTTGCTTGATGAGTTAAAAATACATTGTAATTTATTTCTTTTAATTTTTTGTACATGACAATTCAAATCTAGTTCTTAACGATAAAAGAAGCTGAGAATCGAAACATTAAATTCTTTGTATTGCAATATCTATTTTTGTTTAAACTCAAAATAGTATTTTAAAAATATATCGTTTTAAAACGTTTCATTAGTTCTCTAAACTATTAAGACTTTTTTTAACCATTAGTATTAATTACAAAACAACTCGTTTTATCATTTTTTTATTTACATTTATACAACCCTATACTGGTGACTGATTTTTATTGACATTTAAAATATTATTTTTTAAAAATGTAACCTTAAAATTGTGGACAAAAATTTGGTTTTACTTTAAAAGTTAGTCTCAAAAACATACGAAGTATGATTTTACTTCGTATAATCGGCTCTCCAAAGCAAAATATTTTTAAATATTTAGAAAGATTATAAAATAAATATTTTAAAGATTTGGACAAAAAAAAACGAATTTTATTTTACGCTAAAATTTAGTCATGACCGGAAGCTGATATTCTTTCTTTTTTTCTTTCTTTTTTTTCTTCGGGTAGCTGAAAAAATCAGCACGCAAGCTTCTGCTAATACACCAAGAAGCAGCAGAAGCTATAATATAGCTTTCGAAAAATCGTTTGATTTTTGTTTGATTAATTAATTATATCCCTTAATCAGTAAAAAATCAATAACCAAATTTGGAGTGTTTCTTAGTTAGAACGATATCAATGTGTATGCAAGATTTTGAATCTGAGTAACCTCCCGTTTTAGAGTTATACGTCGACACGTACATAGTAAAATCTCTCCTTTATATATTAGATATATAGTAATTATACTATTTAACCCGTAGCTGGTTCGATAGGAGATTTCATGCCTTTCCTAAGGATAACAGTCCGAAATAATGTAAATGGGATTCGAACTCTATTACTACGTTAGCCACTGCGCCACAGTGACATTTTTGTGGGGTATATTGCACAAGAACCCCCCAAAAATGGGGGGGGGCTAGGGTTGCATCTTATGTTATACTAGCAGCGGCCACCCGGCGCTGCCTGGGTAGAGGGGGATTTTTAAGTTAGTCTCACAAATCCATTATTACTTATCGCGAGTGAGATCCTCGCTGGTTGCCCCATAAAAATTCCCACGGAAATATATAACAATATAGTAAGAAATTTCCATTCAATGATTTCCAATTATTTTTAAATAAGATATAAATGATGCAATTAATTCAATCAATCAATATCATATTACAAAGCGAAAAAAACATACAAAAAAAATAAACAAAATAACATGCACATGACTTTCCCTTCTGTTACTTTTCAAATATGAATGTCTAAATATCTTCCCAAATATAACTCAAATCTTCATTATTTTTGCTAAAAAACCAAGCCCTGGTGATATTTAATGTGTATATATATTTACTTTGTCATTAATTGTTTTATTTTCAAAGTTTCCTTCGGACATACACGTACACACAACTGCCTTTTATATATGTATAGATATAGATAGATAAGATATATGATAGGTAGTATATCAATTATGTAAAGAAGTGTAGCATAGATCCTCAAATAATGGTTTGTGGAAAACACAGGAAAAGTGATAGACACTTATTAACCCTGTGTTGACCTATCCCTCCGGTTCACCAGTGTGAGCTGTGTGAACATGTAGCAAGATAAAGCCTGTTTGTTGGTTGATGACTGGCTGAGACAGACCACCATAGCATCTCTCGTCCAAGTAGCCAAATTCTCATACGTGTGTTTGTGATCTGAGATCTTAGATGAAATATGAGCTCAAATCAAAGCAAAGTCTTGTGTTGTTTGCTAAGAACAAACAAACACCATAAATACGAACGATCCAGCTTTTAATTAAGAAATATCTACCAGATCCAAACACTAACAGATCCAGAATGACCAGAAGATCCAGGTAAGAAGATACCAGCCCAAGCTAAGATAGAAGAAAGCGAGATAGAAGAAACATAAGTTAAATATCTTATTATAATGGAGATTGTGGGTTTGTCTGTCTGTAACCGAAACTATATTACTATACAAGTCACAATTCCCTTTGTTATTTACATTACATTCTCCATGATTTTATTTTTATTTAAACCTCAATTATTAATAAAATTGTTTTACAATACTTATAAGGTAGAGCATAACTACATACTATTAACATGCAATTGTATTTATATATACAACAAAATAGCTGTTTACAGTATAAATGGGAAGGCCAATTTGCATATTGATCTTAAAAATTTGATTTTAATAAATATATGCTTAGTATTATTGATTTCTAATTGTTTTATTTTATCTTATTGTATGTGAGCAAAAATCTCTTCAATAAATCTTAAAAGAAATCCCTTAACAAGAAGAAATAACTAATATTATACTAAACAGTTAAATTAGGAAAATGTACCAATGAAAGACGGGAGTAACGGAAAATGATGGAAGCGTTAATTTCAAAGTTGTTCTATTTTTTCAATCATACCCCTCTGTTCCAAATCTTTTTATCTGAATTCTTATTCAGTTTCATTAGCCTTTCTAATTTAATATGATATTTTATTATATTAAAACTTAAATACTTGCACCCGAGGGTACATATATTTGCTAGTCTAAGTAAAGAAGACTGGTACATCTGTGTACATCCACTTGTATGCATGTGTATTCTACTATACCGCACTGTGCGTAAAATGGGACGCAAGATGAGAAAAGAATGAAAAAGAAAGAATGAAAGAAAGAATGAAAGAAAGAAAGAATGAAAAGAAAGAATCAAAAATAGGTGCCTGAATATGTGACGAAAGTAACACACAAATGAGTCATTATATCTTTGGATGATAAAACTTAAGTCCTTGTAGACTAATTGTTTGTACATTTGGATATCTACAAAATATTATGTATGTTTTATAATAACACTAGAAGCGGCTACCCGGCGTCGCCTAGGTAGAGAGGGGTAAAAAAAGAGGGTATTGCAGATCAATTATTATTGAATTGTGAGTTGGATCCTCACTGGATGCCCCATTAAAATCCTTATGTAAAAAGACGTCCCTCTGAAAGAAAAATTAATGTCTCCTATTTGAAATATTAAATGCAAAAAAAAATTGCTAAAAAATCAAGCCCTGGTGATATTTAATGTGTATATATATTTACTTTGTCGTTAATTGTTTTATTTTCTAAGTTTCCTCCGGAAATACAGATACACACAACTGCCCTTTATATATGTAAGATTTGTTCATGGGACACTGAGGCAATTATATGAAACACTTACCCTCACACATTAAGTGTATTTGGCCGACTCAAGTTGCTCTCTGTACCAAAAGGGTTAAGAAAATCCTCTCATATCATTAAGACATGCTATCATTCTTGGGAGGTCCTACCAGCGCCTTCTTAGAGGGCCTTGGTCCTACTCACTGCATACAGTATCTGTAGAGAGCTGATTAATCTAACTCTTTGCTGGTCAGTTTACTCTGGTGTGTCCATGTGTAGGTGTCCACGGGATATATGAGTTAATCCTTGCTTGTCTAGTAGAGTCCATTATGTCTTGTTTGTATTACTTGGGGGAGAGGAAGTAAGTGGCCGTACATCTGGGGGTTTTGTGGGGTGCTGCATCCAGGATCTGTTCAAGATCACACAAAAATCTCTTTTATATATATATATATATATATATATATATATATATATATATATATATATATAAATAAGATAAATATATAGGTTTTACATATCTATTTATTGGGTGACAAAGGAACTTTCACAACCATATTGGTTTCATGCGATGCATTCATCAGGTGAAGATGTTTTAAATGTGAGGAAAATCGAAAAAATTTCAAAAAAATTCAAAA
The DNA here is from genome assembly GCA_023376005.1 of Doryteuthis pealeii. Classification (NCBI taxonomy): domain Eukaryota; kingdom Metazoa; phylum Mollusca; class Cephalopoda; order Myopsida; family Loliginidae; genus Doryteuthis; species Doryteuthis pealeii. Next base: position 66,265,155 of record CM042166.1, read on the forward strand.
AATTCAATAGACATGGGATGCGTATGATTGGATAAAATGATGTGTGTATGTATGTGAAGGTGAATTGAATGTATGAGAGTGTTTATGGACAGTATAAAGGTTGCGTACGCGTAGTGACTGGTCACACACATAATACGTTGATCTGTTAGTGTGCGGTATTTTAATAGTGCTTACGTGCGAGCGCTCGTGTCTATACATGTATGTGTGTGCGTGCATGTTTTCTTTCTATCTTATGCGTAGGCCGTGTATGATGTATACGGACGGGTCGTGATAGTTGGGGAGTGGGGTTGGATAATATTAATTTTAAGGTTGTAAATGTTGTATATTATGGGTGGGTTGGTGGTGGGGCTTTGAACTGCGGTGTTGTCTATTACGATGTGTTGCGTTGACAACCGGACGTGGTTGCACGTGGTTACATATACTCGCGACATATACACGCATACAAAATAATATTCATACATATTTATATGCACACACATGTCACTATATTTGCTGGGTAAGCCTTACATATACATACTGAAGCGCATACGCATACTACTATGGGCTCCACGAGTACATATATACGCACATACGCACACATGTACACACAGACAGACACGCATATACGTACTCATACAAATTTGTGCACATACACTCACACGCTCACGTACAGGCACACATACATATACATGCATACATATATACACGCGCGCATATACGTAGGAACATACATACGCATATGTGCACAAAGACACATGCATGCACGCACACAGATTTACGCATATACGCGCGCATGCACACGCTCATACATGCATGCACGCACACACACACATATGCACATACGCGCGCATGTACACGACCATGCATGCACGTACACACACGCACACACACGTACGCATACACACGTACACGCGTGTGCGCACACACATTCAGTCGCATGTATACACGTCAGCACGCATGCACATGCACACACCCATACACATATATATACACATATACATATATACACATATACGTATATATATACATATACATACATATACATATATATATACGTACACATACACACCCACACACCCACACACACATGCACACATATACACACATATGCGCTCGCACACACCCACGCATACACCCACGCTCACATATGCATAAACATACAAGAGCACGTATATATACACGAATGCATATGTACAAGGACCAAGGTGGGGTTGGCTGAAAGAAGGAAGGGGGGAACAAGATGTAGGCCGGGGGGGGTAGAACTGTTACGTAAGATGGATGAAGATGGACTTAGATAGGTGGAATGATAGATGGATAAATAGATGGATAGATGGATAGATTGATTGATTGGTGAGGGAATTTCATTGTTATGTGGATATATACATATATATATATATATATATATATATATATATATATATATATATATATATATACACACATACATATATATATATATATATATATATATATATATATATATATATATATATATATATATACACACATACATACATACACACACATATATATATATATATATATATATATATATATATAGCTATATATATATATATATAATATATATATATATATATATATATATATATATATATATATATAGTATGATGTGTGTGTGTGTGTGTGTGTTAGGATAGTGGAGATATGAAGCCAATGACACTTTACAATAGTTTTAAAGGTTTGTTGTTTTTACTTGCGTCAAAACATAATAAAAACAGGTTGCTTTGACGTCTTTTTCAAGGATTTTAGCGTACGTTTTAAAGTTTATGAATTCAAGCAAATTTTTCAAAAGAAAACAAAAATTTTCAAAGTTGCAAGCTATCAGGCATGATTAAACCCGTTGGCGGCTTGCTAAAAATACCAAATTCAATGTTATTTTATTAATTTTCAATATTGCTAAAAATGTTGTTTTTTTTTAAATAGCGCGCTTGGATGTAAAAAAAAAAAAAGCTTTCAAAACTTGATTTCTAAAATTTTCCTAAATGTTTCGACCGTACCAAGTTTCTCGTTTAGCTGCAAAAACTGTCATTTATGTAATTTTTAAATCAGAGTTTGAAAATCCCATAGACTAGAAACTGTCAGTTACCAAGCACCATTGATTTCATGTCTCCACTAAGAGCAAACAATAAAAGTTTACAGCAGAGAAGGTATCATCATCATCATCATGTAGTGCTATCAGCATGGATATTCATGACAATCTCCCGCCAACCTTCTTGATGTAATGAATATGTAAATACCTTGGTACTACCTCACTATAATCTGATTGGACAGTGTCATCCATGGTACAAGCTCCTAAGCCTACCAGTCCAGTAAGCTTCGGCCCTGGACAGGTTGTGTTTAATTAATAGCGTCGATCCCAGGCGCCCCCTTGAGGGGCAATGCCAACGGGATCGACGCAATTTTTCTACCTGCCACCCATGGCTTGTGGGTGGTGCCCACATAAAACGGCCTTGTGCCATATCGTGTGAAAGTGGGACACATGTAAATACCCCTAAGCCTACTGACCTAAGTCTACTAGTCTAAGCTTACTCGCCTACCAGTCAGAATACCACCACGACTGCTCGGAAGATGCACTGCTATTCGATGCACCAGCTACTACTGCGATAATATACCAAATACCAATTTCATAATATATCCCTTAACCCGGATATATCACTTCTCTATCATTCATTGTCCCAGGGAGGTCCTCATGGCAGCATCCAGTATCTGTGCAGATCTGGTCAATGTAGGTCCTTAATGGGCTGCCCACATTAGCATGTCCATGTGTTGGCTTTCACAGGAGAATGTCGCTTATGAGTTCGTTCTTGCTTCTCCAGCAGTGTCCAGCATGTCTTGTTCGTCTCACCTGGATGGTTTGTGAGATATGGGGCAGGTGGCCATATAGCTTCTTCCTTATGGGGTGCTGTTTCCACGATTTGTTCAAGATTGCATGCAGCATTCTTGTGCAGCTCCCATCTAGCTTATTCTCCAGACGTCTCGTTAGGGTCCAAGTGGTGCAGCCATACAGCTTGGAAGAATTGTCGTTTTAACTTGACAGTGAGATAGGACTTCCATAAATTGGCAAAAAATATTTTTGGTTGGTTGGATTTTGCAGCATGTCAACCATTGGGTTATTTTGTTCATTCTTGTTGGGTTTACAAAACTTTTTATAAATCAATTTTTTTAAACACATTTTTAAAACTCCTTTTTTATCTACCCATAGATGGGACCCTAAAAGGTACTTCCACTCCGGGTCAGAGTAGACCAGAGAGTAATGGCAATAAAGGGGTAATCCAAACTCCCCGAAGCTCCATAATTGGAACTTCGCCATTATATGCAGTTTAATGTCATGCCCAGAACACTAAGACCCTCAGTCACCTCCTTCTAGCACAACGATGGAGGTGCATGGTGTAATGGTTAGAGTCATAGGAAATGGACTCGTCAACCCGAGTTCAATTCCTGGACAAAGTTGTTGGCATTTCACATGGGAAAAGTATGGATCCAATTCTCCCTCCAGCTATGGATAAATAGCAGGGCAGACTGGGCTCTTTAACCATGGCTAGGTAACCAGTCTAGGAGAAGGAAAACTCTGAATTCAAACCTGTTTAACTCCACTTAAGAAATTGGCCTTATGTCATATCCTGCTCATGCAGAGGGGTTGGTAAATATATCTATTAATAATGGAGATTCGCTTCCGGTTTTTGTCTGTAACAAAAATTATGTCACAGCTTACGTCCCATTACCCAAAATTATCATAACATAGGATAAATACACTCAAAATTTGAACATGCAGCATTAGACAGTCCTCATTGTTTTTTAAAACAAGTTTCAATAAATACATGACTGGTATTATATGTCTATATATAGTTTGTTTTATTTTAATACATATTTAAAGTTTACATTTCAAATTGTTTTATTTTTTAATCCTTTGAATGATTTTTACTTACTTAGGGTACAAACTCGCTGACATTGAATTTTTTACTCCCACCCCTCAGGCAATACGTTTCAAAAATCAATTTTTACATTGCCCGGAGGGCGTTTTTTATTTTGTACTAGTATACGAAAAAAAAAACGTTGGGAGTTTGCCATAAGACCAATAATGTTAGGACAATCATACAGGTGCTAGAGCTTGACATGACCAGTCTCTTCAACTACCTGTCTCACCAAAGTAAGGGCCAAAGTGGAGGGTTGCATGTGTTGGACTGTTCAACCACTAGGATTCCGTCCTTAAGCATCATGGCCAATTTCAAGAGAAATTGACTTTCAGAAAAAAATAAGAAAAACTACATGGAATGGTAATGAAAATCTTTTATTTTAATCAAAATTAAAAATGGAAAAAAAAAATGAAAGAAAGTTCATGAAAGGAGACAATGAAAAAATCAAAATATCAAAAAATTCTTCAAAGAAAAATTATTGAAATGTAGATTGATTGGTTGACATATCAAAATTGAAAGAATAATGAAATCCTAATGATTCTAATGATGTACCTATTTGTTGTAAAGGGAAGATATTTTCCCTTACAAGAAAGTTGGACTCGTCCAACGAAAACCATAAATGATACAGACGACACAGTCGAGTAGTCACTAGTTGCTACAGAGAATTAACTACTGTTGCACATTGGACTATTTTTATTATATCTTTTGTACCAAAAGGGTAATAAATCATGTTAACCTTTCTTCTGGATTTCAGTGTTCTTATTTGAAAACTCAGACACAACATTGTGGCATCTCATCCTCATTGCCAAATGTTGTGTCTGAGTTATCAAATAACAACACTGAAATCCAGAAGAAAGGTTAACATAGGTTTATTCTCTTTATACAAAAGATATAATTAAAATAGAGTCCAACATGCAGCATTTCCACAACAGTATTTAATTTTCTGTAACAGCTAGATACTACTCAACTACTTGAATGTGTAGTCTGTGTCATT